>CM072523.1:7960013-7992513 GCA_036898135.1 Oncomelania hupensis | reverse complement strand
TATTTGGAAATAACTCACTAAAACACGCGGAGAAAAAAAACCGGAAGTATTTTTCATAGAGGGGATTCCCGTGGGTGCATAGGATAGCAGAAAAGTGTGAATACATCCACTGAGAAACACAAACATGAGAGCAGCACACTTACACATCAATACCCTCTCCACTGATACATGCAGGAATATACACACAAATGTAAGTTTTGCAATTAAAATACAAGTTCAGAGAGAGAGAAAGAGAGAGAGAGGAACAGACAAAAACAGAGAGAGGCGAAAGAAAGAGAGATAGAAAGAGAGAGGAACAGACAAACAGAAAACAATAACAATCACAAACTCCATATAAGCTTACCACTCTAAAATTCAAAAAGAGAGCTAAACTAAAAATGCGTGTCGTGCAAATATCCTACCACGTCATGCAAATTGAATCCTGAACACTGAATCCTTCAAAGCCACAGGTTACAAACAAAATCCTGGGATGTCACATGCAACACTGAATCACGCAATGTCACAAGCCATGCATCATTCAATGTCACACGCATTTTTACTTCCCACAAAGGCGAGCAGTTACAAAAATCTGTGAGTACTAATCGAAAATTCAAATGTTGCAATGTTTACAGATTTGTAATTTTTTTAATTTTGCATGCCACATTGAATCATGCAATGTCACACAAAACCAACCACATTTTTAAAAATTGCATGCAGTTCCAAACATAGGGCAGTACTCATCTTAAAATCAAACTTAGTGTTCAAAACTGTTTATTAATGTAAGGAAAAATATTTTGTTTCAAAGGAGAAAATTGTAAACACAAAATAATTAGATTACATGGTTATTGCTTTAGGTCCAGCAGACTCTTCCGAACCAATTCAGGACCAAATTAATTAGATAATTGTATACACACCATATAAACTTTACAATTTAAAAACAAAATACTACTACTAATAATAGCAACAAAAGAAAAACAACAACAATGTGTTTAAAAATTTAAAAATTTAATTTAAAAAAATAAAATAAGTAAATAAACAAATAAATAAATAAATAATAAAAAATTAATAATAATAATAATAATAATAATAATAATAATAATAATAATAATAATAATAATAATAATAATAATAATAATAATAATAATGTGCACGCAATTTGAAAGCAAAGGTTTCAAAAGACACCATAAAGTAACAAATATAAATTAAGAACATTATTCAACATTATCGTTCAGTAATGGAACACAAACCAAAGACTTTCAATAAAGAGAGTTAAAGCAACCAAGCCAAATCCCACAACCTACACAAATAAATAAATGAATAAATAAAACAATTTGAAAAAAAAATTAAAATATCGAATAAAATTAATCAATTAATAAACATCCAGAAAAAAAGAGAAAATATTTTAAAAAATTTTAAAATACATAAATAAATATTATAAATATAAAATATATATAAAGAAAAAAATATATAAATATAAAAAAGAAACAGAAAACCAAGGAAAGAAAGAACCAAATAAATAAGTAAATAAATAATTAAGGTAGTTAGTCATTGTTCATAGATTAGTATAAAAATATTTACTATTATGTAAAATAAATAATCAAATGTATAAAATACATGAATAAAGAAATATTTATAAAAAATCTATATCTTTATGTAAATATAGAGAAAAGTACAGACATAAATTTCAAAAATAAATTTTTATTCATTGCAAAATAATACAAGACGCGTGAATATTAAACACCTCATGTTTATTCTGTAAGGACAAACCGTTTCAGGTGGAAAGTAAAGTCAACAGCAAGCAAATAAAATTTCAATTAAACGTTTAACCTTTAAAAAAAGTATTTGGAATAAAATTAAAATTAAAATGAAAAGCTTTAAAAATCAAAACAAACTGCGAATGTTCACGGTCATTGAAAACAGAACACCCTAATTCACAAAAATAACTAAACAAACGTTTCTTTATTTAAGGAATTTTTTTTAAATGGTACACAAATGTTTTAGGAACATTCAAACTCAAAATAAAACTCATTAACAGTTATTAAACCTCATTCTGTCTCTTACGGGAAAAAAAACTGAAACTCAAACGTAGAAATTCTGGAAAGACAGCATGAATTTAAAAGCAAAATATTACCATTTGGGAGAATTAGCAAAAACGCTGAGTGAAACAACATTGAAAACTATTGTGATGGAGTTGATTTCTTATTTGTTATTGTTTTCCAGATTTAAAAAACAAATCAACATCATTCTTTGCTCGTTGAGGAAGGTCAACGATTTAAAAGTTGTTTTCTGAATTTGGGAATATTGTGTATAATCATTGGTTTTTATTAACAACTGGTGTTATGCCCACTTTCAGTGTATCATGTGTCTGTTCCTCTGCTACCAAGATGATTTCGTTTTTACGGAATCAAGCTTCCAAACATTAATTTCCCCAAATGGCAAAATCATGTTAATGCAACAATATAAGGTTGTTAGAAAGGCTATCTGCAAAACGTACCTAAAATAAAATTACCTTTAAAAAAATTACATAAACACAATGATTAGAAATAAAACAACAGGAAAAGCGTGCATGATTTTAGTAACATCACAGACAAGATAAAACTTGGTTGTTATTTGTGGTTTACCTGTACTTGGTTTGGATTCTGACACACATCACAACAGAAAGAACAATCTTGAAAGTCTCTTCTTCAGTTTCAGCTCAAACACACAAACAGGCACACACACGCACACACATACACTCACATACACGCACGCGCGCGCGCGTACAAAGAGCACAAATAATGTCAAAAGTTCAGAGAAACTATCTGACCCAACCTTTCAGCTAACACACGCGCACGTACTCGGAACACAGCATTAATGTTACACAGAAATCTCTTTAGATGTAATATGAATTCTTAAAGTCACCCATAACTACACCAGTTTTAATTTCTTAGAATTATATTTTCCAAAACAATAAACAATAGTAAGGAAGTTCATTTTTTAAAATCTAAAAACTAAGAAATGAGTGGAGCTAGGATTAGTTGAAAAAGACGCGTGCGCATCATCGCAGTTATTGTGAGGGTGAAAAAACCCATACAAATGGGTTCCAAGATTTCTACGCATCTTTCGGTGTTGTAAATGTTACAAAACTTTACAAAAACAGTGTATTACAAAATACCCCCAAACTGAAAATTCACATTTTGACCCTTCAAGGCCTCTGACTGCTCTGTACTGCCAGCGACCGACAGGTGTTTTAGGAAAATCAGATCCCAAATATGGCTTGACAAAGCAATAATATCAATGTTAATGACATAGATACAAATAGTACAAATACCTCAGTAGTGTCGATCTCATCGTAGTTATAGGAAAGCTTGACCCTGTCCACAACGGACAAATTATCGCCAATGTCCACAAACAGTGCTGCAACAACGACGACGAAAACAACAATGTGAATTTTCATCGTGATTGTGCTAATATGGTGTGTGTCTCCAGTTATTTGCCGTCATCACACAAAGTAAGGACTGACCTTGTACTGCAGTTGTGTCAAAGTAGCAAGCCGCTGTAGACAGTATATTGCAAGCTTAACACCTGCAGCCCAAACCCTTCTTGTGTTAGAACAAGTTTGCATTTCCGAACACTGGATAATCATATAGAAAAAAAGAACCAACGAAGATTTCCTGTCAAAGTTGACATTTTCACAGTGCCTTACACTATGATGGACGTGTATTATTTTTCTGGGATTCTTTCCTCCAGTGTGTATGGGAGGACCAATGTTGGCTGAGATATAAAAAAAAAAAACTGTGAAACAGATGTTAAACACTTTGTTCAGTGGTTTTTCTAGAGAAGGTGAGGAAAGAATTGCACAAAGAGAGAGAGAGAGAGAGAGAGAGAGAGAGAGAGAGAGAGAGAGAGAGAGAGAGAGAGAGAGAGAGAGAGAGAGAGAGAGAGAGAGAGAGAGAGAGAGAGAGAGAGTCACCTTACTTTGAAAGTGTAAGTATGATATTGTCATCTGGGACGGGAAATGTTCATTGGGATCACAGAGTTCTAGTTCCATTTTATACCTCTTCCGCTGCGTATTATTGCACTTATTATTCCTATGAAGCACTCAAGGCTCTGGACAAACTTAAGGTGCCATTCAACAGCAGTCATACAAGTCAACCTGTGGCAGGAAGCTTACAGTAAATCTGACTACAGATAAAACCAAATCTCCTTGGCAAATAAAACGTGATGCAAATTTTGATTGACCACTTACTGATGATGAGTTCGCAGTATTTGGCTCTGAGTCTGTCGGGCAGTGAGTGGTCAGACAGACAAGTAAACGCTTCAGTCCACGTCAGGTAGTTCAGCTCCTTTGTGATCACCTTGATGGCAAACTCATTTTGACCCTGAAATACAACGTAATACAATAAAATACAATACAACATATTTTGACCTCGAAATACAACACAATACGAATACGAATCTGTATTGTCCATAGTTAAAATACAATAACATGGAAATTTGTCTTTAGTAGCACAAAGACTAAGACGAAAAGATTAAAAACTAAAAGAAATATTAACAGTTTTTGTTATATAAAACATTAATTAAGACAATCATACGAATAATAAATAGCTTACTTCACTGCACAACTCACATCATATTACATTACATCATCACAGTACACAGAAGAAAAATGTAGGTAACTGGGGGTTTCGCAGTTTGCTTAAATGTAAAATGCGGATTGCACTTGGTAAATAAGAGTGGCCATACAAGTTTCTTTTCCAGGCCGGGGTTCTAAACCTCCAACCTGAAGGCAACAGTTTTAATGATCTACACATGGGATGACTGTTATCAGACATGATGCTTTTTAGCTTAACTTTTCACAAAATTTTTATATATTTCTGTTATTGGCTTTTGTGTCTTTCCTATCACTTTGCTAGCTAGGTTTACAATACGGTTGAGTCTGTACCCGTCTCTAACGCCAAGATTTCCGAAACAGGTAACAATGTTAAAGCATAGAATACTTTCTACTAAAGATCTGTAAACCATTTCTAAAATATGTGCATTGACCCCAACATTTTTCAACTTTCTTACAAAATACATCCTTTGATTGGCCTTTTAGCAAATAAAACCAACATGATCACTGAACTTCAAGTTCTTGTTCAAGTTCAATACAGTATAGTACAATATATTTTGACCCTGAAATACAACAAAATACAATGCAATACATTTATTGGTCTGAATACACACAGCAATTTGCCTTTGGCTCGCCGTCCATGCCTGCTAAGGGTTACGCGATATGCTGGCAAATGTTTAATGTTAACAGCAGCCAATACTGTGTCTACTATTAATATAATAAACCTATATCGCGTGAGAAATAAACTAGATATCATCAAGATTCAATGCACTGACCATTAGAATGTTCAACACAGCAACGCTTCAATGCCAGTGTTTTAAATTCATAAAAGCCCTCATAATTATGATTCATGCTTCAAACAGTCATATAAAATTAATATAAATAACAAGATACAGCACGGGTACTAATTTTGATAATACAACATTTATTCTAGATAATACAACATTGACCCTGTGGGATCGGGCCCTGAACAGAATAGACCCAACGTTTCCCGGCGTGTCGTAAGAGGCGACTAATAGGGGTGATGTCAGCACGGCATCACTGGGTTAAAGTCTTCTACACAGAAGTCACCGGCCAGGACGGAGGAGCCTCACGTTACTACAGGTTCAACGACCACGTGCTCGGGGCCAAGGCGAGCCACACTGTGTTCGTGGATATCGGCTGTGGCCAACAGCCTGGAGAGGATTGGGCCCAGCCAAGTCTTTCTGGCCGAAGACACACTGCATGATGTCCTTATCTTCTGTGGTGCCTCAACGACTTCCGGTTAGGGTAACGGGATAGGATAGGATAGGAATACAACATTTATTCTATCTTAGAAAAAAATAGTTCAGGAAACAAACTGCTCATAAGAGCTAAATTAAAACTAAATAATATAA
Organism: Oncomelania hupensis; assembly: GCA_036898135.1. Classification (NCBI taxonomy): domain Eukaryota; kingdom Metazoa; phylum Mollusca; class Gastropoda; order Littorinimorpha; family Pomatiopsidae; genus Oncomelania; species Oncomelania hupensis. The sequence goes on along the minus strand of CM072523.1, from coordinate 7,986,567 downwards.
ACAAGATACTAGGTTACAAACAAATAAAATAAAATTAAACATTAAATACTTACATGGCACAGCATTCCAAAGAGCTCAAGTTGCCTCTCCAAGAACATGTACTCATCCTCGTCTTGCAGGTCCTGAAAGTTAGCATTTATAGCACTGACATGAAAATTTGCAATTGGAACACCGATTTTTAAACAGCATTTGATAAAAGTAAGCTTTAAAAAAATCATCAACGATTTTATTTCTATTGAGTGAATATACATGTACATTGAACACTAAAACCTTTACTATTTTTTCCTCATTATTCGACCACATATAGTACACAACCATACTTCCTGTTCATCGAGTAGTAATGGTGTTACACAAGGTACCGTTATAACTCTTATTATTTTCTTCAACTAGCCCTAAATCTGGTTCTTAATGCTATAATGTGTTTCCCATTTGTATTAAATAGCTTGTTGTATCTTTTACATACATACATGCATACCCTCATTCTTTTTCCCAAAAAATGTTTGTTTTAATCATAATTACGTTCTTTTTTTTAAAAATGCTTTATCCTAATTGGGGTGTCGGATAGCGCAGTGGTTGGAGCACTCGCTACTGTGTCGCAAGTTAAGCACCGTCCAGTGCGTTTAGCACTTGGATGGGTGACCGCAACACGTGAAGAGACAAATAACAACGCCCCCAGTTGACTCAACTGTGACTGAGTACCTACTCTTTTAAGCGTGGGGAAGGTAAAGCAGCGAGGGAGAGAGATGGGCATCACCCTCATTACGCTGGCCCAAGATAAGTGTGATCTCCAACATCACGCTCCCCTACGGCCACAAGGCTATGGGACTACCTTTACCTCTTTCTTTTTTACCTATCCTAATTATGATATTAACATAAAAATTATCAAATCACCACTATTTGTTTACGATCTAAATCTTTCGTGTGTAATATTTTAAAATGTGAATGCCACGAAAAAGATACAAGGAACCAATGCAAAAACCAATAAAATAAATAACAAAACATGATACACACAGTGGTGTTATACAGGTGGCTTAATTGCCCAACACATCAAAACAAACGATACAATGACAACAACAAAACAGAAGAAGAACCTATTTTACTGGTTGGTAACTCTAACACACACAAACAAACAGCAGACGAAAAAACTAAATCACTCAAATGTACAAACAGCAGACACAACTTTACATCGAGTTATCATTTCTCATAATTGCGGCGTGCATGCGGGACAGGTGTCCAATTAAACAGCTTTGGTAACAAAGCAGAACTATACAACCATTAAACTGATTACGGAGTGTACGCCCACATGGCAAGCTTATGAATGTCGATGGCGATTGCAGTCATTTATGGCGCAGGTCTCTATACAACGGTCATGCTCAATGCGCACCGAAACCAAAACAATAGGAGTCCAGCCTTTCTTTTATTTTCAAAATGATGTATTTGTTAGCTCAAATGAATCTGAAAAGATGTTTCTTAAATTATTCTAGAAGGTAAACAAAATTAAACTGATTGAGGGGATTTTAAAAATGTGAGTGTATTAGTAAGACTGCTGCGCTCCCTTGTCATCTCCATCTTCCTATATGCTTGCGAAGCATGGACCCTCACAGCAGATCTCCAACGAAGAATACAAAGCATGCAGATGAGGTGCTACAGAAGACTTCTGGGCATTTCCTATACCCAACACATCACCAACGACGAAGTCCGACAGACCATCACACAAGCCATTGGACAACACGATGACCTGCTCACAGTGGTGAAGAAACGGAAACTCCGATGGTATGGCCACGTCACCAGATCATCAGGCCTTGCAAAGACCATTCTGCAAGGCACAGTGCAAGAAGGTAGAAGAAGAGGGAGACCGAAAAAGAGGTGGGAGGACAACATTCGAGAATGGACTGGTTTGACACTCAGCGAAGCCAACAGGGTTGCTGAGGACAGAGAAAGATGGAGTATGCTGGTTAAACGATCATCTGTGGTGCCCCTTCGACCTGCGGGTTACGGGACAGGATAGGATAGGATAGGAGTTTATTAGCACAGTCAAGATAAGAACATGAGAAGATAAAAATTCAAATTCAAAGGCTCAAAACAAGGAGTTTGTTTTAAAAGTCAGTATTTCGGTATTAAAACCTTCCTCAAGACAAGTTCAACGACCAGATTAAAAACCCATCACATTTTCGATGTTTTATAATTTGTACAATGTTGTACGATTCGTCATAATGAGTTTGCATTTGCTGCCAAGTCATACAAAGCCACAGCAAAACGCATCAAAATAAATTCACTATAGACATATACATAAACTCGTATGTTTTAGGATAAACTCTTATGCCCTCCAAAGCGCTTTCATGTAGGGGAAGCACCTGAAACGAAAGTTCATCATTAGAAGCCCTATACCTGTACAGAGAAAAATGTATGCCAAGATGTTGATAGGTGTATGTTGGTACAGATCGCCGCGCTTTGAGCCTGATTGGTGATTTGGGGAAAAGCGCGTATACAGCATCCAGTAGTAGTAGTAGTAGTAGTAGTAGTAGTAGTAGTAGTAGTAGTAGTAGTAGTAGTAGTAGTAGTAGTAGTAGTTGTTGTTGTTGTTGTTGTTGTTGTTATTATGTTTTAGTAATAGTGAAAAGCCGAAGTATAAAAAGAAATTATAATGGTTTGCTTTAAGAAGTTAAGGTAAGCGGTAACAATGAAGAGATGATGAACATAAAAGGAAAAAATTAGTCATTAATAATTTTGTGTTTACAACAAACCCTTTGTGTAAAATATGCCAGGCTCTCTCGTCTTTTAGCAGATGTTGTACAGGTACAGGCCTCGCAGTAATCAAATTATATATGATTGCATAACAATTACAGAGAACGCAAGATATATCAAAGTTCTAAACAGCCATTTTGAAAGTACAGTAGGTACCATTGAAACTAATCATCAGAAAACTTAGGTTTAATTCGGGTTTGTCCTTCCTGAAAAACAAATGACGCATCTGTTTGAGCAATTCATAAAGTCTACAGTTTATCAGTACAACTTATGTTAATCTGATGAATAAAATTTGATACAACAACATAAAGTCTACAATTACAAGGGCATAAAAAAATACACAAGTCAGCCGCTCTCATTAAAGTGGTATAGACTAAAAATAAATTAATACCAAACGAAAGCAATACATACATGTGCATAGCACTACAGATGAACTTGTTACGCCTGCTATAGAGAAGATGAAATGAGGATGGGATATTGACTGGTTTAAAAGGATTCATAGATGATAGTGAAAGTAATGCATTTAAGGATGCACGAAAGTCGGCTGAATTACTGCAAATAGAAAAAGAGAAAAAAAAAGCATACAGCCTCACTTACTTTTTTTCGCACCACCTGATGAAATTCAGAGAAAAAACAAAGCTGTATCAATTTTCTATGTTTAGTTATAATCAAACAGTTAAGAACTGTTCAGACATTCAATCATTTAACTTTATTTGCTTTTACCAAGACTTTTACTTCAAAATCAATAATGATCTTATTTCCTTACCTGGAATCTCTCTCTCTCTCTCTCTCTCTCTCTCTCTCTCTCTCAATTTCCACTCCAACTCATCATGTTGTTTTTCTCTCTCAATCACCCCCGCCCCAAAAACCCGTCTTTCACCCGTATCGTACCCATTCTTCCCCATTAAAATCTCTTGTTTCAAATGCCATTACTTCGTGAACAAATCTTTATTTGGCATTCTATGTTTGGTGAATAAATAGATCCTGGAGTATTATAATACAGAAAAAATTAACAATGATGGAATTTGTTCTTTTAAGCATTTTGTTAAATTATGTCCCTTTGCTCGTCTTGTCTATGCCAAATCTAGACCACATCATGCACAGCTTATGCATAATGCAGTTTTACCCGTGCTAATGACGCTAAAAAGGCACCAAGCTCACCTGTTTCTTTACAATAAATAAAACGAATGCTCCTATAAATACACAGAAAGTGCGAAATCAAGCAACCGGGCATTCAATAATGCTTATATTTTTTTTTAAATAAAAGCAAACCTTAACAGCAATATAAAAATCAACATTTGCATTTACTACTGACATTTTACATGCTATCTGGTAATAGCGATTTTCTATATTATTTCAAAACAGACTGAGATTTCGCTGTTTTTCCAAAATGTATTCAGCAGTAGATATGAAGCACACGGATGATGAAATAAATTAAGAAAGGAATTCACACGTTCATATAACTACATGCACCAAAATGAACCTTGACAATTACATTATTTGAAGATGTATATATGGCGTCATGTAATGTTCCAGTAACGTTTATCGTGTATCCCATACATTTCCTCTGGGGAAAAAAATATTCCAAAATGCAAAAAGCAGCTTTCAAAGTGTGTGCCACAAAAAGGTTACAGCTCAATTACAATCAAAATGTCCACATTCTAATGGACTCTCAAAACTCAATATGGGCGGGTGGGGAAGGTGGTACCACAGGCAGTGCAAAAGGTAGGTATAAAACCTTAGCACTACTCACATGTTCAGCAAATACTCTCAGCTCTCTCCACGTTTTGCCACTGGTTGTGGACACATACACAACGCCTGGAGTCTTGTTGATTTTCTCCCCCAGATCTGTGAGGTATACGCAATTCTGCGCACACACAGGAAAGAACCTCATGCAACCAACAAATATTAAATTTGCACCATGTGTAAATAGTTTAAAAAACCACATAGACACTGATTCCAAATTTCAAAAATTATTCTATCAATACGACTAGAAAAGATTATTTCAAATTATTGCATGCAAATCATAATGTAAACTATATATACCATAAACAATGAGGGGACGTTTTTATAAGCCGCGAGGCTTTAGGCAGCGATGCCTGTCCTACATCTACTACTACTACTACTACTACTACTACTACTACTAAAAAGGTTCAGGGTTAGGTCGTAGTAGTAGTAGTAGTAGTAGTAGTAGTAGTAGTAGTAGTAGTAGTAGTAGTAGTAGTAGTAGTAGTAGTAATAATAATAATAATAATAATAATAATAATAATCATCATAATGGTATTTACATAGCTTTTTTTCTAATGACATCAGTTTAAAGCGCAGAATAAATAAATAAATAAATAAAAAGCATGCAAATTCAAGTCATGTTAATGAATAAATAATATCAAACTATTACAACAAAATAGAACACTCCTATCCTATCCCGTAACTCGAAGGTCATTGGGGCACCACAGATGATTTTTAACCAGCGTACTCCATCTTTCTCTGTCCTCAGCAACCCTCATGGCTTCGATCAATGTCAACCTAGTCCATTCTCGAATGTTGTCCTCCCATCTCTTTTTATGTCTCCTTCTCCTTCTGCCTCCTTGCACTGTGCCTTGCAGGATGGCCTTTGCAAGGCCTGATGCTCTGGTGACGTAGCCATACCAACGGAGTTTCCGTTTTTTCACCACTGTGAACAAGTCATCATGTTGTCCAAGGGCTTGTGTGATAGTCTGTCGGCCTTCGTCGTTGGTGATGTGCTGGCTATTGGAAATGCCAGACGTCTTCTGTAGCACACCATCTCCATGTTTGTATTCTTCGTTGTTGTTCTGCTGTAAGGGTCCATGTTTCCCAAGCGTATAGGAAGATGGAGATGACAAGGGAGCGCAGCAGCCTCACCTTGGAGTGTAGACTGATGGTCCTGACTTTTTAAATGGGCTTCAACCTTGTCAGGGCAGTTGTTTGTGCGATCCTGGAGAGGACTTCCTGTCGGGACCCATTGTCTGATACAATGGCTCCTAAATATTTGAAGCTATGCACTTTTGAGGGATTGGCCTTGGCCTTTGATGTCTGTGTCGATGCCATTGATGTTGTTGTCATCATTTTGGTCTTTTCTGCAGTTATTTCCATTCCATAGGCTCTGGAAGTGGTGTGAAGCCTCTGTACCAGCTGTTCCAAGTTCTTGTTATTCTCCAGCCAATCCAACACGCTTTCTTAAGACAACAAAAGTTTGCTCAATACACATCAAGGGATTCTAATAGTTAAAAAGCCGTAAACAAAACTACTGAAATATCGACTGAAATGCATACACAAGTATAACCATAAAAAATAAGTTAATTTCTTAGTTTTATTCACTCTTAGTGGATGGCGGAAGGAAAACATTAGCGGGCCAGTGTGAGGGCAATATCCTTCGCTGCTTTACCTCGTGGCTTGTTCTTACGCTTACAAGGTTTAAGCAGCTCAAAGTACAGATTTATCACATTGAAGGATGAACTTTATTACACGTATTCATCAATAGTCGATTCATTCTCTTCTACAAGTTTACAAAGACGAAAGAATAGACTTCACATCCTGTGATATGTGTAACTCGAATTCGTTTATCCACGCAGCCTGTTCACTCAACAACAAGGTAGGAGTCGTCGTATAAAGTTTTGAAACTTTATTCAGCAAACACCAACAACTGCATACAAGATGGCCTTCCGAAAATCACTACAAAAATCACTTTTTACCAGCAGACAGTGCATTACTTATATAATTTTTCAACAATCCCGAAAAGCTTCGAACATTCCAGAATGATGCAATAACACCCAATCAAAAGAAAACTCGTCTCATAATGTTTACGAATCTACAGGATTCGACCAGCTGAAAATACCTGGAACATTCGATCGATAATAAACAAGCAATTCCAGAAATTTCTCAGCGATACTTCAACAACATCGATCGACGAACATTTTCAACATTATACAACGTTTTTTTAGCTTAGCAACAGCGCAAAATCAAAACAAAAATGAATTGGCTTAAATACACGCTATTATAATCATAACAAATTTCAATACTAGCACAATGTATTTATCATTTTTCAACAAGAAAAATAAATGGGGGAACTGGTTGTATAATTTCCATATCCACAGTAATGTGTATTTTTTTAATTTCAAAACTGACAATAACAGTTTTCACAAGACAGGGATAAAGATAAATAAATAAATAAATAAATAAATAAATAAATAAATAAATAAATAAATAAATAAATAAATAAATCAAGGATCAAACGGATGTTGTTCAGTCCAAGCTAATGCCTTCATAACATCTCTCTCTCTCTCTCTCTCTCTCTCTCTCTCTCTCTCTCTCTCTCTCTCTCTCTCTCTCTCTGTTATCCATTAGTAAATAAAGTAAAATTATTATTTCCTTGCTTTGAAAAAATATTCAGAAATGTCCGTTTATTAAAGTAATAATATTGGTGGGTTTATTATTATTATCTCTTAACTTTTTTAATAATTAAAAACAATTTTTAAACACCTAAAACAAGCAATCAAGTGCAAACACAGTGGTATTAAAAAGATTCTTTAAAATGATACATAGATGTGTGCCTTAATGCACAATCACATTACATTACATTACATTACATTACATGTACATGATTATTGCTTTAGGTCCAGCGGACTCTTCCGAGCCAAATCAGGACCGGACAACGCCCGATCCGCATAAAAGATCTGCTGAAACAACCCTAGTGGTAAAACTGAAGGCACTCCACCAGCCAGTCACTTTACAATAAAGACATCCCACGCAGGGGACGCTGAGGCTAAACTCTAATTTATCGAACCCCTGTTTACAAAAACAAAATAGAATACAAACATCATTATAAATTTTCAACAAAACACATACATATAAAATGCCTACATTGAAAAATAATAACATCATAGGAAGCCCTAGTGACCACCTGGCAGAAAGCGTCCAATATTCCCAAGCTGATCCAACAGACCTCACACACAAATAAGGAGTCTTGTCCCGGAAGAGTTTTCAAGAAAAAAGGTAGGCGACTGGTCTAGTGAAGAAGAAGATAGTATAGTAGATTGATAGAACAGAACAGGAATAAGAAAGAACAAATGAGAAAGACAGCGACAGTGGGAATTTAAAGCACTAAATTTCCAGAAAGTGGGGATACTATTTATACTGAAACCCCCCGGCACTCCAACGGGGGAAGGCACAATCACATATTATATATTGCCCGCTCATTATTATTAGCACACCATCATGGAGTCACGGTCATTGTTCATTGCAATGTTATAGTTAAATATACACATAAATTATTAAGAAATTGACAACTTAGCGCATTATCAAACTGACACAAACAAGCAATTAACAATTAGTCGTCACAAATTTGAAATCAATCAATCAATGTTTCATTTAATGTCTGCTCACACGTTTAGGTGATATTAGAGAATAATGTTATTAATGATATTAGAAAAAAAATTGGTGATACTACTCACAAATGTGCTAATGTTCTTACATAATCACATTTAATATCCATAGCAATCATTATAACGTTGTTGTTGTTGTTGCATCAATTTTTATTCATCAGATTAACATAAGTTGTACTGATTATAACATTATAACGTTCACAATCACAGTTTAGCACAAACCTAGCAATCATTATTATCATATTGCTTTATGGTCACCATCACAATTTAGCACAAACATAGCAATCATTATCGTGTTGCTTTATGCGAAAAGCACTGCCGGTGTTTCGAAAGCCCTAAAATATCAAGCATCTACACACAACGTTTTAATGAAAGCCACAAAAAACCAAGCCATGTTAGTCCGTATGCAAATGTTTGAATTAGGCGTTTTAAAAGTGCCATAAACGAGTTAATACAGAGCAGCTCTGCAGTCATTTTCTGATGACCAACAACAAGAAGCACCTCAATGATGTTTCAAAAGGGAAATGGTTTTCGTCGGTTTTAATTCCAGTTGTCAAGACCTGAACTTTATAGATGGGATCATGTTAGCCTGAATTAAATTATCTAACAGATATTCTTCAAGAAGACTCGTTATTTCGTCCGATGTGCATAAGTTGTTTTAAAAAGAGGTTTGTTCGAGTCTAAAACTCTTTCCAAAGTCCTATTTTTGGGTCAGTCAGTAGACTAAGAGAGTTGTTTCCCTTTATAGATGACAAGCCAATGACCACCACAATTTTCAGTTGGTCTGCATGTGTATTTTATGTCACCCTATTTTATATCTCTTTGCGCAAAATGTATTCTTCTACTGAAGGGAAATAAGTGTTGAGTCTTAAAACCCTTGGCGGTTCCAATGGTAAAAAGATGGTCTCCAACCATATAAGCTAGACTATACGCCTGTCTCGAAGGAGTGGATATTTTTTTTAAATTAAAAAATCAACAGCTAATGGCTTTATGTGACATCTAATTTCTCCTTGTTGGAAGAAACTGGCTACATAACTGTAGTGTGTTATTCCCAATCTAAGCTTGCCACGACAACAGCTTCAACAATGATGACTGGGTGTCATCCTCGAGTACCAACCACTATTGCCTGCTCTCACTTTCCACAAAACCTTCCGTGCGCAGAACGGTCTATCAATCGTCATGTAGGCACCCCACAAAACTTGCAAACATTTGTTCAGCCCCGGTGTCACGTCGTCAAAGTTTTGGATGTCTTACTTTAGCCGGGCGCTTTTGCGCATGCGCCAGGTCAAGTCGGGCCTGCTTTTTCACGATTTTCTTAGGCGTCGTAACCCTAACCCTTACCATAATCCTTACTAAGACTACGATAGCACTGTGCGCATGCGTCGAATGTTGTAATGCGTCGACCAATCAGAATGCTCCCAGTCGCTCCCAGCCCAAATAAGATACTAGGAACTTTGACGATGTCACACCGGGATTACTTTAAATGGTCCTTGTCGACTCGACGGACGAACGGAGATAATATGCTTAGTATACCAGACTCACTTTATGAATTTTCAAGAAGCTGTTAGTCTACTGTTGTTTATTGTTGTTTTAGCCAAGTGCAAAAAGTTGATAAAAGTGAAACATACGGTGTGCGAGACGACATACTGGCAGAAAACTGGCTGATCATCCAGCGCCATGCTTGTCTGAATGGGAGACAGTGACAGTTAAAAAGTGTACACAGACAAACACTCTTAAGGCAATTGGAGACAGCAACTGGCTGTACATGTACGTAATTATGCCTACATTTGCGGTAACAACAACAACAACAAAAACCAAGAACAACAACAACAACAACAACAATAATAATAATAATAATAATAATAATAATAATAATAATAATAATAATAATAATAATAATAATAATAATTTTTTTTAAATAATAAAGGTTTAAAACAAACATGATCTTGTTTAATAATGGGATTAACCCCAAATGTTTGCAAAATTTTATATTGATATAAAAAAAATGAAATATGTACAGGAAGTAAAATTTCTCGAGGTATATTTTACATCTAAATTAAGTTGGAAAAAACATATAGCTTACATTACTTATTGGAAAAGGCTGTTAAAAGTTTAAATAAACTTTATATGCTTCCAAAAAATGGGGACGTGATACTAACACTCTTATTCATCTTGTGTGCATGCTTGTCAGATCTAAATTAACGTATGGACAAGAGGTATATTTTTCGGCACCAAAATATTTACTGAAACAACTCCAGAGTATGGACAGTAAAGCAATTAAAATGGTTATGGGTATTCCAATACACACAAAAACAGACGATGCTTATAAAGCAGCTGGAGTATTGCCATTAAATGAGTGGAGAAAATTGTCATGCGCTAAATATATAGTTAGAGCCTCTGCTGTAGAAAATGTAACTGATACAGAACTGGAAGTAAGATCTGATTTAGATTATCCAAAAAGAGCACAGGGTATCAGCTATTTACAAACAATTTCAACTTATACGATTGAATTTTTACAGGGATCAAATTTATTTCATAAATCAATATCTAAAACTTTACCACAAATGCCTATACCAATAAGGTAATTTAAGCGAGCAAACTTGAATTTTGAATATACTGCTATACGAAAAAAAAAGGATTATTGTTAGCAACAGAAGCTTATGAACATATAGAACAAAAATATTATTCTTATTTCCAAATTTATGCTAATGGTTCTGTTTTATATATAGGCCAAACAGGGATTGGTTAGGTTACATCTGCTTTAAAAATTAGTGAATCATTGTATTTAGGTAAATATCGTTCAGTTTATACTGCAGAACTTACCGCAATTCTTATGGCATTAAATAAGATCTTGAGTCAACAAAAGACCTTTTTAAATATATTATTATGTGTAGACTCCATATCAGTTCTTCAGAGTTTGGACATTTTTGTTATAAAAAGCAGAGGTGATATTATATATGAAATAAAATATCTTATACATTGCTTAATTATCAATGGCACAAATGTTCATTTTTGTTGGATACCATCTCATTGTGGATTAAATCATAATGATTGGGCAGACAAGAAAGCAAAAGAAGGGGCGAAAAATCCACACAACTTCAGCAATATTGACATCCCCTTATTACCAACATATATTTATCGTATAATCGAAAAGAAAAGAACAAATAATTTTCCTTTAAAAATAATATATAGTGAAAATTTACAGTATCCTCGAACAATAACCTCTTTAGTACATCGTCTTGCTTTAAATTCTTGGAGGACAAAATATTGCAAGGATACTGTTTGCATTTGCAATGAAAATTTAACTATAAATCATATCATTCATGAGTGCAGTTTAATAGCACAATAATTATATTCCACAGAACATTCATAATGTTCAAAATAAAAACAGTGAATATTGGATAACCATCGCTAAATCTATAATTTATAGTCCTGTAGTACATTTTTAAAATAAAACTTGCAAGTTTATTCTGCTTACTTAGTATATGACAATATCACAAAATTGAATTTATTTACATGAACATTTCACAAGTTTGACATGTTCTATTGTAATTTTTTTTGGGTTGTAATTTTAAAATATTGTTTGAATACTTAATTTTTTTTATTTTTTTTTATCATGCTATGTTACTGTAGTATTTTGATTAAATGTTATCTGCTTTCACCCATCCATGTAGCAAATATCCTTTTTCCCCACCTTCCTTTTATTTTCTAGTCTAAAATCACTTCGTGAAATGAAATGAACAAACAAACAAACAACAATATAAAGAGAAAATTTAATGGTACAATTATAGACATTAAAATTGCTCCTTGTGGAGACATTTACATGAGGGCCTTGTAGACGTTAAAATTGGGCCGTTGTAGAGACATTTACATGAAGGCCTTGTAGACGTTAAAATGGGGGTCCTTGTATGACAAGGCTACGTGCTGATCCTCCACAAATGGGATCCTTGTGGACCACACAATGGCGTAAGGACTAGGTTCATGTGCTACTAGATGCCATTTATTGTTAGATCCATTACAAGATGTCCAGGAGTCATCTGCCATCTTGGAGTCAGTGCCAGGGCAATGTAGAAGAATGGCAATTCAAGAAGATTGTACAAAAAAAAGGTGTGGTACAAAAACCCAGCCAAAGATGCACGGAGTTTAATTAAAAAAGAAGGCACCGGGTTATGTTTAAAAGACGCATGTTAATATAACGCTCATTAGATATATCCAGGAGTCATCTGCCATCTTGGAGTCTGTGCCAGGCAATACAAGAAGAATGGGAGATACAAAAGGTGTGTACAAAACCCAGCATTAATGCTATTCTCCAGGAAATACTAGCATACAGATCTATCTCCCCTTATCTGCTGCCAATGGATTGAATTTGTAGAGTTTGCCATAGATACAAACGGTCTTGCCCAGTCTTCTCAGCTCGTCAGTGTATTCGCAGCTGCACGGGCTTGAAGTCCCCTGGATAACATATATCTTAATGCGGGGGGGAAAGTGTCTCCACAATGTGGCTTGTGGACAACATAAACGGGAAAGAAACCAACGTTTTGAAAGAGAATACGCAGCCACAAATATCGATAAACGTACAAGAAGAAACTCAATACTGAATTATCCGCCAGATGTAAGGCACGGCGTGACTCCTTACCTTGTTGCCTCGCATCAGCCAGGCCTCAGTGATGTACTGCTGGTTGTCAGCGATGGAAACGCCGTCACACACACACAGCACGCTCAGCAGCTCCAGATATCTGTAGTTCTGAATAGACAGGATGGATAGAGCTTTTGAACAATGCAGAAAAGACATAAGACATTGTATTGTCCCAAAACAATAATGATATAAATAAATAATTGTAGGTAATAATAACAATTATAATAGATCTTACTTTGTCTCTCTGAAGCAAATCCACGAATTTGTTGATGTGGTCGTGGGATATCCGATCCACAATTTTGCGGTTGTCGCGTATCAGTTCCATCACCATGTGAGCTGCGTTCAGTCCAATCTTGCCCTGTCAAGTTACACATCACACAAAATAATAAAAAAACAATATTAATATACTAACTAGTTAATTAAACGGCACATTCCTTTTCTTCAATAATATCTTGGGAATCTCTGATATAAATACAAAGGTTTTATTCTTTTTTTAAAATTAGGATTAGGATTAAAACGATTGTGAAGCATTTAGAGAAAACCAGGCTTTGTCGAAAACGCGTTTAATGGGCTAAGAATGTGTCGGGCCATCAATCTGCAGACCAACCTTCTATAAATCATTTACATAAATTAAATCTAAAATGATTTCTTTCTTTTTTCTCCTACAAAGATTTCGTATTTAAAACAGAATACGCAAAAAGTCAACTAATTCTCACAAAGGGTGTAACTAATTCCCACAAAAAGTCAACTAACTGCCACAAAAAATGTACGAAGAATGTACTCATTCTGGCACAAAGTGTACTCACGGCTTTGTACTCGAACTGCGTGAGGAAGAAGTCGATGTACTTTGCGATGTACAGCTCGTTCTTGCGACTGTCCCCCATCAGGTAAATGTACAGCACATTGTACGCCTCCGTGAAGATGTTTATCATGTGCCTGTAACAACAAAACCCCGTCATTACGCGTCTCTCTCAATGCCACATGCACACAATACTCTCATTGGGTTAATTCACAACAACGCCTTGAAGCATGTTCATCACGCACCGCTGCGTTGTTTGTTGCATGCCTGGACCTCGAAAATTCTAACGGAGTTAAGCCATTTACTGTTATAGCAAGCGATCTTTTGAACGCTACGACACGAAACGTTAGATTCCAAGCTCGCCAATGTTAGACCTCCAAAATGTATGAAAAGAGAAGTATTACTGGAAGAATAATTTCAGGTAGGTTCGTACTTACGCCTGATCAGCGGTCCCTTGGTACGGCACTCTCAGTAGGTTGACAAGCAGCTCCACAATCTGCAGAACACACAAAGCGGAGACAATGATTTAAGCTCTGCCTGTGTGCGCCCAGTCCGTGTTCGTTGTTATCTGGAGCTTGTCTCTTGAATGTACCAATGTTCAAACCAAATGCTTTCATGTAATCTTTGTAATGTTTGCTGTTTTTATTGTCTTGTTTTTTTTGCTTAAGTGTATGTTACACCAAAGAACATGGAGGGTTTCCTCCGGGTTTCCTCGCTCCATTTAATAATGGTATTGGAGGCAGTGTGTCTTGCATGTCATAATGGTACTGTAGGCAGTGTGTCTAACATGTCATAATGGTATTGGACATTACAATACATTACATGATTATTGCTTTAGGTCCAGCGGACTCTTCCTAGCCAAATCAGGACCAGTGTGTCTAACATGTCATAATGGTATTGGAGGCAGTGTGTCTAACATGTCACAATGGTATTGGAGGCAGTCTGTCTAACATGTCATAATGGTATTGGAGGCAGTGTGTCTAGCATGTCATAATGGTATTGGAGGCAGTGTGCCTAGCATGTCATAATGGTATTGGAGGCAGTGTGTCTAGCATGTCATAATGGTATTGGAGGCAGTCTGTCTAGCATGTCATAATGGTATTGGAGGCAGTGTGTCTAGCATGTCATAATGGTATTGGAGGCAGTCTGTCTAACATGTCATAATGGTATTGGAGGCAGTGTGTCTAGCATGTCATAATGGTATTGGAGGCAGTGTGTCTAGCATGTCATAATGGTATTGGAGGCAGTCTGTCTAACATGTCATAATGGTATTGGAGGCAGTGTGTCTAACATGTCATAATGGTATTGAAGGCAGTGTGTCTAGCATGTCATAATGGTATTGGAGGCAGTGTGTCTAACATGTCATAATGATATTGGAGGCAGTCTGTCTAACATTTCATAACTCAAATTTGATTTTGACTCCACCTTCTAATAACGACCTGCCTTTAACACCTACCCCACATGTTTGAATGATGAATGTGTGTTTGTTGCGTATGTAGGAGTTTGTGCAACTTGTGAGCGTGTATGTGGGTTACAGATCGCCGCGCTTTGAGTCTGATTTAGGAATAAAGCGCGTACAGTATCCAATATTATTATAGACTTTTTGATTTATTTTTAAAAAAATTCAAGTAAAACCATGGACATGATGAAAACTAAACAAAATAAGGTGGTTTCTTACCCTGAGGTTCCTCATGAGTTTCTGTCTGTTCTTGCTAGGTATACTGTTGTCAACCATGAACTCTTCAATTTCTTTGAGCGACTGCACACAGAGGTACACATTTGTGTTCATACGGTGAAGATACTAGATACGAAGAACGAAGAATACAAAGCATGGAGATGAGGTGCTACAGAGGACTTCTTGGCATTCCTATACCCAGCACATCCCCAACGATGAAGTCCGACAAACCATCACACAAGCCATTGGACAACACGATGACATGCTCACAGTGGTGAAGAAATGGAAACTGCGATGGTATAGTCACGCCAACAGAGCATCAGACCTTGCAAAGACCATCTTGCAAGAAGGCAGAAGATTGAGGGAGACAAAAAAAAGAGGTGGGGAGACAACATGCGATAATGGACTAGTTTGACACTAAGTGAAGCTATGAGGGCTACTGAGGACAGAGAAAGATGGAGTATGCTGGTTAAACGATCATCTGTGGTGCTCCAACGACTTTCGAGTTAAGGGATAGGATAGGATAGGAAATGATAGGATAGGATACTGGTTAAGATTTGTGCACTGAGATACTTCAACACACACGTGAACATTTAGTCATCACGTAAGACGTTGCAAAGGTTTTCATGTGTGGCATAACGACAATACGATGACATAAATATAGCACTCACTCTGGCTTTCATAGGCATACTTACAAAGCCTCACATACATTCATCACGCACACACACGTAGAAAATTGGACAGAGACAGACAGACAGACAGACAGACAGAGACAGAGATTTGCTTTAAGACAATTGTCCATTACGAAAGAGGGACATGGACGGGGTAAAGGGAGTCGATGGATTACGGATTACAATTTCCAACGATATTAACATACCCACCCACACTTAACGGGTTACAATTTCTAACGATATTAACATACCCACTCACACTTAACAGGTTACAATTTTCAACGATATTAACATACCCACTCACACTTAACGGGTTACAATTTCCAACGATATTTACATACCCACTCACACTTAACAAACTTTCGCGGGAAAATTACATTTGAGTTAAAGTTAAGTTGCTCACCTCGATGACGTCATGTGCCATCTTCGCGTTGAGGGTCAGATTGTTCTTTTTCTGGAAATAAAGTTGAACATTAAAGTTTATTTCACAACGACATCGCCATCATCATCACCATCATCGTCACCATTGTAATCTGATCTGTTTTCAGTATAACTCAAGTTAATCTGATGGATACAAATTGATGATAAAACCACTGTCAACACTACCACCTCCGTCATAATCACTTTCATTCCCACCATTATTACTTTGATCACCATCATCCTCACCATTGTCATAAACTTCCTCCCCCTCCTCCTCCTCCTCATTCATCATCATCATCATCATAGTAGCTAGTATCATCATCAGCAGCAGCATGGTCATTATTATCGTAGTCGATCATCATGATCATCAACACCACCATCTCCCCCACCACCACCACCATATCATCATTATCATCATCATCATCATCATCATCATCATCATCATCATCATCATCATCATCATCATCATCAGAACTCACATCGGCAACCAGTTTCTGAATGAAGGGCACCATGCCAGACATGTAGTCGAAGATTTCCACCAGCTCGGGCTCCACATGTTGCAGCGTGAAGGCATCGTCGTACTGTTTTTCCTTTATGGCAGTGATCTGTTATTGCACATTGTAAATAAAAGCTACACATGGGTCACGATGAGTTCCCGCTTTTCACGGCGGGAGATGGGCGCCTTAGAAACCAATGTATTAGCTTTTATTATGGCCACTGCGCCACTGAGGCAGTTTATTATGGCTTCTCTCAGTACACACTGCGCAACTGAGTCAGTTTATTATGGCTTCTCTCAGTACACACTGCGCCATTGAGGCAGTTTATTATGGCTTCTCTCAGTACACACTGCGCCATTGAGGCAGTTTATTATGGCTTCTCTCAGTACACACTGCGCCATTGAGGCAGTTATTATGGCTTCTCTCAGTACACACTGCGCCATTGAGGCAGTTTATTATGGCTTCTCTCAGTACACACTGCGCCACTGAGGCAGTTTATTATGGCTTCTCTCAGTACATACTGCGCAACTGGGGCAGTTTCAGCTCTCTACCAGTTACTGCTGCAGAACAGTATAACCCGCGAGTGCGTAGTGATTCTGCGCGCGGGCGCCACTAGCCTTTACTGTGAAAAAGACCGCTCAATGTAAACCACTTTACGCCACCCTCGGAGCCCTTTTTCGCAGTCTTCCGCAACATAGTTTGAAATATTATTTGATAATGAGTGAAAGTTCCGTATAAAATAACATAGCTAGGCCAATATATCAATGGCTTGCCTGTTAGAAGATTGTATTTTTCGTTTTAAAGGACAATATTATAGGTTCGTTCTTACGCGGTTTGGGAACAAACCGTGGGAGCGGTGGATTCGCCTGGCCAAAGACACAGTGTGATCATACCCTTTATATTTATGATACACAGTAAGCTAACAGTGAATCCTTGACACCTTGATAATTGTAAAATAAAGCGTCAGATAGCTTCCCTGTGGACAAACAAACTAACAAACACAGCAACGCACATACGTACAGGGTCTATTTGACTATTGAACAAGTTGGTGAATTAACAAACATTATTGTAATAAGTTTAAGAGCTTATCCAAGATTCGCAGGCTGCATTGGAAGATAAAGATATTCAAAATATATTGGGATCAGTTCATTTACACGTCTCACAAAAACCAGTTCTTATACGAATTTATTGAATTCATCATCATCATCATCATCATCATCATCATCATCATCATCATCATCATCATCATCATCATCATCATCACAATCATCATCATCATCATCATCATCATCATCATCATCATCATCATCATCGTCATCGTCGTAATTACCACTATCAACGCATTGTCTTCATCGTCGTCGTCATTTCCACTATCGTGTCATCGTCTTCATCAAGCTCCTCGTCCTTGTTTCTCCTCCTCCTCCTTCTTCTTCTTCTTTTTCACCTTCTCCTCCTCATTCTTTTTCTTCTCCTTCTCCTCCTCCTCCTTATCATCCTTCTCCTCCTCCTTCCCCTCCTTCTTCTCCTCCTCCTCCTCCTCCTCCTCCTCCTTCTTCTTCTCCTTTTGTTGATGCTCCTACCTGTTTGAGCTGAGCTGTGGTGTACTTAAGGCCACTCATAGACTTGTCATCACCAGGACCCTGATCTCGCTTCCTCTCGTACTCGTCTGAAACAATGGAACCACATGTAAACAGACGAATGAATGTCTCTTTCACTCAGTCCTAAAACTTAAGTTATTTTTCAGCAAACCCCAACCCAAAATATTTATTGTTCATCTTGCATTCATCTTTCCTACCATCTCCGTCTCTTTGACTAAACACATTTCCGGGATAACTCCACCGACACATCGTACCTGTTCTACAGGTTGCGGGTTACCTGAATTTACCTAAATTTACCTGAGTGGCCACTGAGCGCGGCCGACGGGGTAGGAAGTTTGAGAAACACTTGAGGTTTCAACACTTCTCTCCTGCCCCCTCTCCCCCCTCCCCCCTCGCCATTCTTTTTTCCCACCCACCTACACCACCATCCCAGGGGTAATGTAAAGTAGTTGTCGTTGTTCTATGTCTTTGTGGATTATGTTTTCCAGAGCCGTGTTCACGCTTTTTTGTGTGGAAATATTCATGGGCTTAATACATTTTAATTTTAATTCATTCATTCGTTAATTTATACGTTCATTCATTCATTCAGCGAGTGAGAGGAACTATTGAGCACCGTCCTCGTGAAGCTTTTCCTAAGACAAGGGAAGTTATTGATCGCCCCTCTCTCCCCTTAGGACCAAAAGCTCACGATGCAGTCTTCTTCTTTCGTAGTAATCGTATTTATTTGTTTTAATCGTTCCTATATAACGCTTTTTTAGTTCAAGAGTTGCTCAAGGCGTTGACTTATACAGGATCTCACTCAAGCGGGCCGAGGCGCCCCCAAAAAGCGTTTTATATTGAGGCAGTTTGCGTGCGCGTTTGTCTGTGTGTGTGTGTGTGTGTATGCATACGCGCGCGCGCTTTTCTCTCAGTGTGTGTGTGTGTGTGTGTGCGTGTGTGTGTGTGTGTGAGGGTGTGTGTGTGTGCGTGTGTGTGTGCGTGTGTGTGTTTACCTGGCAGTCCGTGCAGCCAGCAACCAGTCAACACGTGTTCAAAACGAGCGTAAGATTCGAACGAGATGTCGTCACTGTCCTGTGGACGTAAAACGGTGACGTAGTGAAATCTCTATAATTATGCAATTGCAAAGCACAAAACTATAAACTACACAAAAATTATTACTTACTCTGTTAGGCACAAACAATCAATGAAATTTGTTCATTTCTTCATTATTTCATTTATTTCATAACGATTGGAAAATGCCAAGGTATTCATAAATCCAAGGATTATAAATGCGAGCGAGCGAAAAAGAGAGAGATAGATGAGGGAAAGAGAGAGGGGGAGAGAGAGTGTGAGAGAGAGTGTGAGAGAGAGTGTGTGAGAGAGAGTGTAAGAGACAGACAGACAGATAAGATCTAAAGAAGAAACACAAAAACATCACGACAAATACGTAACAAGCTAATATAATACATTCAAAGTTTGTTTGTTTGCTTGTTTTTAACTAAAAGTATCATACACACACACACACACACACACACAATAACAACAACAACAACACCAACAACAACATCTACAACATCAACAATGAACAATCGAACTGAAGGGGAAAACCTTTCAAAGACGGACAACCAATTTGAATGCAACGAAATATAGAACAACAGGTATTATGCAAAAGGTCGGGAAGGATAAAATATACTATTTATTTAATCGTTCTTATATAGCGCTTTTCCAGCTCAAGAGCTGCTCAAGGCGCTGGCCGATACAGGATCTAACTCAAGCCGCCCGAGACGCCCACCCGCAGCCTTTGGGCGCATGGTCTGACGCCCGGACAACTGAACACAATCCTGGGCAGCCAGGGATGGGGGAGAAGGATTTAGGTGCATGCTGGGTGTGTTCTTGTCCTCCCCCCTCCCCTCTCCTCTTACTCTCAAAAGAATCCACGAGCTTGAAATGTTGTTTAGATTATATACTTACGTCAAGCTGCGTGAAATAAGAAAAACATTTAATCTTGAGTCGTTCCTGTTTTTTCAATATTCACCATTATTCACTTGAGCCATAATCCAAACTTCACAGTTCATTAGAATTTTATTTTCTTCTTTTTTTTTACACCAAGAAAGTATATTGCTGAAAGTATTTATTACAAGAAAACAAAACTAAAACTTTTGTGACTTTATCAGTTATTTCACGTCATGCTTGTCACGACATTTTGTTTTTAACATGTCCATGTTCAGAATTTACGAAATGGACTACAATAATTTGGATCATTTGTTTTGTGTCTAATTTATTAATTTATGTATTTATGAAATTTATTTCTTTTTAAAAACGGAATGAATGATAGTTCTTTAAAGCAGCCTTGAACTTTACATACATCAAAGTAATGAAATAACCATCCAGTATTCACATTAATGCAATTGATTGATTTATTGTTGCTTTAGGTCCAGCGGACTCTTCCGAGCCAAATCAGGACCGGATTAATGCAATTAAAAAAAACAACAGACAGTTACCCTGATGACGGCATGGAGTCTGAAAACGGTGGTGGGGTCGTTGTTATCGGTGGTCAGACTGACCGTTCTTTTCTTGCTGACCGCCAAGTAGTGCCGCGTGCACATGTGCATGATGCGACATTGCTGTGCCCACTTCAAGATCCCGCCTGCACGCAATTATTGAAGATTCAAGATTTAATCCCATTACTCGCCCCTTCGCCGAGTCACGGAGGACTAGCTCATTACATTACATGGTTATTACCCCTCTTTAGGGAGTCCTATCCTATCCTATCCTGTCCCGTAACCCGGAGGTCGTAGGGGCACCACAGATGATCGTTTAACCAGCATACTCCATCTTTCTCTGTCCTCAGCAGCTTTGATGGCTTCGCTCAATGTCAAACCAGTCCATTCTCGAATGTTGTCCTCCCACCTCTTTTTCGGCCTCCCTCTTCTTCTACCTCCTTGCACTGTGCCTTGCAGAATGGTCTTTGCAAGGCCTGATGATCTATGACTCCTTTAGGGAGTAGGCCTTTTTTATTGAGTGTATTGGTTTATCGTTTTTACATGCAGAGCTTTTCCAGTTCAGGACCTGCTCAAGGTCCTGCTGGTTTGGCTTTAGAATGGTATGAACACGTGATGGCAAAACAACCAATCAAACAACGCATACAAGTTCACAGCCTACAACAGGCGGACTGCGTGTAGTTTAGTCTGTATGTTTTGGCAAAAGTCTCTCAGATGCCTGTCAAATAAAAATTCGGATCCCGATCAGCACCACTATCCTCTCCCCCCTTGCTCCTCCTCCTCCTCCTCTTCCTCATCATAGCATAACATAGTATATCATAGCATAGCATAGCATAGCATAGCATACCATACCATCTTCTTCTTCTTCTTCTTCGTCCTCGTCGTCTTCGCCGTCGTCGTCTCCGTCATCACCATCGTCATCATCACCATCGTCCTCATTATCATCATCATCATCATCATTATCATCATCATCATCATCATCATCATCATCATCATCATCATCATCATCATCATCACTGTCCTCTTCATCATCTTCACTTTACTCACCAGCCACGGGACCGTCCTCTAGCTCAATCTGCCAGTAGGTGATGGCGGAACTGCTGGGGAACATGGTCTTGGGGTTGCTCTGGTCCACTGGCCTCAACCGCAAGTGAACTGAAAGCCCGTACAACGTCATGAATTAACGATGAATTAAGATCAGTTGTTTTAACATCTTCAAACCCCGGGGGAGGCGGCTCAGAATTTCCCAATAAAAAAGGACAATAAAGCTTCAAAAATAAAAATTAATATACTGTGTATGATTCATTTATTAATAATAATAAAAAATACTACTACTACTACTACTACTACTACTACTACTACTACTACTACTACTACTACTACTACTAATAATAATAATAATAATAATAATAATAATAATAATAACAATAATAATAACAATTTATTTATTTCTTTTAGAATTTGTTAGTTATTGATTGCATTCTGGTTCCAGCCGACTGCAAAGAGCCGAATAAGGACCACAAAATCAAGACCACAACTTGGCTAAAAGAGGACTCACCCCTGATCCGCATAAAAGATCTGCCGAACAACCCTAGTGGTAACACTGGAGGCACTTCACCAGCCGGTCACTTTACAATACATGTAAAGGCATCTCACGCAGGGGACGCTGAGGCTATACTCTAATTTATTGAACCCCCGTTTACACAAACAAAATAGAATACAAACATCATTATAAAATATCAACAAAACATATACATAGAAAATGCCTACATTGCCAAATTATAGGAAGCCTATGTGACCATTTGGCAGAAAGCGTCCAATATTCCCAAACTGATCCAACAGACCTCACACACAAATGAGGAGTTTTGTCCCGGAAGAGTTTTCAAGAAAAAAGGTTGGTGACTGGCCTAGCGAAGAAGAGAGTTATATAATAGATTGATAGAACAGAATAGGAATGACAAAGAACAAAGGAGAAGGACAGCGACAGTTGGAATTTAAAGCACTAAATTTCCAGAAAGTGGGAATACTATTTATACCCAAACCCCCGGCACCCCACGGGGGTTATTTATTTTAGAATACCCGATTCTAGACAACAGTCTGCTCTAAGCGCTTACATAGATACGCACTCGCAGGTTAACATCATGATTTTTAACACTTCGAGTACACGCATATTTTATGCAGTAACACTCTGTGCAAGCCTTTTAATTTAAAAATGATAATTATGAGATTTTATACCATTTTGTTTGGTTCTATTCTCATTTTCTTCTGCCATAGATCAGCAATGGGTAAAGTTAGGAACTTTCCCGGTTCTTGGTTAATTCTTCCTTCAGCCAAAGTGTGGGTTCCTGCTGTCTTCCATTATTGCTTGGGTTCCTTCTTTCTCATTCTTTCTTTCTTCATTCAAAATGTGGGTTTTTTGCTTCCGTTTTTCATATCTTTCGTCCTTAATCCTTAAGATGGTTGTCACGACAAAAGTCGAGCTATAAGTTTTATTGATCACAGTTATTTCCCTTTTACCATAATTATCTTAAACGATTCTTCCTTCGAAGAAGACGAACCTGAATATGAATTTTATTTTTTTTAAAGACCGTTATGCAAAGCTTTTTTAAAAATAAAAATAATAGGCCCAGCATGCACCTAGGTCCTTTTCCCCCATCCCTGGCTGCCCAGGATTGTGCTCAGTTGTCTGGTGCGTTATTACGATGCGCCCAAAGGCTGCAAGTTGGCGCCTCGGGCGGCTTGAGTTAGATTCTGTATCGGCCAGCGCCTTGAGTCGCCAAGTACAGTGAGATATGTGCGCTATAAAAATATTCAATAATAAAAAAAAATAATAATAATAAATAATAAATAATAAAATGAAAGCTACTCTGAGCTGAAAGTTTTTCTTCGGGAAAGGGGGTGATCGTTGCAGGGCAGTGCAAGGCCAAACTAGCGGAGCTAGCCCGGATTGCACATGAAATTAATCTTTCGGTTGATCCGGAAAGTTTGATGGAGGACAGAGCAGAAATTATAGGCGAGAAATTGTTCGTTTGCAATGAATGTCCGCCCAAAGAGGGATAATTCTGGGCGCAACATCCGGGCAAACCGGTCCAAAGCTGTTTCTCTTCATATTCCCGAGCACGGTCTATTGAACAAAGAACCATTTTTTTGCTTTCAATGAATGTCTAGGTAATCATACCAGGGTAAAGGTCAACGCACTTTCTCTCTTTCTTCTGTCAAAATTAGCAAAGGATGTGACTTGTACGTTATACCGTCTTCTGTGAGTTCGTCGTTGAAAAGGCCTTCAGCCACCAAATAAGCCTCCATCTCCTTGTGATAGAACCGAACTGGTGCCCCCACCTGAGCAAAGAGTAAACATCATCATTGTCGTCATTATCGTCATCCATCAGAGTCATCCATCGCAGTCATACATCGTCATCGTCCACCATCATCTTCATCATCATCATCATCATCATCATCATCGTCGTCGTCGTCGTCGTCGTCGTCGTCGCTCCATCTCTTGAACAATGGAAGATCTGAGTTGTTTCCCTGGATATTCTTTTCTCCAAAAAATCAAAAATGCAGTTTGACCTAATTCAACAATTTCCAAAAACGTGGCTAGCAACAAAAACAAAGAACAAAGCAAACAAAAAAAACACCTATGTTTATGAATGGAAATAATACTTTGAAAGTGCGCAGATGACAATTAGGCCAAGGAAAATAAGTATAAATGAAGAAGAAGAAGAACGGGAGAAGGACAGACCCTCAGTTTGTTTTCGTCGCCTGCTGTGGGTTTGTACTTCCGGTATAACGTGAAGCCAGACTGCCGCACGGACAAGTTCAGCTCAAAACTGAAAGGAATTAAAATTCAACGATTTAACGGAAATTACAAACAACAACAAAAACAGCAACAACAACGATAACCAAGACCACGACAACAAAAAGACAATGAATTTCCATTACGATGGAAGCTGTAGCCAACTGGTGGAAGAAGAAGAAGAAGAAGAAGAAGAAGAAGAAGAAGAAGAAGAAGAAGAAGAAGAAGAAGAAGAAGAAGGAGAAGGAGAAGGAGAAGGAGAAGAAGAAGGACAACAACAACAAAACGAACAAACAACAGCAATAACAACATTAAAAGTGACGTACGCTTTCTGATAGACGGACTGACTGCCCAGTAGATGTTGACTGACATGTAGAAACTGACCAGGAGATTTGACACTCTCCAGTACTATCTGGTCGTCCACTTGCACCTGAAACAGCATAGATACAGTTCATATGTACTGCAATTTTTACCTGTTCAGGATCTGCCATTTTTACCCCTTCAGCATCATTAAATATTTTTTGAAGTCACAGGGAAGATCTTGAGGTATAACGATTGCAAACATGTTTCTCTTGGACTTTAAGAAACAGATTATGAACAGGTAAAACTTGCAGTACATACAAGTTGATCTGCGGGCCTTTATCTTTAAGTTCAAAATGTAAAAGTTGTCTTCACCTACATTGTTAAAGGAGCTCATTATTTGGTACACGTGCACTTACCACATCACCCTCGGCCTTGACCTTGTACCGTGGCATGATTCTGAACTGTGCGTGTTTGGCGTTCGTTGCAATGAGTTCCACCTAGTGGGAAGAAAGATTGGAAAATATAGTCCAAAATAGAAAAGATTTCTAACATAATATGTGTACAGAAATAGTTAGTTAGTTAGTTAGTCATTGATTATAGGATCCAGCGGACTGCAAAGAGCCGAATCAGGACCACACTGACGAGTTGCGAACACAAGCGAAATAGCCACTTGTTTCTATGGCACAAATCCATAAATGCAAACAACATGCAGCAGAGAAAGGGAGATAATAGACCGTTCTTATCATTCCCTTTGCATACTGCAGACGTCGAGCAGACTTTTGAGACTGTCTTTGATCCCACAACTCCTGTTTATGACATCCGGGGTCAACCGACATTCGATTATTTTGAGGATAACTACATCGCCAGACCCCGGCGTCGTGGTCCCAGCCACTCGCCACTCTTCGAGATAGGAATGTGGAATGCGATTGCCCGAGTCCTTTCTGATGCAGCCAAATACAACAACAGTGTGGAAGGATTCCACAAAGCCTTGCGGGCCCACATTGGTGCGTACTCGACTAATTTGTGGAGGCTGCTTGCCATGCTAAAAAATAAAAAACACAACAGGGTATGGTTCGAGCTAAAAGCATATTCCTGCAGTACAGTGCAGGAGATCGGTCTGTCGTGGACACGATGGAGGGACTCGCATTTGCTTCCATGGTGTAGGCCAACCTGTGCACGGTGATTTTAAGGGTGTTGTTAACGTGTTTTCAGTGCTGTATTTTATCATTGTTTTGTCTAATTCGTACAATGTTTATTTTTAGGGTGTTATGAAATGTACGGCTTTGAAATCCTGGCGCTGAAATGAGGTGTCACCGTACCGTGTTCTGTCCGGATCTCAAAGTTATCTTGGTAGTGGCAATGTAGAATTATACCATCATACATTGGACATTTTACATGTCTCTTGGGGTATTTCCTTCTGTGGCTATGTTTACACACAGTGTGAAAATTACAGATAATCTCTGTAATAATAATAATAATAATAATAATAATAATAAAAATAATAATAATAATAATAATAATAATAATAATAA
>CM072523.1:7935013-7957513 GCA_036898135.1 Oncomelania hupensis | reverse complement strand
AAAAGAAACCATGTGGAGTTCCATGAGTGTGTCACTGTAACGTCGTTTCTACATGCCCACACACACACACAGTGACACACACACAAACCGACCTTGGCATTGGCAACAATGTTTTTCAGTTTCATGTTGTCAGGGTCTGCGTCAGACTGTGCCTTCAGCTTAGAATGCTTCTTCGTCAGTTTGTAGCGGTTCGCAGCGCAGACCTCAAACGCGATCACTGAAAGAGACAACGTTGAAATGATCGAACGAAGAAGAAGAAGAAGAAGAAGAAGAAGAAGAAGAACAACAACAACAACAACAACAACAACAACAACAACAACAACAACAACAACAACAACAACAACAACAACAACAACAACAACAAGAAAGAAAGAAAGAAAGAAAGAAAGAAAGAAAGAAAGAAAGAAAGAAAGAAAGAAAGAAAGAGAGACAGAGAAAGCGTGTGAGTGTGTGTAGAAAGTGACAGCAAGCGAACGTAAGCAAGGGAGACAACGCGTGCGTGTAAAAAAAAAACACCTCAAGAAGTAAATTGTCTCCCCTAATGGCCTGTTTTAATTCGAAGGTTCGTGGCACTTTCGAGGAGGTTCAAACAACCTTTTTTCCGAGGTTTTCAGATCCTGAACCTAGGCTGAGGGGTGTCGGATAGCGCAGTGGTTGGAGCACTCGCTACTGTGTCGCAAGTTAAGCATCGTCCAGTGCGGTTGGCACTTGGATGGGTGACCGCAAACCGTGAAGCGACAAATAACAACGCCCCCAGTTGACTCAACTGTGACTGAGTACCTACTCTCTTAAGGGTGGGGAAGGTAAAGCAGCGAGGGAGAGAGATGGGCATCACCCTCATTACGCTGGCCCAAGATAAGTGTGATCTCCAACATCAAGCTCCCCTACAGCCACAAGGCTATGGGACTACCTTTACCTTCACCTTTTTTTTTTACCTAGGCTGCTGAACCTTCTTTGAACCTCCACGACGAGGTTTTCAGATCCTGAACCTAGGCTGCTGAACCTTCTTTGAACCTCCACGACGAGGTTTTCAGATCCTGAACCTAGGCTGCTGAACCTTCTTTGAACCTCCACGACGAGGTTTTCAGATCCTGAACCTAGGCTGCTGAACCTTCTTTGAACCTCCACGAAGAGGTTTTCAGATCCTGAACCTAGGCTGCTGAACCTTCTTTGAACCTCCACGACGAGGTTTTCAGATCCTGAACCTAGGCTGCTGAACCTTCTTTTAAACCTCCACCAACCTTCCAATTTAGACAAGTCATAAGGAGTCGGAACTGGAAGAATTTGTTGGGTGGAAGCAGTTAGAGCCGTAGATCTCAAAAGCAATCATGAAATTTATAAAGGGTAAAACGGTAAAGGTATAGGTAGTCCCATACCCTTGTGGCCGTAGGGGAGCGTGGGTACTGCTCCAATAATTTTTATACGTTCTACACGCGAAGAACAGCGGTGACTACAGATTACGTTTCTCAATAAAATACATTTCCGAATTTCTAGTGTGTCGAAGCCTGTTACGTTTGAGACGCGCACGATAGAACCGATCGTTTCGTTTTGCAAAACATGCGATAAAAGAGTGTATTTACCTTTGATTTGATTTTGCCTTGGAAGTTGGAAAAAGCTTTGTATAATGTTGATAATTTTCGTTGGTCGATATTATTGGAGAATTTTCTAGGGTTGCTTGTTTACTATCGAGCGAAGCGTGTAAATAAATCTAGTGGTAGCTACGGGATGCTTCTAACCTAAATAAAGTTATATGACGTAAGACAGTGCATAGTCATGAAGACGAATTTTATTCTGATTGGCTGTAATTGCGTCACGCTAGAATGTTCGAATATTCTCTAGAGTATAGAGAGACTATTATAGGTGCCGCACTGTTTCAAAAAAGTTAGTAGAGAGTTGAAAAAGTGAACGTGGAAAAAGTGATTGAGCGATTGTATGCAGTTGTTGATGTACGCTGAATAAAGTTGGAAAACTTCATACGACGCCTCCTGCCTTGTTGCTGAGTGAACAGGTTGCGTGGATAAACGAATCTGAGTTACACTTATCAGGATTCAAGCATCGGGGCTGAAACAACTACTGATAGAAAACCAACAGCAGTGTAACAAAGCCGTGCGGAAGAGAGAGAGAGAGAGAGAGAGAGAGAGAGAGAGAGAGAGAGAGAGAGAGAGAGAGAGAGAGAGAGAGAGAGAGAGGAGAGAGAGAGAGAGAGAGAGAGAGAGAGAGAGAGAGAGAGAGAGAGAGAGAGAGAGAGAGAGAGAGAGACAGTAAGATAGCCAGTTCCATTCACCATTCTGGTTTCCAACAGGGGGTCGCAATCGGTCCTGGTTTCTTGCCACAGCCACTTCATTATGATAGGAGCTGAAAAAATACATCATCATCATCATCATCATCATCATCATCATCATCATCATCATCATCATCATCATCATTGTCATTAGTTATCAACATCATCATCGTCATCATCATCATCATCATCATCATCATCATCATCATCATCATCATCATCATCATCGTCGTCGTCGTCGTCGTTGTCAATATCAATATCATCATCATCATCATCATCATCATCATCATCATCATCATCATCATCATCATTAGCAGCAGCAGCTGCAGCAGCAGCAGCAGCAGCCGCAGCTTCGTTGTCGTCATTATCACCATCGTCGTCGTCGTCATCAAGTTAATCACCATCATTATGATCATTACAGTCTCGCCATTAACAAGGATTAGAAGAACGTTTCGTAACATGAAAACAAAATCAAAATCATGAACTCCAACACCACCATTACATAACATCAACAACAACAACAACAACATCGACGACGACGACAACAACAATACCATCATCATCACAGGAAGTCAAAAAAAAGAACAACCTACACTCCAAAGCCCACAACCCCCGCTCCCCTTTCTTTACCCACAACCCACACTCCAAAGCCCACAACCCCCTCTCCCCTTTCTTTACCCACAACCCACACTCCAAAGCCCACAACCCCCTCTCCCCTTTCTTTACCCACAACCCACACTCCAAAGCCCACAACCCCCTCTTCCCTTTCTTTACCCACAACCCACACTCCAAAGCCCACAACCCCCTCTCCCCTTTCTTTACCCACAACCCACACTCCAAAGCCCACAACCCCCTCTCCCCTTTCTTTACCCACAACCCACACTCCAAAGCCCACAACCCCCTCTCCCCTTTCTTTACCCACAACCCACACTCCAAAGCCCACAACCCCCTCTCCCCTTTCTTTACCCACAACCCACACTCCAAAGCCCACAACCCCCTCTTCCCTTTCTTTACCCACAACCCACACTCCAAAGCCCACAACCCCCTCTCCCCTTTCTTTACCCACAACCCACACTCCAAAGCCCACAACCCCCTCTCCCCTTTCTTTACCCACAACCCACACTCCAAAGCCCACAACCCCCTCTCTCCCCTTTCTTTACCCACAACCCACACTCCAAAGCCCACAACCCCCTCTTCCCTTTCTTTACCCACAACCCACACTCCAAAGCCCACAACCCCCTCTCCCCTTTCTTTACCCACAACCTACACTCCAAAGCCCACAACCCCCTCTCCCCTTTCTTTATCCACAACCTACACTCCAAAGCCCACAACCTTCTCTCCACTTTCTTTACCCAAAACCTACACTCCAAAGCCCACAACCCCCTCTCCACTTTCTTTATCCACAACCTACACTCCAAAGCCCACAACCCCCTCTCCCCTTTCTTTACCCACAACCCACACTCCAAAGCCCACAACCCCCTCTTCCCTTTCTTTACCCACAACCCACACTCCAAAGCCCACAACCCCCTCTTCCCTTTCTTTACCCACAACCTACACTCCAAAGCCCACAACCCCCTCTCCCCTTTCTTTATCCACAACCTACACTCCAAAGCCCACAACCCCCTCTCCCCTTTCTTTATCCACAACCTACACTCCAAAGCCCACAACCTTCTCTCCACTTTCTTTACCCAAAACCTACACTCCAAAGCCCACAACCCCCTCTCCACTTTCTTTATCCACAACCTACACTCCAAAGCCCACAACCTTCTCTCCACTTTCTTTACCCAAAACCTACACTCCAAAGCCCACAACCCCCTCTCCACTTTCTTTATCCACAACCTACACTCCAAAGCCCACAACCCCCTCTCCCCTTTCTTTACCCACAACCTACACTCCAAAGCCCACAACCCCCTCTCCCCTTTTCTCTATCCACAACCTACTCTCCAAAGCCCACAACTCCCTCTCCCCTTTCTTTATCCACAACCCGCACTCCAAAGCTCACAACCCCCTCTCCCCTTTCTTTACCCACAACCCCCACTCCAAAGCCCACAACCCCCTCTCCCCTTTCTTTACCCACAACCCACACTCCAAAGCCCACAACCCCCTCTCCACTTTCTTTACCCACAACCTACACTCCAAAGCCCACAACCCCCTCTCCCTTTTCTTTATCCACAACCTACACTCCAAAGCCCACAATCCCCTCTCCCCTTTCTTTATCCACAACCTACACTCCAAAGCCCACAACCCCCTCTCCCCTTTCTTTATCCACAACCTACACTCCAAAGCCCACAACCCCCTCTCCCCTTTCTTTACCCACAACCCACACTCCAAAGCCCACAACCCCCTCTCCACTTTCTTTATCCACAACCTACACTCCAAAGCCCACAACCCCCTCTCCCCTTTCTTTACCCACAACCCACACTCCAAAGCCCACAACCCTCTCTCCCCTTTCTTTACCCACAACCTACACTCCAAAGCCCACAACCCTCTCTCCCCTTTCTTTACCCACAACCTACACTCCAAAGCCCACAACCCTCTCTCCCCTTTCTTTACCCACAACCTACACTCCAAAGCCCACAACCCTCTCTCCCCTCACATACCTCAACAAATAGGGGGTAAGGACCTAAATCAACACTGAACCACCAGAGCAATAATACTGTTAAGAAGGACAATTACAATGGCCACTTTCATCTTTCCCACCAAGGGATTCGAACCTGGGTCATCGGTGTGCCAGGCGAAAGCTCGACCGCTTAGCTACAGCGGTGGATCAAACAGGACACCAAGGGTTTTCTCGGGGTACTCCGGTTTTCTCCCTCCCTTGAATGCAGTTAATCTAATATTTCCAAAATTTAAAATGATTTATATTCCGACTTCTGAAACTGCGATCTCTTCAGATCCCCGCGCTTTGAGTTCCATTGAAGAAAAAGCGCGTGTTAGCATTCTGTATTATTATTATTATTATTATTATTATTTGTTACACTCGGTTTGATGTTGGTGTTTTCTATCAGTATCTGATTCAGCCCCAATGCTGAATTCCTGATAGGGTGTAACTCAGATTCGTTTATCCACGCAGCCCGCTCAAGCAGCATACAAGTCACAAAGTCGACGTATGAAGTTTTCCACTTTTATTCAGCACACATCAACAACTGCATACAATCGCTCAATCGTCTTTCCACTCTCAAATTTACTTTCCAACTAACAACAACTTCACTCTCTCATTTTTGAAACAGCGCGGCACTTAAATAGTCTCTTGATACTCCCGAATAACCTGGATCAATCTCGTTTGACGCAATTTAACCAGTCGCTTCTAACTTCGTCATTACTGTCTTACGTCATACATATTTTCTTCTCCTTCCGGAACGTCTTCTTGCTTCGACATGTATCGGGAAATTTCTATCGAGAGTAAACACGCAGATCCAGAAAATTCTACAACGATATCGACTAACCAAAATTATCAACGTTATACAAAGCCTCTCCTAACAACAATGCAAACTCAAATCAAAGGTAAATAAACTCTATTATTGAATACTTTGCAAATCGAAACGATTAGATCTATCGTGCGCGTTTCCGACGTACAACCATTCGCGTTTCAACGTAACATTATTATTATTATTATTATTATTATTATTATTATTATTATTATTATTATTATTATTATTATTATTATTATTATTGTTGTTGTTGTTGTTGTTGTTGTTGTTGTTATTATTATTATTTTTATCTATTGACACAAAATGGCTGTTTAACAATGAAACGATGAATATAACTGGTTGAATGGTTGTCTAAAAGTTATAGTTTAAGTGCTTTGACGGTGGTGATCTGAATAAAAAAAAAAAGGAATGATGACGGTGATGGGAGCCGAGATAATTTCTATTGAAGAGACGAGTTTTCAAGTTGGACTTGAAAGTGGCTATGTTCGGAGAACTGAGAAGAGATAGAAAGGAAGAGAGTTCCAAGTTGAAGCACCAAGCACTAAGAAGGATCGACAACCTTCAGAGGAGAGTTTGTAGCGTGGTATTTGTAGCATGATAAAGACCATCCTGCAAGGCACAGTGCAAGGAGGTAGAAGAAGAGAGAGAGACGAGAATGGACTGGTTTGACACTGAGCGAAGCCATCAGGGTTGCTGATGACACAGAGAGATGGAGTACACTGGTTAAACGATCACCTGTGGTGCTCCTACGACCCCCGAGTTACAGGATAGGATAGGATAGGCTATTACGCGCTTTTGTCTTCAATCGAACTCAAAGCGCGGCGATCTGAAGACATCGCTTTTACAGAAGGCTGAAGAGAAATAAATGTTTATTTTAGAAATGTAGATTGACTGCATCAAATACCATTATCGAAGGGAGGGAGGAAACCGGAGTGCCCTGAGAAAACCCTCGATGTCTAGTCTTGACAATTCTCGCACCTAAGTCTCGTAAGTTGGTTCCACGCGAGATTGGAACCCGAGATCTTCGGCTTAGGAAACCAGCACGTGGTCACCTGTTTTACTAGGTCCACCCTTATTTAACTTAACGTCTATTCACACCAGTGATATTAGGCAACATATTAAATGATGAGCGAATAAACATACAATTCGGATAATTATATAATAACATTTAATTACAATGAAACAACAGTGTATTATATTATAACCACATAATTATTGAACTGGCTCATGTGCAGTTGTAGGAAAGGTTCCACTGTACATTGCAGTTGCTCTGTCCAAAACCTTATCAAAGGGTGGATTCTAGCGAGTGGCATTTAAAGACCCTTTTTTTCCTTTCACACTTTCCTTTTTCAAAATAACCGATTGCTAATGTCATAAGTCAAACAAGCGAGTTTGCACTTCTTTTAAAAAAAAAAAAAGAGAAGAAAAGAAAAAGAAAGAGTAATAAAAAAAAACCAGTAAGTGCATAGTGCCTGTTGGTGAATAAGGGTTCTGAATGGCGGCATGGAGACCAGCATGATTGATTGTCCGTTCAACTGTCAGTTACACTAGCGACTGTCGTTGCAAATCCATGCACCACCCGTAAGATACATTAGGGGTCACTATGGCCGCAGCATGAGCGATTGTCAATATTGGATTTAAATCAACAAGCCTTCTTCTTCTTTTTACATTTTAAAACCGGTGTAAATCAGATTTTGCCCCCCTTGGGAAACCAGATTCCTTCTCTTTGAAGACTAGATTTCCCCCTCCTCCCCCCCCCCAATTAGTGGCGTCGGAACCGGGAGTGGGGGGAGGGAGAGGAGATGGGTGTGGCAAGGGGGGAAAAGGGGGGGGCGGCCAGTCGCCCTCCTTGTACTTAAGGGAGGGAGGGCGGAAGAGGGAACGTATCTTTTGACAACCACCCCCACCCCCAACTTTTCGGATGAGAGAGAGAGAGAGAGAGAGAGAGAGAGAGAGAGAGAGAGAGAGAGAGAGAGAGAGAGAGAGAGAGAGAGAGATGATAATAAAACCAACAACAACACCTGGGTAGTAGGCGTTAACATTTTAGGTTTATTAGACTAAAACCTTCATCAGTACGACCCAAGGACTGTACAAAACAAAACAGTCTAAGCATATATATATCGTCAAGAAAGTGAATCGTGTTCATTAAAAAGAACAATGTACCATTTAGATATTTATATTCATTATAAAGAATAATTATATTTAAAAGCTATCTCTGAACAACATCACTAAAACATAGTGTTCAGTAGTGAGAGGGTGGGGGGGGGCGGGGAAAGTAATATAACCAGAGAGAGAGAGAGAGAGAGAGAGAGAGAGAGAGAGAGAGAGAGAGAGAGAGAGAGAGATGGAGGGAGAGAGAGATAATTTATTTGATAGCTTCGGTAAGCACGTAAAAAACCATGTAATCAGAAGAGTTTAGGAAAATAGCCACTCGCGCAAAACAAAATAATGACGTCACTGTAATGACGTCGCCAGAAAGGAATAGACATTGTAGCGGAGACTGTTCCCCCTCTCCCCCCACCCCCTTATTAATAATAAAATAATAATAAATTGCATTTATACAGCGCATTTTTCATTAGAATAACAACTCAATGCGCTTACACACATCATTCGTACGCATCATCACAACATTCGCACCACATCATGTCCAGCATCATTCAGAAAATATTATTAATGTTCTTACTATTTACACAGAAAACGCCTTGCGGAACAAGTGCGTTTTTAAGCAGTTCTTGAAGGAAACAATTTCTGTACAATGTCTTAAACCGGCAGGCAGCGCATTCCAAACCTTGAGTGCTTGAAAACTAAAAGATCGCTCGCCAATTGTTTTAAGCCGACGTTTGGGCGTTTTCAAAAGCTTTTCATCTAATGAGCGCAAAGAACGAGTTGTAGTGTAGGTAGTGAGTACCTCAGACAGATAAAGTGGAAGTGACTGGTCAAAGTGGTGGAAAGCTAGGACAGCAATTTTGTATTCAATGCGTGTATATGTGTAAGGTTGAACTCTACTTCAGCCGTTCTTTAACAATGTGATAACAAGAAAACCCAGTCCATTTAACCCACAAAACAGCGGAACTATATTTAAGATCCACTAATCACAGTCGGCAATGAGAGGCCGTACTGCCAGTGTATTTAGCAAACAATGTTCTGTGGATTCAGTCTAAGCCGGTTAGGAATGAACGTCAATGTATTACCATAGCAGTTGTACATGACTGTACACCATTCCACTGACTGTACACCATTCCACTGACTGTACACCATTCCACTCCCTCCAACCTCTCGTCCCTTTTCCCTTCCAATCCATATTTTCCACATTAATTACTTGATTAAACTAGCCATGCAAGTGACCAAGTGACCTCACTGCTAGGAAATCACATGTACACGTTGTACAGAGAATGTAGGGCCTACTAGAGTAAATAATGTCACTCAAATATAATATGCACCATTCTGTCTGACATATACCGCACACAGATAAGGTCACAATGACATCACACGTGCACACACACACACACACTCACACGCGCACAAGCGCACACTATCCTATCCTATCCTATCCCGTAACTCGGAGGTCGTAGGGGCACCACAGATGATCGTTTAACCAGCGTACTCCATCTTTCCCTGTCCTCGGCAACCCTGATGGTTTCGCTCAGTGTCAAACCAGTCCATTCTCGAATGTTGTCCTCCCACCTCTTTTTCGGTCTCCCTCTTCTTCTACCTCCTTGCACTGTGCCTTGCAGGATGGTCTTTGCAAGACCTGATGATCAGAGTTTCACACATTCACACAAAATCAAACACACAGCAATGACATCGGCACACATATACACACTCACACTACACACAAACATAGGGGGAGAGAGAGAGAGAGAGAGAGAGAGAGAGAGAGAGAGAGAGAGAGAGAGAGAGAGAGAGAGAGAGAGAGAGAGAAAGCATAGGGTCTGTTCTTTTTTTCCACCTCGTGCCAAGGGAGTTAAAGCAAACATAAATAATTAAATAACACTGGCTAGGAGACACTCACTTTAAAACTCCCTGTCAAACATACCTGCTTGTTTCAACCAATGGTGCAATCTTCTAACTACTCAGTCATTATAAGCAATTATCCCAACGCCTGCTTAGAAACAGTCCAGATTATCTAACACTCAAAAGTGATCGCTGCTGATTATTTCTGAAAATGTCACAGTGCCTGATATAGTCTGGAACAGTCCAGATGCTCTCGCACTCAAACAGGACAGCACCGGAAGACCTTTGAGATTGCTATAGCGCGTACAATATTCCACGGATCAATCTAGACTGCCTTAAACTACAAATATAATCGGTCCTCTGAAGGCTTTGTTGAAGGTTCAGTTCAGTTCAGTGGATAAATTTAAGTCCCCGGACACAGTGCGTATAGGGGGTTGAAGGTCACTGTGTGGTGCTTCATATAGTCTGGAATAATCCAGATTCTATTCGCATGTAAAAGTGATCGCACATCAAGACTTTTCAGATCGCTCTAGTGCCCAAAGATATCCTGGAAAAACACAGATTCCCTCACGTTGAAATTGTTCCTATTCCTTCCTATCCAATCCTATCCCGTAACTCGAAGGTCGTTAAGGCACCACAGATGATCGTTTAACCAGCGAACGCCATCTTTCTCTGTCTTCAGCAACCCTCATGGCTTCGCTCAGTGTCATGCCAGTCCTTTCTCGAATGTTGTCCTCCCACCTCTTTTTCTGTCTCCCTCTTCTTCTGACTCATTGCACCTTGCATTACAGGACGGTCTTTGCAAGGCCTGATGCTCTGGTGACGTGTCCATACCATCGTAGTTTCCGTTTCTTCAAAATTAGATCACAAATAAAAAGTCGAATACGCCAACAAGCTTAGAAGTTTGTTTTAAAAATCAATATTTCACCCCTCCATCACTCAAACACGTGGTGTAAAGGCATGGATTCTGTGTCTCGCAAGTAACAAAGTCAGGTAGGCTCTATATCAGAGCCATTAGCATTACTTTAAGCTTGAATGTGCGCTATATAAGAATAGTTAGTGGCGTGCCCTAGTGGGTTAGCCGCTGGTTTCCTATGCCAAAGGTCAAAGGTTCAAAGGTTTATTCAGGCTCAGCCCAAGGGGGCTTTTTAGCCGACAAAGGGAATGGCGGGGAATTGGTAGACACAACATACAGAAATTAATTTGAACGGCAATACTCAATAAAAATAATTAATACAACCCTTTCCCCACCCCCTCCCTTATCAAACATTCAAGACAAAACATTCAGTAATCTTATAGCACACCAACAAAGCATGTGCTGTCGAATATAGTATATAATGTCCACAAAAAACAGTGTCAAAAGAAACCAACAATAAAAATATATGTATGCATGCATATAGTTCCAACAGGCATACAGAATTCATCGAAGAAACCATGTACATAGATCATCACACAAGATGAAATCACACACGTGATCGCGTGACTGCGGTTTGACACAGACCCGGTAGAACCGTAACAGAAGGAAAAATAAATAAATAAATAAATAAATAAATAAATAAATAAATAAATAAATAAATAAATAAATAAATAAATAAATAGCAGAACCACTATAGGTTACTTAAATGGTGACATCACAATACTAATACAGCGGCTCAAGTTCAATAGTATTTTTTTGACTTCGAATTCATTAATTGATTGAATTTAAAATACATTAGGACCGGGTGAAATGTAAGGTACCGTGTCAAAAGAGAAATCCTCTTGTCTTGTAGTAAGCGATGTGTACAATTAAATTAAATAGTAAAATTCCTCACCTAGCTCATTTAGATCACAAATGGGACACAACTTTTCTGTTCTGGGTATGTCAATATATCTCTGGGACTGAATTTGAAGTCTTTGACAACTAAGCCTAAAGAGCAACACGTTTTCTCGCAGCGTCGGAGATAGATTAATCAAATACTTCTCCCAGCAAAAATTTTCTTTCAAC
The DNA here is from genome assembly GCA_036898135.1 of Oncomelania hupensis. Classification (NCBI taxonomy): domain Eukaryota; kingdom Metazoa; phylum Mollusca; class Gastropoda; order Littorinimorpha; family Pomatiopsidae; genus Oncomelania; species Oncomelania hupensis. The sequence continues at coordinate 7,945,863 of CM072523.1, read as the reverse complement.
AGACGATAAGTAAATGCAAATGTTTTCATTGTGGATCTCCCGTAGCCATGACTGCAGAAAGTGGTCTCTCATTTGTTCTTTTACAAACGTCTTACATTGAGTTAAAGAATAATTACAGCCACTGAACCAGATATATCAGAAGCCGAGATTGTTTAACAGAGATCGCACATGGTCTCCCCAAGGCAGCTTAAGCTCAGTGTTACAGAATAGACAATGACACAGTTTATACATTAATGTGGATATTTTTCCTGAGCTGGTATATCAATCTATAGATCGCGCGTTCGATTACCACAAGGGTCGATTTATATGACATGTGAACGAACGAGGCTTTTCAGATTCACAGAGGGTTTTCTCCAGGTACTTCGGTTTTCTCTCTCCCTTCAAGATGTGGTAATGTTATTGGATGCAGTTTATCTAAAAGGTAAAAAAAAAAAAAAAAAAAAGAAGAAGCAACTTAATTTGATTTCCTTTCCTCTTCTGATAGCGATTTGCCTTTTTACCAGGCATCATGTTTGAGTGATGAGTGTGAGTTTGTTGTGTATGTAGGTGTGTCTGTAACATGTGAGCGAGTACGTTGGTTACAGATCGCCGCGCTTTGAGGCTGATTAAGGAATATGGCACGTATAGTATCCAGTTCTTCTTCTTCTTCTTCTTCTTCTTCTTCTTCTTATTATTATTATTATTATTATTATTATTATTATTATTATTATTATTATTATTATTATTATTATTATTACTATTATTACAATTATTATTATTATTATTATTATTATTATTATTATTATTATTATTATTATTATTATTATTATTATTATTAAGATATTTTTATAAAAATATTATAATTAATTAATTCACATTACGGTACCTGTGGTAGTATTGTAGAAAGAAACGACACGCGCTAGCAATAATAATGGTCACCCAACTGTAATTCAATGTAAATATTTTAGTTCCCAATCAATCTTTTCAGAGCCAAGAACATATAATATGGTCTTAATAAACTCCGCACCCACGGTAAAGTTCATCCATTAAAGTTAGTTCAGTTCCGCCAGACCAAAATAAAACAAGACGGTAAGGCACTCAAATGTATTTCCAGACATTTACGCACGTAGTCGAAAACTACGCATTGTCCAAAGTGTTAATTGTCTTGGCAGAGTTGTGCCTTGGCTATAACATAACGAAGCGAAGCAAACACATGGAATGATAGCCCACTATCTGAACTATCTGCAACCCCAAAACATATTAACTCAATCGGCTCAGCCAGTTCTTAGATACAGCGCGCGCAACACGTGTTTAGAAAACGGTGAAGCCCTATGACTTTGACCTTTGAGAAAGTATAAATAAGCAGGATTTAATATACTTATTTTATTTATTATTAAGGATTTTTATAGCGCAGTTATCTCGCCATACTTGACCAGACTCTAGGCGCTGGCCGATACAGGATCTAACTCAAACCGCCCGAGACGCCCACCCGCAGCCTTTCCCGCAGCCTTTGGGCGCATGGTCTGACGCCCGGACTACTGAGCACTATCCTGGCCAGCCGGGGATGGGGGAGAAAGACCAAGTGCATGCTGGGTGTGTTCTTGTTACCGGCACTCACCCGTCTAGGGCATGAGCGTCAGGATCTTTAAAGTCCGTTATGATGAAATGTGTGCGACACACAGACTAGACCTCGGTTTATACTCTCATCCGAAGGAAACGGGAGTAAAGTATCTTTCCAGGGACACAACACAATGGCCCGGACAGGGTTCGAACCCGGGACCTTCAGATCCGCAAGCCAAAGCACTAACATTAGATCACCGTGCCTCTGTACGTACTTAGCAGCAGTTAAAGTCTATACGTGAAGTAAAACTGATGAATTTCGGTGCAGGTATTCTTGAGATGGTAAAAAGAGTGCTTGGAACAAAATAGTGAGGTTCGGAGCCAAGGTTAATAAACATGCAACAAAACAATGACAATAAATCGACCTCAACCAACCCCTCCAACACCTTTACCAACAACAACAACATGAACAAAAGTAACAGCCAACCCACCAAACAACCCATATTCCACCATCACTAATGCCCCTATCACCGATACCAAACCTCGCAAAACAAAGAAACGAACTCACCACTATCGCCAACTCCACCACAACAACCAGCAGCTGCAGCAGCACCAACAACTACCACCACCACCACCAACAACAACAACAATCATTACCACCACCATCACCCCCTCCACCACCACACCCCCACCAACCAGTAATATCCATCACCACCAGTGACCTCAACAACCAACCAAACAACAAACCAACCACTTTAACCAAACAATCACGTATTTACCTGCTCTGTTCTGCGAACATATATCCCGACTTCTCCTCCGAATAAAAGCACACGATGTCTCCCACGCTCAGTGTATCATCCATCTTGAGTCTTCTTCTTTCTGCGCACCCACAATCAACTGATTCCTCCTACGTGTATTGTCCGGGCTTGGTCAAACAACGAGTCACTCTTCTCTTTGTTTGACTAAGCCTCCACTGACCGTTGGGTTTTGTTGAACTAAGTCATTTCCCTTGGTGTCGTACAGTCCACTTTCTTCTCCTTATATCCGCGGGGTGTGTGCCTGGAAGAAAATTAAGACATGTTTTAATCACTCAGTTCACTTCAACAGACATTGTAGTCAGTAAAGCTTAAAAAAATGTTTTCCAATAGACCGATCGACAGACAGATGGACACGACGAAAAAGGAACTGTCCTAGAAGGATGAGTTGAAGCACCTGATCCTATCCTATCCTATCCTATCCCATAACTCGAAAGTCATTGGGGCACCACAGATGACCGTCTAACCAGCGTACTCCATCTTTCTTTGTCCTCAGCAACCCTGATGGCTTCGTTCAGTGTCAAGCCAGTCCATTCTCGAATGTTGTCCTCCCACCCATTTTTCGGTCCCCCTCTTCTTCTGCCTCCTTGCACCGTACCTTGCAGGACGGTCTTTGCAAGGCCTGATGCTCTGGTGAAGTGGCCATACCGTCGGAGTTTCCGTTTCTTCACCACTGTGAGCATGTCATCGCGTTGTGCAATGGCTTGTGTGATGGTCTGTCGGACTTTGTCGTTGGTGATGTATTATAGGAAATGCCCAGAAGTCTTTTGTAGCACCTCATCTCCATGCTTTGTATTCTTTGTTGTAGGTCTGCTGTGAAGGTCCATGTTTTGCAAGCGTATAGGAAGATGGTGATGACAAGGGAGCGCAGCAGCCTTACATTGTAGTGTAGACTGATGGTCCTAACTTTCCAAATGGACTTCAACCTTGTGTTACTGCGTCGTTCTGGAATGTTTGAAGTTCTCTCGGTTGCAGAGAGGCTATGTAAGTAATGCACTGTCTGCTTGAAAAAGGTGATTTCCAAAGTGATTTTCGGAAAGCGATCTTGTATGCAGTTGTTGATGTTTGCTGAATAAAGATGGAAAACTTTATACGACCACTCCTGCCTTGTTGGTGGGTGAACAGGCTCCGTGGATAAACGAACTCGAGTTACACATATCAAGATTCAAGCATCGGGGCTGAATCCATCACTGATAAAGAGATTATAGGAAAGATCTGTCTCGCCAGTCCTTCGAGTTTGTGGTAATAGTGCAATAGATACAGATGGCTATTTCGCTTCTCAGCTCGTCACTGTAGCAGTCTTGGACGGGTATAATGAAACAAGTAATTAAAACAATCCCATCTATAATAATAACAATAATAATAATAATAATAATAATAATAATAATAATAATAATAATAATAATAATAATAATAATAATAATAATAATAATAATAATGATAATAATAATAATGATAATAATAATAATAATAATAATAATAATAATAATAATAATAATAATAATAATAATAATAATAATAATAATAATAATAATAATAATAATAATAATAATACAGAATGCTATATACGCGCCTTTCCCCAAATCAATCAGGCTCAAAGCGCGGCGATCTATACCAACATACACGCTCACCTGTCTCATTCACCCTCGCACACACCTAACACACATGCATCACTCAAACAGGTGGTGTAAAGGCAGGGAGATCGCTATTAGAAGACGGAAAGAAAATCGAATTTTTTATTTTTGAAATTTTTATATTGACTGCGTCCAGTACCATTATTGAAGGGAGGGAGGAAACTGGAGTGCCCGGAGAAAACCCTCGGTGACCTCAATAGTCTCGTACCTAAGTCACATACGTTCGCCCCTTGCGGGAAACGAACCCGCGACCTTCGGCATAGAAAACCGGCGACTTATCCACTGCGCAACGAGGCCACCCCAATCTATAATAATAATAATAATAATAATAATAATAATAATAATAATAATAATAATAATAATAATAATAATAATAATAACATTGAAAAGTTCATATAGCAAGTTGGTCATAAGAACAGTTAATTATAATATTCCTCTTAATGTTTTTCCATTAAAATATCATCACCTCGTGCAATAATGTTTGTAGCTTGTTACAAACTAGTTTAAACATGTGCTTTAACATTCGAATCATGTTATAACATATATTTAACATGTGCTACAACATTTGAATCATGTTATAACGTATTTTAAACATACACAACATTTGGATCGCGGTTTAACACATTTTAATCCGAGTTTGAAAATCTATTAGATATTAATACCTCTCGTGTTGGTTGTTGTTGTTTTTTTTTAAAGAAATACATTTATATTTGTATGTATATTTTTCCCGTGTATAGATCTTTATGTAAATAGAGTTTGAAGGAGTAAATACAAGTTGTTTCTTCTTTCCTTTTATGGTTTCAAAAACACTAAAGTGTTTGTAGATTTAACAACCCTGTTTAGAGCCTTTACCTGGCGACGCGACCTCGAGGCCGACACAACCAAGATGGGATACACCTGAGTCAGTTAGAAAGAATGGCACAGGACAGAGGACTCTGGAGAGCTGTTGTTGGCGGCCCATACCCTGGCAGGGGTTACGGGCATTAAGTTAAGTAAGTAAGTTTAGAGCCTTCAGCTAGGAGTGCCCGACTGTACGGTGAACGGTCACGCAAGGTCAAGAGGCACCTGTAAACCAAGGCCTGGCACAGACTTCACAATAATAATCGGCAAGTCCGCGTGTCCGTTGCAATCACTCAGTCGTTATGCTAATTGCTTACTCCTTGGACGTAACGAACAAGTTCGGCCCTGATTACTCTCGTCAGATCAGAAACATAACTGAGCGAGGTCTATGTTTAAACACAGCCTGGCCTCAAAGTTCCTAACGTTTGTATCAATAATACAGTTACAGAAGAGTCTAATGAAGCTAAACCAAAGAGCTTATTACGGAAAGAGAGGGAACTTCCATTATGTCCTATACAAAAATGCGAGACGCTCTCACGGATTATTTCCCTTTGCTCGGGCTGGCTATATTTCATCATCTGCTATATGAATGATGTGTGCGTGGTAACTTATTGAGCCTATGCCATTGCAAAAGAACATATTTATGGCAACGTTTGCAAAAACCAAACTTTTAACCATCATTATTATTAACATTCCGCTACTGCTGTCTTTTTTGTTTTGTTTTGTTTTGTTTATGTTTACTTATTGACATTTATTAGGTGCTTTTATGCTGCTTATGTGTGTATGTCATAGGTTCGTTTTCTGCCCTGGAATTTATTATTTTTTAATCAACGACAGATATTTTAAAATTAAAATATGCATGACAGACTGTTTCATTTATCCGAAACTGTGTAAATCCGTAATCGTGAGAGAGAGAGAGAGAGAGAGAGAGAGAGAGAGAGAGAGAGAGGGGGGGTTGGGGGAAGAGAGAGCTCTGTCATTCAATCAATTAATCACAATAAAGCACAATAACAAAATGTTTCACTAATAGTGTGAATTTAATTTATATCAGGTGTCCCCTTACCCCCCAACCCTCTCACCTCCCACATCACTGGCTTAATAACATCAGTCACTTCATGGAAAATAATTAATTAATCAGACAGGACAATCAAAACCTAGACTACAACATTCCACGCAATATAGATCTCATGCGCAGAAATTCACAGATCAGAACAAGGACTGAGTTTCTACATTACATTTTTTTCCCCGTTTACACTCAAACGAAAAGGGATTACAACAGATCAAGGACCATTTTTGTGCCTAGGTAAGGGGTTATCTTGCACAGTATTTGATCACGAGGAGAAAACAGACTTAGTCTAATTTAACTTGTTAACATAAGCAGTTTGACGAAGCCAAACTGCCAATCTGACAACATCTACTTTTGAAATGTAAGCACAAATATAATAGTCACACAACCTAGAAACAACGTAAACAGTGAGCGACCTTTTGAACGTAAACTGTCAGCAAGCAAACAGTTTTTGTTTTAGCACATAGAATAGATATAACATGAATCACTGAAGCCTCTCCCCGATTGTTTTAACAACACTGCAGCGGTCTTGGTTTAGGCCTATATAAACACACAAAAAAGAAGTTTTTCGATTGCAATTTACCTTTCTTTGTCTCTTGGGAACTTGAAAAAGAACTTGCTATCACAACTTTTCTTGTATCTGGCATTACGGCAATTGATGGCTGTGCAAAAGTCACCGCCCTGTTTTACTCGGTCGCCTTTTGTCTTTCTGCCACGAGCCATTTTTAGCATGTCGACAAGGGAGCGTAACTCGTATCTTCCGTCTCGCGGTTCGGTCCCAAGTTCGCCCTCTTTCTATAATACGCTCTTTGGCTAAACTAATCCAAACATGTGAGTGGTGAATGTGTTTTTGTTGTGTATGCACGAGTGTGTGTGTGTGTGTGTAGGTGTGTGTGTGTGTGATTGTGTGACATGCATGTGAGCGCGAATGTTGGTCACAGATCGCCGCGCATGACTTATGGATAAGGCGCGTAAGGCATCCTTACTATTATTAATAGTAGCAAGGCATCCTTCCTATTATTATTAATAGTAATAGTAGTAGTGTTGCTGTTAGTAGTTGTAGTGTTGCTGTTAGTAGTAGTAGTAATAATAGTAATTATAATAGTAGTAGTAGTAGTAGCAGTAGTAGTAGTAGTAGTAGTAGTAGTAGTAGTAGTAGTAGTAGTAGTAGTAGTAGTAGTTGTTGTTGTTGTTGTTGTTGTAGTAGTGCTATTTGTAACGAACGCAGTTCGTACACGTTTTTATAGAAAGACGTTGTGACGTCACTGCGTTATTTCCGATTAGTTTTCTGAGCTGTGTTAGCTCAGAGACGAAATATCAGCCTAAGTGACAGGACGTATTCGTGGGTGCTCTAGAAAGACCTGATTCTTTAGGACTTACTTTAGCTGTATAAAGAATACAGTGGGACCGGTACGGAGCGAAAAACCCCTGGTATGCGGCTGATGGCGCTGTCCGTATGACATCGTCGGCTTGACCGGATGTGGACACCATCTTTGCCTTACCTCTCCTTCGACTACCATCACTGGTGCAGACGTGCAACAACGGTGCCGAAGTGAACTTCCATATCTACGCCACGAAGACATCTGCAGCGTCTTCGGTGGGTGGCTGTGACCCCAGCGTCGGCTAATAATTCCGCGCCGGGAGTGCTTGATCCGCGAAATACGATTAGTAAATAGAAACTGTGAATTCTAGAATCTCCAAGTCGTCGAAGTGAAATCTTTGTGTCCATGCTAATGCAAAAGAGTAGAGTCCAGTGACGTCTCAAGGAGGGGACAACGACTTCTGCTAGTGTTGAATTCTGAAGGCAGCTGTGTGCACTTATCAAACTGACTGCGTGAACTTACTGAGTAAACTGAGTGCACTTATCAAATTGACTGGGTGAACTTATTACGTTAACTGTGTGCACTTAATTATTATCTGTGTGAGTTTATTTATATGCTGGAAATAATTGTATGATCTGATGTATCTGTGAATTTAATGTATGTGTAATTGGTTTAATGTGTATGTGAATAATTGAATGAGAAATAGTGAGACAGAGGGCAAAGAGAAATAACTGTGTATTCTTTGTCCTTGTCTGTAAGCACGTGTGTGGTGGTGTATGAGTATAGTAAACAGAGATAGAACACACACCTTATACTGAGCGTCAGACAGCCATACTCACACACTTTCATTCATTACACCAAAAGTTAGTTAACATATATTTAATTGTAATACACAAAAACCATCAGTTACACTATTATTATTATTATTATTATTATTATTATTATTATTATTATTATTATTGGCAGAAGTAGTAGTAGTAGTAGTAGTAGTAGTATTTTTATTATTATTATTATTATTATTATTATTATTATTATTATTATTATTATTATTATTATTATTATTATTATTATTATTACATATTGGAAGAAATACAGGTTGTTCAATTTGACACTCAATGTCCACTTTCATTCCCCCTCTAACTGCAAAAGCACCCAAACCCACACCCTGCTCCCTCTCTCCTCTCTCTGTCTCTCTGTCTCTTCTCTCTCTTCTCTCTCTCTTCTCGCTCTGTTTCTCTCTCTTCTCTCTCTCTCTTTTCTTTCTCTCTCTCTCTCTCTCTCTCTCTCTCTCTCTATTTTTTATCCCCCTCCTTTCCTCTCTCGAGACATCTCATAAGAAATACAATCGAATATACGAACACTTTTCCATAAATCGCCCGTCGGCATGGCCATCTTTAACGCCTTTCAAGGTATAGGTGGACAGAGGCGCGATAAGCCAACAGACAGACAGACAGACAGACAGACAGAGAGAGAGAGAGAGAGAGAGAGAGAGAGAGAGAGAGAGAGAGAGAGAGAGAGAGAGAAAGAGAGAGAGTGAGAGAGAGAGAGAGAGAGAGAGAGAGAGAGAGAGAGAGAGAGAGAGGAGAGAGAGAGAGAGAGAGAGAGAGAGAGAGAGAGAGAGAGAGAGAGAGAGAGAGAGAGAGAGAGAGAGAGAGAGAGAGAGAGGCCTTTAGCGTTGTACCGAACACAAACAACAAACAAAATATACCGCCACACATAATCTCTTCAACGTCAAACTATTTTATACTTCGATTTTTTTTTTAAATGTAATAAGCGACCAACTGTTCCTGGCTTTAAAGGATCTCACATTTCAGGTGACAGCATAGATCTTTTTTCACATTCACAGTGAGTGTTAGCCCACCAAATAAATCCCACGATTGTGCTGAGTTGTCTGGGAGTCAGCCAACGCACCCAAACGCTTCAAGTGGGTGCCCCCGGCGGCTAGAGATAGTAGTTCCTGTATTGGCCAGCGCCTTGAGCTGAATTAGCGCTGTACAATAATAATAATAATAATAATAATAATAATAATAATAATAATAATAATAATAATAATAATAATAATAATAATAATAACAATAATAATTGTAAGAATATATCAATAATAACAATAATAATAATGGATGCTATGCACGCCTTATTCCTAAATCAGACTCAAAGCGCGGCGATCTTTCATAAAACATACAGGCTGACCGTTACAGATACTTCTACATACACTCCAAAAACACATTCATCACTCAAACATGCGGTTATGTTATGTTATGTTATGTTATGTTATGTTATGTTATGTTATGTTATGTTATGTTATGTTATGTTATGTTATGTTTGGTTATAGTAGATTAACGTCCCCGGACACATCAGCATATAGGGGAATATGCGGTGTTAAAGGCAAACTGCTATTACAAGATGGAAAGGAAATTGACTTTTAATTTTCGAAATTTTAGACAGACTACGTCCAAAACAATCGGGTGAGAAAACCCGAATACCCTTAGAAAACCCTTGATGACCTGAAAGTTTCGTACCAAATTAAATCCAATGGCTCGCCTCTACCATAGTGATCAAGATAATTTCTCCAAAAATATAGCAATATCGCCTTATCTAGTTCTACATTTCCTGAGTGTTCTTGAAATTCCGTTAAACCAACACAGTTGACGAACACGTTTCTGCTTTACGTTAAGGCCCGGCCTTACGCACCCGGCCACACTTGTGTTACGCACTGGGCCACACTTGTGTTACGCACTGGGCCACACTTGTGTTACGCACTGGGCCACACTTGTGTTACGCACTAGGCCACACTTGTGTTACGCACTGGGCCACACTTGTGTTACGCACTAGGCCACACTTGTGTTACGCACTAGGCCACACTTGTGTTACGCACTAGGCCACACTTGTGTTACGCACTGGGCCACACTTGTGTTACGCACTGGGCCACACTTGTGTTACGCACTGGGCCACACTTGTGTTACGCACTGGGCCACACTTGTGTTACGCACTGGGCCACACTTGTGTTACGCACCCGGCAACACTTATGTTACGCTTGTGAATTCCTTATGTTTTTCCTTGCGTACTGCCTAAAGGCTCCGCCACACATGCCGATTGTGCAACGATTTTGTTTGCGATCCGATCCCGGTCGCTACGTGATGACGTCAGAATTCCTACTTGCCTGCGGTCCGATTTGCAATCGGCTCGGTATCGTGCGATTAGAGCCTGTTCTAATCTGCTGTGCAAAATCGGCCCCGTTTGTAAACTTCCAACCAATCAGAATGCGTCCCGTGTTCATTGTCAACTTGGCGGCAAAAACGAAGCTGATGACAGGTGAGTGGAAATGCAACCACAGGCTGGGAAGTCTCGTCTTTCGTAGGCCTCAATTACATACTATATATACTATACTACGTACCTATGTAGGAGGCCCACGAGTTTTCAAAGACGAAATAAAAGACTTCAGAGCCGGTGATGCAACCCGCGATGTTTTGTATGGTTTTGATTTAGTTTTCCATTACGTTTTTATTTTTAAATAGTTTTTGTAGCATGTAGAGACATTATTTCTGCTGTGGTTTCAGACTAGATGGTGAGCTGTTGTATGGGGATGGTGAACTGTTGTATGGGGTTGGGGATTGTGTACACTGACACTAGTGAA
>CM072523.1:7902513-7930013 GCA_036898135.1 Oncomelania hupensis | reverse complement strand
TGTGTAGATGGTAATGGACACAGAATTCCTCTCAGTCCATTGCAGACGCTGATCTGATGAATGATGTGTACTTTTAGCTCAGAGTAAGCTTACTGGGAAAGAAATCAGGATAACAAGAGACTTTGTACTTAGTTCAGGCGCTCGAATCCGAATGTGACAGATGCCGCATACAGTTTCACTCTCCATAATTTATAGTACAAGACGTACTAGGAAGTACAACACAGCAGATTATAAGACTATCCTCTATACATGTTTCTGGCTAAACTCGTCTTCCGGAGCTACAAGTTAATGAATATATATATAATCAATACACCAGTTTAAATATATGCATTTGCCCAAAAAAATCTTAAAATCTGTGAAAACGTATCGCATTCTTATTTCACCAGATCCGTATTCATTTGATAGGAATTTACCATACGCATGTACAAGTGTCTGTCGCTACGAGGTGTGGTTGTGTACACCCTCTTGCAAGTTAGAAACGGTATTATCCACAGGTACTGCACTTAAACATTAATATTGTATGACGTTATCTTGATTTCTCTTGCGTTGAGCTAATAATGTGGTGAGACCTTACAATGAAGTTTTGACGACGCGAAACGTTGATTAGGTTATATTGTAGGCTATTAAAAAACCCGTTACTGAAATGTGATAATAATTTACTTTTTAAACAAGCTTTTTAATGTAATCTTCTTCTTCTTCTTCTTCTTCTTCTTCTTCTTCTTCTTCTTCTTCTTCTTCTTCTTCTTCTTCTTCTTTTACTACTACTACTACTACTACTACTACTACTACTACTACTACTGCTGCTGCTGCTACTACTACTACTACTACTACTACTACTACTACTACTACTATTGCTACTACTACTACGACTACTACTTCTTCTTCTTCTGGTTCTCTTTTTCTACTTCTACTTCTTTACCTATCCTCCTCCTCCTCCTCCTCCTCCTACTACTACTACTACTACTACTAGCTACTACTACTACTACTACTTGTTCTTCTCTCTCTCTCCCTCATTGTTGTTGTTGTTGTTGTTTTGTTGTTGTTGTTGTTATTGTTGTTGTTGTTGTTGGTGTTGTTGTTGTTCTTCTTCTTCTTCTTCTTCTTCTTCTTCTTCTTCTTCTTCTTCTCCTTCTTTCTCCTTTCTTCCCCACTCCCCCTCTACATCTCTCTCTCTCTCGTAGCAATAGTAGTAGTAGTAGTAGTAGTAGAAGTAGTAGTAGTAGTAGTAATAGTAGTAATAATGATAATAGTAGTAGTAGTAGTAGTAGTAGTAGGAATTGTAGTTGTAGTAGTAGTAGTAGTAGTAGTAGTAGTAGTAGTAGTAGTAGTAGTAGTAGTAGTGTTTGTCTTGTTTTGTTTGGCTTCAAATTGATACAAAACTGCATTATTGAATAGTTAAACAGCTAAAGATAACAAATAAAAACCTCATCGTCTTCTTCTTCTTCTTCTTCTTCTTCTTCTTCTTCTTCTTCTTCTTCTTCTTCTTCTTATTTTCTGGAAAAAAATGTTCCTGAATAGTTCGAAAATAATGGTTAAAAAGCAATTGGACTCTTCTTCTTTCTTCTTCTTCTTTTTCTTTTTCTTCTTCTTTTTCTTCTTCTTCTTCTTCTTCTTCTTCTTCTTCTTCTTCTTCTTCTACCTTCAAACTGACGATCGCTCCGGCGACTATAGACAAAAAGCCTATCACGTTTATTTTTTCCATACTTGTTTTACGTCAATGTTTTAGCATTTCGTCATCTATGACGATATCTGTCACGAGAAATGGCGCCCATATTTTTTCTGAAATTCAACCTGGTTTCTAAACTATTTCTCGTATCTATACTTACATGGAGGTAAAACAATGTTATATATATTCTACTCTACTATTCAACGATTTAATCTTTGCATCTTTCTTGGTCTTGTTTGTGTTGCTTCGTTTGGCAATTTTTGTTTCTCCGCAGGCGTCTACTAAGATTGCGCATTATTGCTGAATTACGTGAATGTCAGCGACACTTACGGATGAAGGTAGATCTAATATAATACAGGAAGCTATCACGCGCTTTTTGTCCCCAATCAAACTCAAAGCGCGGCAATCTGAAGAGATCGCTACTAAAGAAGTCGGAATAGAAATCAATTTTTAGTTTGGAAAATTTAGATTGACTGCATCCAATACCATTATTGAAGGGAGGGAGGGAACCGGAGTACCCTCAGAAATCCCTCGGTGTCCTGATGTCTCGTACCTACGTCACGTAAGTTCGTCCCACGCGGGGATTCGAACCTGCGACTTTGGGCTTATGAAACCAGCTCACCAGACCTAGAGGATCAGAAAGGGTAAAGGGACTACTTACCGCCAAAGCTTTGAAGTTCGGTCATCGATAAGTATAATTGTTCCTTTGTTGGTGCAGTTGTCGTCGTTGTTGGTGGTGGTGGTGCAGTTGTCGTTGTTGTTGTTGCAGGATGACGGAGATACAAGCAGCGAAAGTGACGTACGTGGGGTGCATGGTCAAAGCGGACAACGCCACCGAGGTTCTGGCATTGGAGAGCAAGACGGAAGCACTAAACGATGAAGAAAACTACCTGACGCTTCTACTGCAGGAGCAGAGAGGTTCATTCAAAGGCAGGTTGGTCGGGGACTCCGATTCCATGACGATTCAGGTAGGCTTATTGAGAAAATTATATCTGTATAGGTCGTACTAAGACTTAAACGATTCAGTGGTGTAGGTTTATATTACTTTGTCCGTCTTTCTATTCTCTTATTTCTCCTCCTCATTGTTCTTCTGTCTTTAGTATCGTCAGGCTAATTGCCATCACAATGACCACCGCTTCCACTACCACTCAAAAACATTGGCTTCATGATCAGCCTTCGCTGTTACTATAACTATCAGCAGCATAAACAGCAGAATATTCGACATCAGCAGCTGCATCATCAGCGTCAGCATTATCATCAGCATCGCCAGCACCCATTGCACCAAGGTACCAGCGCACTCAAGATACACCTCTAATCTTCGCTGCGTAGCGTGAACAGGATATATCGTAATATCGCCAAGATACGCATTCTACCCGCTTCAAGCGCTATAGTGACGGAAAAAGCGCAATTTCACTGTAAATATATACAGAATGTTGCTCTACAACATTCCGCTCTTTCCGTCTCAAAAACCCATTTGCATTGTTGGATTCTTAAATTGCATGAAACCAAGTGAGGACACTATCCGGCGTCAACAAACGGTTCAAAAACATTGTCAAACGGTTCGTAAAAGACAGTTGACCTAGAAACTAACACAGTTTGACCTAATTCGTCCCCTAGAGGAGACGAAACTTACATTTTTCTATTTTCATGAGTTCACTGTAGTCAAATTGCGCTTTTTCCGTGATTTCGCAGGTAGCCACGTCCGCTCATAGCGGACTCAAGTTATTATCTTGAGGATGTTAGGATACTATCCTGAAGCGCTACTCAGCGGTACTTTCAATTGTATCTTGAAAGCGCTGGTAGCCATGCGCATTACCTCTTGCCAGCATCATCCCCATCAGAATCATCATCACCATCAGCATCAGTATCAACAGCAGCATCATCATCATCATCATCATCATCATCATCATCATCATCATTATCTCCGCCACTTCCACCACCACCCCCACCACAAAAATGAAGTTATATTCACGGGTTCCAACACAACTTGTCTTCTTCCCCTGTAGACACAGTAGTCACTCTTGGCCAAACCACTATTCCTATGTCATATTCTGTCAGAAACCTTGGCGTAATCCTTGACAACGTCCTCTCCATGTCAGAATTCAACCTCAAAACCTGTCAAACATGCAACTTTCAGCTCCGTAGAATAGACCTTGCCCGCAATCCTCTGACCACTGACTATCCTATCCTATCCTGTCCCGTAACCCGGAGGCCGTAGGGGCACCACAGATGATCGTTTAACCAGCATGCTCCATCTTTCTCTGTCCTCAGCAGCCCTGATGGCTTCGCTCAGTGTCAAACCAGTCCATTCTCCAATGTTGTCCTCCCACCTCTTTTTCGGTCTCCCTCTTCTTCTACCTCCTTGCACTGTGCCTTGCAGAATAGTCTTTGCAAGGCCTGATGATCTGGTGACGTGGTCATACCATGACGCTACAGCCAAACTCATTTCCTCTTTTGTCCTGTCACGCTTAGACTACTGTAACTCTTCTGACTGGACGACTTCCTTCCTCTGCTGTTTCATCTGCTCCAGCGTGTTAAGAACTCAGCTGCTCGTCTTGTTGTCAAAAAATCTGATCATATCACACCCCTCCTCCATTGTCTCCACTGGCTTCCTGTATCTCAGAGGATTACCTACAAAATCTGTACTTCCTTCCTCACCCAGAACATTCCCTTCTACAAGCCATCAAGAAATCTTTCTTCTTCCTCTGACACTCTCATGCTACAAATACCCCGCTACACACTCTCCTCTGCAGACTGTTGATCCCTTTCAGTGCTTGGTCCTTGAACTTGTAACTTTCTTCCTCTCTCTCTTCGCAGTTCTCCTAACATAGCAACTTCCAAGTCCAACTTGAAAACTCATGTCTTCCTTAAAAATGTCTGATCTCGCCTACCATCACCATCATCATTCCTTCTTTTGTGATTGAAACCACCGCCGTCACACCGCACGCCCCCAGTCCCTCACTCCTTAGCTGCTGTCCTCCTCCCCCTCCCCCTTATCCCTCGTCATTTATAGTGTATCTGTAAATATTATTTTTATGTTTGTATCATGTCTTTGCTTAATTTATCAGTGTCTTGTTTTTGTATCACTTATTTTCGTATTTATTTTGATGTTAACGTTAAGTATAAATGTGTGAGAACTCCTTAGGATGAGAGTATAAACCGAGGTCTAGTCTGTGTCGCATACATTCCATCATAACGGACTTTAAAGATCATGACGCTCATGCCCTAGACGGGTGAGTGCCGGTGACAAGAACATACCCAGCATGCACCTAGGTCCTTCTCCCCCATCCCTGGCGACCCAGGATTGTGCTCAGTTGTCTGGAGCGTTATTACGGTGCGCCCAAAGGCTGCAAGTTGGCGCCTCGGGCGGCTTGAGTTAGACCCTGTATCGGCCAGCGCCTTGAGCAGCTCTAGAGCTGGAAAAGCGCTAAATAAGAACGATTAAATAATAACTGCGCTTTGAACTGGTGTCATTAGGAAAAAGCGCTATATAAATACCCTTAGTAGTAGTAGTAGTAGTAGTAGTAGTAGTAGTAGTAGTAGTAGTAGTAGTAGTAGTAGTAGTAGTAGTAGTAGTAGTAGTATCATTAACAACAACAATCAATGACAATCAATTCCATTTTTCGTGATTACTTTTGTGTGTGGGTGTGTATACGTATGCTCGTGGTTTGTGTGTATGCCTGCGGATGTGAATGTGTGTGTGTGTATGTGTGTGTGCGTGTGTGCGCGCGCGTGTGTGTGTAGATGTGTGTACAGAGATGTTGGGTTCATCGGTTCTTGTTCGCGGCCTTGCAGAGTGGCAGGCTGTGCTTCTGTGGTACACACACAGACGACTTGCGCGCCCTTGATGACAGGTTGTACAACCACACACGCACACACACACACACAGACGACTTGCGCGCCCTTGATGACAGGTTGTACAACCACACACGCACACACACACACACAGACGACTTGCGCGCCCTTGATGACAGGTTGTACAACCACACACGCACACACGCACACACACGCACACACACACACGCGCACTCACGCACGCACGCACACAATTAAGCATTTACAAAAGTGTTTAAAAAAAATTCTAGACGTTGTTGTGACTGGGCAGTATTTTAAGCAAGCAAAAGGAACACCTCCAGAATTATAAGCTACTGTCTTAACTACCTACAAACCTCCCCCCCCCCTGCTCACACCACCCTCCCCCCCCCCAAAAAAAAAATAAACTCAGCCAATTTTTAGATAGGCTTACAGCGGAAAACGTGTTTAGAAAACGGTATAGCACAATGACCTTGACCTTTAACAAAGGACAAAGACGGAAGGATCCCACAGGCTTAGCTGTAGTCGAAGTACCAATAAAGTACAAATTGATTAATTTCGGTTCAGTTAGTTTTGAGATAAAGCAAAAAGTGTGTTTTAAACCGCACACACACACACACACACACACACACACACACACACACACACACACACACACACACACACACACACACAAGTGAAGTTGGGACCGACTGACCAACATCCTGATTGCTACTGAAGGATATCCCATCATTTGAAGCACATTTATACCAAAACTCAACAAGATCACTTCAGCCGTTTTTTTTTTTTTTTTTTTTTTTTTTTTTTTTTTTATCTATCGAACAAAACGTGTTTAGCTACACAATGACTCCAATAACCTTGACCTTTGCGGTGGAGTAGTTACGATGGCACGGGAGTCGGTCCGCTAACCTAGTTAATGTTCCTATGAAGTCTCGTCAAAATCCATTCAGGGGTTTTTGAGATATGGCTTTCAATGGACCGACAGACTGATATTTGTCTCGTTCCGATTTCCCACGACTATTTCAAACGGGAGATCTACCTATGTCAAAGTTCGAGGTCCTCAAAGTCGACTATTGTACCAGTGGCGATGACGTCGTGTGTCCACAGTTTGTGTTACGAGCGGTGCAGCGGCGTCTGTCTTCAGCGGTGTGGCGGTAAGCTGGCAATGTCTGTCTACAACACTCGCTACGTCAAGGAGCCAAACTTCGACGTCGGCATGGCCGTCTTTAACGCCTTTCAAGGTAATAGGTGGACAGAGGCGCGGTAAGCCAACAGACAGACAGACAGACAGAGAGGAGAGAGAGAGAGAGAGAGAGAGAGAGAGAGAGAGAGAGAGAGAGAGAGAGAGAGAGAGAGAGAGAGAGAGAGAGAGAGAGAGAGAGAGTAGGTCCCATGGACCTGTCTTACAGTTAGTCCTTACAGAGAAAGAGAGAGACAGACAGAGATTTAAACAACAGTTGTTTTCCTTTCACATTTTAAAAATATTTTACAGCGACAGAGAGGCAGAGAGAGATACAGACAGACAGACAGACAGACAGAGTGAGACAGAGAGAGAAAGAGAGTCAACAAACGACAGCGGTTTGAATTAGCCAGAGTGACGGTTTCCCGAGCCGCTAGCAGGATCCTTACTCTGATGCAGCGATAGATAGACAGACAGACAAACACACAGACAAATAAATAAATAAGTAAATACATAAGTAAATACATAAATAAATTTAAAAAATAATTTTAAAAAGTCATTAATTAAGTAATTAAAATAAATAAATAAATAACCTAAATAAAATTAAATAATGAATTAATGAATTAAAATAATATATTATAAATAAATGAAGTAAAAGAAATAAAAGAAATAACAAATAAACAAATGAAATAATATAATAAAATACATAACATTTGTTTAATTGATTAAAATAAATAAATGCAATAAATAAACTAAAAATTTAAAACGATTTAATTTTAAAAATAAAGACATGAAATGAAACAACACAACAATATGCCTTGTAGTAGTAGTAGTAGTAGTAGTAGTAGTAGTAGTAGTAGTAGTAGCAGCAACAGCAGTAGTACTATTGTCATGTGACATCATCGTCATCACCCCATGGGGTCATGAGCAATCTTGCCACTGTAGATTGTTCTAACCTATAAAGGGAAAAGTGAAAGCCCCAGTTGAAAATCTGTCTTGACTTTGTAGGCAAGACAGATTCACTGCGGCAACAGTACCCACGTTGGCGTGCCGGGGGTTTCAGTATAAGTAGTATCCCCACTTTCTGGAAATGTAGTGCTTTAAATTCCCACTGTCGCTGTCTTCCTCATTTGCTCTTTCCCATTCCTGATCTGTCCTATCACTCTGCTATACTATCTTCTTCTTCGCTAGATCAATGACCTACCTTTTTTCTTGAAAACTCTTCCTGGACAAGACTCCTTGTTTGTGTATGAGGTCTGTTGGATCAGCTTGGGAGTGTTGGACGCTTTCTGCCGGGTGGTCACTAGGGCTTCCTATGATGTTATTATTTAGCAATATAGGCATTTTATATGTGTGTTTTGTTGATGATTTATAATGATGTTTGTATTCTATTTTGTTTTTGTAACCGGGGGTTCGAGTAGTTGGGGTAAAGCCTCAGCCGTCCCCTGCGTGGGATGTCTTTATTGTAAAGTGACTGGCCGGTGGAGGGCATTCAATTTTCCCACTAGGGTTGTTTCGGCAGATCTTTTATGCGGATTGGGGGTTGTCCGGTCCTGATTTGGCTCGGAAGAGTCCGCTGGACCTAAAGCAACAATCAATCAATCAATCAAACATAACAATATGCCTTGTAGTAGTAGTAGTAGTAGTAGTAGTAGTAGTAGTAGTAGTAGTAGTAGTAGTAGTAGTAGTAGTAGGGTGGCCTCGTGGCGCAGTGGATTAGTCGCCGGTTTCCTATGCCGAAGGTCGCGGGTTCGATTCCCGCAAGGGGCGAACGTATGTGACTTAGGTACGAGACTATAGAGGTCACCGAGGGTTTTCTCCGGGCACTCCGGTTTCCTCCCTCCCTTCAATAATGGTACTGGACGCAGTCAATATAAAATTTCAAAAATAAAAATTCGGGTTTCTTTCCGTCTTCTAATAGTGACCTCCCTGCCTTTACACCACCTGTTTGAGTGATGGATGTGTATTTGGTGTGTGTGTTTGTGTGAGGGTGGATGAGACAGGTGAGCCTGTATGTTGGTACAGATCGCCGCGCTTTGAGCCTGATTGATTTGGGGAAAGGCGCGTACATAGCATCCTGTATTATTATTATTATTATTATTATTATTATTATTATTATTATTATTATTATTATTATTATTATTATTGTTGTTATTATTATTATTATTATTATTATTATTATTATTATTATTATTATTATTATTATTATTATTTAGTAGTAGTAGTAGTAGTAGTAGTAGCTGTAGTAGTAGTAGCAGTAGTAGCAGCAACAGCAGTAGTACTATTGTCATCTAACATCATCATCATCATCATCATCATCATCATTCTTACATAGCGCTTTTCTAGCTCAATAGTCATGCTCAAGGCGATGGCCGATACAAGGTCAACTCCAGCCGCTCGAGGTGCCCACTCGCTGCGTTGGGCGCATAGTCTGACACTCTGACGACTGAGCACAATCCTGTTCAATCGGGGATGAGGGAGAGGGGAAAACTATCCACTGAAACAACCACCACACTAATAGCAACAGTACGATGGCCAGTGCTCACAGCCAATTTTATGTCCGGTATGGGAGGCGAGGTATATGGGAGGCGAGATATAGCAAACGCTCGAGCATTTGCGCTGAAAGAAAAATGCATAAGACAGGTCTGATAGTGGACGTAGAGAGTTATAAGCGGGCTAGATTGAGGGCTACCAGGACTATACAAAAGGCCAAGGCTGCATATTTCCAGTCCCAGCTAGAAAATGCCTCATCTGACCCTAGAAAGATGTTTTCTCTCATTCAGTCTCTGCTTAACAGGCCAGACTGCTCAGACGCTCTGCCTGACATAGACAATCAGTCGATTGCAAATTCATTTTCTCAGTATTTTCAGGATAAAATCACCAAAATCAGCCTTGGGTTTTCTGAAGACCTATTCTGATTCAGCTCAGCATTACCCAGCTGCATGTAAATCCGCTGTCAACACACTGTCAGTCTTTGAGCCTCTGAACCTTGAACATGTTAGAAAACTTGTTGATAGAGCTCTGCCGTGAACTGACAAAACCGAGCAAGTCCACAAAACCTACTTTCGAGAAAATCGACGTTTTGTGTTGCGCTATATTACGCGATCGTTTTTGGAAGTTTAAGGGCATATTATAATGCAATTCCTCGATTTAAGAGTGCATACCTTGAATGTTAAAGAAATGTTTGATAGATTTGATGTTTTAAGACTATTTGTGGACTTGCTTTGTTTTGTCAGATTATTCTTGAGATAGATCTTTGATGAGAACATGACAAAACCAAGCAAGTCACCCGCTTGGTTTTGTCAGTTTATTATTGAATTAAATCCTTGTTAAAAAAATTCACAAAACCAAGTAAGTCAAATCCGCTTGGTTTTGTCAGTTTATTATTAAGTAAATCCTTGTTTTCAAAATTCACCAAACCAAGTAAGTCCCATAGGCCGTTTCGTTTCTTTGTTAAAAAGTCTGACGAGATGAGTCACATAAGTTGGGTTTTGTAAGATGTGGGTGCGGCAGTTACAGTGAGTGGTATATGTGTGCCTGTTTATTCTTTTTAGCCATTCTTCACTTAATATTTCTGGGTTGGTATGCAGGGGTCATGGGTTTTTTTGCTCTCCCTTCAAAATAATATTAGATGCAGCCAATTTAATTTTAAAAATACAAAACTATTTTCTTTTCAGTTTCCTATTGTAGCGATCTTCCTGCCTTTACACCACGTGTATGTCTTGTATTTTGTTGCCCTTGTTGTGTGTCTGTAATATACTTGCTGCTGTTTGTTTGTGGGTTCGGGCACTGAATAGAATAGGCCCAACGTTTCCCGGCGTGTCGTAAGAGGCGACTAACAGGGGTAATGTTGGCACGGCATCACTGGGCGAAAGTCTTCTACACAGAAGTCACCGGCCAGGGCGAGGAACCTCACGTTGCTACATGTTCAACGACCACGTGCTCGGGGCCAAGGCAAGCCACACTGTATTCGTGGATTTCGGTTGTGCCCAACAGCCTGGAGAGGATTGGGCACCGCCAGGTCCTTTTTTGCCCAAGACACACTACATGCATGATGACACTATCCACTAATTCCATACCGGATAGGTCGTCGCCCGGCTCAAGGACCGCGCCTTCCGTTGGCCACCAGGACGGAGGTGTTAAGTATGCTACTCATGGACAATTTAGCAAGATCCGCACGAGAAACAACATCGTCACAGGAACCTGGAATGTCAGGACCCTAACTGCGGAAGGAAAATTAGAAGAACTGGCCCACGAGTTGGACCGCTATCGGTGGAACGTTCTAGGCATTAGCGAACTGCGCTGGAAAGGCCTAGGTGAAACAACGACAGACAAAGGCCACAAGCTCTATTTCAGCGGTAGAGATGACAGGCACGAACACGGCGTTGGATTCTTGGTCCACAAGAACATTCTAGCCAGTGTCATGGGTTGCCGCCCAGTCTCCAGTAGACTCATTACCATCCGCCTGAGAGCAGCCCCTTTCAACATCACCATCATCCAGACCTATGCCCCAACATCAGACTATGCAGCGAAGTGGAGGATTTTTATGAAAATCTACAGGCGGTCCTTGACCAAGTGCCGAAGAAGGACATAGTCATAGTGCAAGGCGACTGGAATGCGAAGGTTGGCCAAGATGCGCACCACAACTGGGGAGACACATGTGGACCCCACTGCAACAACGAGACAAATGACAGGGGTCTGAGATTCTTGGAGTTTGCCAGATACAACAATCTGGTACTGGCAAACACGCTTGGTGTCCACAAAAACTCCAGACGATGGACATGGCACAGTCCCGGGGGGGGGGAGGAGGGGGGGGGGCATCACAACCAAATAGACTACATCATGGTCAAGAAACGCTTCAGATCAAGCATCAACATTGGCAGGACACGCACTTTTCCAGGAGCAGACATCGGAAGTGACCACGATCTCTTGATGATGTCTTTCCGGCTCCACTTGAAGAGAGTAAATACTGCACAAGACTGAAGTTCGACCTGGACAAACTGCAAGACCCGGAGGTGGCAGAACTATTTCAGGCCACAATTAAAGGGAAATTTGCACCACTGCTAATTTTGGGGGCTGGTGAAGTAGATGTCAACACCATGACCACCACCTTCAACTCAGCTGTGACAGATGCCGCCAATGAGATCCTTGGCAAGCACCGACCAAAGAAAAAGCCGTGGATCACACCTGAACTTTTGGATCTGTGTGATAAACGAAGAGAGATTAAAAAAAGAAAGAAAAAGAACACCTCACAGGGAGCTGATGTCTACCGAAAAATCAACAATGACATCCGAAAAGGCATGCGCACAGCAAAGGAGAACTGGATAGAAGATCAATGCCAGGAAATAGAGAACAGTCTGAACAAGAACAACAGCAAGAAGGCCTACCAGACTGTAAAGCGGCTGACAAGTTTCAAACAGCCCAAAATCTCCACGATCCAAAGCAAGTCTGGCATATGCCTTACAGAAGAACAAGAAGTCTTGGACAGATGGACAGAGTACTGCTCTGACCTTTACAACCATACACCAAATGGAGACCCATCAGTTCTAGCACGTCCCGAGAACAGAGAAGAAGAAATCCTCCCAATTCTCCTGGAAGAAGTTGAGGCAGCAGTGCAATCGCTAAAGAAAGGGAAGTCAGCGGGAATGGACAACATACCCGTGGAACTTCTACAAGCAGGAGGAGAAGCGATGATTGATGCCCTCACCATTATCTGTAACAAGATCTGGCAGAGTGGAGAGTGGCCTATACCATAAGCCCAGTCGCTTGTCATCACTCTTCTCAAAAAAAGGTAACCTCCAGGAGTGTGAAAATTACCGCACCAACAGCCTCATCATCCATCCCAGCAAGGTCCTCCTGAAAATATTACTCAACAGGTTGAAACCCCAAGCTGAACAAATCGTAGCTGAAGAACAAGCAGGATTCAGGGCAGGGCGAAATACCACTGAACAGATTTTCAACCTCAAAATAATCTGTGAGAAATACCTACAGCACCAACAACATCTATATCATGTGTTCATAGACTTCAAGAAAACGTTTGACCGAGTCTGGCATGCAGCTCTATGGGCAACAATGAAAGCGTACAACATCAGACCTAAAATTATTGAAGTCATCAAAAACCTGTATGACAAGGCTACCAGTGCAGTCCTCCACAACAGCGCCATCGGGAACTGGTTCAGAACAACAAGCGGTGTGCGTCAAGGATGCCTACTCTCTCCAACACCCTTCAACATCTTCCTACAGCACATCATGTGAGATGCTCTTGCAGATCACGAAGGCACAGTCAGCATAGGGGGTAGAGCAATCTCCAATCTTCGTTTTGCGGATGACATTGATGGATTGGCTGGAGAGGAACAAGAACTTGAACAGCTGGTACAGAGGCTTGACACCACCTCCAAAGCTTGTGGAATTGAAATAAGTGCAGAGAAGACCGAAATGATGACCAACAACACCAATGGCATCAACACGGACATCAAACTCCAAGGCCAATCCCTCAACACAGTGCATAGCTTCAAATATTTAGGAGCCATTGTATCAGACAATGGGTCCCGACAGGAAGTCCTCTCCAGGATCGCACAAACAACTACTGCCCTGACAAGGTTGAAGCCATTTGGAAAGACAGGACCATCATTCTACATTCCAAAGTAAGACTGCTGCGCTCCCTTGTCATCTCCATCTTCCTATATGCTTGCGAAGCATAGACCCTCACAGCAGATCTACAACGAAGAATACAAAGCATGGAGATGAGGTGCTACAGAAGACTTCTGATTTTCCTATACCTAACACATCACCAACGACGAAGTCCGACAGACCATCACACAAGCCATTGGACAACACGATGACCTGCTCACAGTGGTGAAAAAACGGGAACTCCGATGGTATGGCCACGTCACCAGATCATCAGGCCTTGCAAAGACTATTCTACAAGGCACAGTGCAAGGAGGTAGAAGAAGAGGGAGACCGAAAAAGAGGTGGGAGGACAACATTCGAGAATGGACTGGTTTGACACTGAGCGTAGCCATCAGGGCTGCTGAGGACGGAGAGAGATGGAGTATGCTGTTTAAACGATCATCTGTGGTGCTCCTACGACCTCAGGGTTACGGGACAGGATAGGATAGGATAGGAAAGGATAGGATAGGATAGGATAGGATAGGATAGTTTGTTTGTTTATTTCCACACCTCGTGGAAGTTGCCGCGTAGGCGGAAGATCTACAGGATCCTTCATGGTGGGCAGGAAAGTACATGAAGAAAAATCTTTTTCAAAAAGCCGAACACGTCCTTTGCTGACCGAAATTTCGTCATCATTTTCACAGGAAAATAATATTGCACAGCAGCAATAACATGGATTCTCACTGGTCCACTTTATCTTAAGGCGCTTTCTCATTGGTCGGGAGGACTTACTTTTCTTTGTCAGATTATTGTAGAAAATGACGTCATCATGCCAACTCGAGCATCAGCCAGAGGATCGCCGAAACAAAATCGCAGGGGACTTGCTTGGTTTTATCAGTTTATTCCCCCACTTAAAATTTTTTTAACAAGGACTTACTCTATGATATCTCCAAATCTAAACATAGTTCGGATTTGAGTTTTACAGGTAAGATGCGTCATTCTCTTGCAAGTTTGATGGCGCAAAAAACTCATTTTCGACCTTAGGTGGACTTACTCGGTTTTGTCAAATCACGGCAGAGCTATACCCACAACTTCAGCTTTAGATCCTGTACCCACGAGGTTTGTCTTGGAGTTTCTTGAGACTTTACTGCCGGTCTTTCAGAAGATCATAAATTCAAGCATGCGCTCTGGCACTGTTCCACTGTGTTCAAATCTGCTGCCGTAATTCCTCTTTTGAAGAAGTCGAGTTTGGATCGAGAGGTCCTGTGTAACTATCGCCCAGTATCCAGCTTGCCCTTTGCATCCAAGCTTATTGAACGAGCTGTTGCTGATCAGCTACGGTCTCATCTAGATGGAAACAGCTTGGGGTGGCCTCGTGGCGCAGTGGATAAGTCGCCGGTTTCCTATGCCGAAGGTCGCGGGTTCGATTCCCGCAAGGGGCGAACGTATGTGACTTAGGTACGAGACTATTGAGGTCACCGAGGGTTTTCTCCGGGCACTCCGGTTTCCTCCCTCCCTTCAATAATTGTACAGGATGCAGTCAATATAAAAATTTCAAAAATAAAAATTCGATTTTCTTCCGTCTTCTAATAGCGATCTCCCTGCCTTTACACCACCTGTTTGAGTGATGTATGTGTATTTGGTGTTTGTAAGGGTAAATGAGACAGGTGAGCGTGTATGTTGGTATAGATCGCCGCGCTTTGAGCCTTGGGGAAAGGCGCGTACATAGCATCCTGTATTATTATTATTATGTCAAGTTTCAGTCGGCATACAGAAGTGGACATTTAGACTGCACTTTTGCGAGTTGTAAGCGATCTCCTGGGATGGTTGATGGGGGTAGTAACGCACTGCTTGTTCTTCTTGATCTCAGTGCCGCATTCGACACCATAGATTATGCACTCCTCTTGGATAGGCTCCATTTCTGAGATTGGCGTTTGCAGCACTGTACTGAAATGGTTTTCCTCCTATCTGTCGGACAGATATCAATGTGCTCATGTCAAAGGGTACACTTCCCCTGAAACTCTTCTTTCCTGTGGAGTTCCACAGGGTTCTGTCCTTGGACCCCTTCTGTTCTCTCTGTATGTTCGCCAGTTGTCTAACCTCATAAGCAGTTTCTCCATTGATCATCACTTCTTCGCTGATGATTCGGAACTATATTCCAAAATTCCAGTTGATTGTGATGCTGCTGTTGCAGCCGTCAGAAATGTTGAGCAGTGCTGTCATAAGATCAAGAGGTGGATGAATGTGAACAAGTTGAAACTGAATGAACAGAAGACAGAAGCTTTGCTATGTGGGCCGCGAATTAGAAGACAATCTTGTCCCTTCCAGTCCCTGCGGGTCGGTGATGCTGACATTCAGTTCTCTCCTTTTGTAAGGACTCTTGGCCTTGTGCTTGACTGTGACCTTTCACTTGAACAGCAGTTTCGGCAGTAGTGAGATCCTGTTTCTTTCATTTAAGAGCTCTTGGTAAAATCCGTTCTTCTCTGATCCGTAGTGCAGCAAGCACTGTTGCTGTCTCTTTGGTCTTGTCAAGACTAGACTATTGCAACAGCCTTCTTGCCAATCTGCCTCAAACACAGATCAAACGCCTCCAATCTGCGCAGAATTCTGCAGCTCGATTGGTCACAAAAAGTCGTAAATCAGTCCATATCACCCCCATTCTTGAGCAACTCCATTGGCTTCCTGTCCACAAACGCATTAAACACAAACTTCTTTCAGTTGCCTATGGCGCAGTTAAAGAGCACACTCCTGAATACCTGTTCGAACTTCTGAAAGTGTACGAACCATCTCGCGGCCTCCGCTCAGCTTCCAAGTCTTTATTCGTTGTTCCTGGGCACAAGCAGTGTAGGACTAAGAGGTATGGCCAGAGGTCTTTCAGATACACTGCACCGGTCTGGTGGAATGCTCTTCCAGAAGGCATAAAGAGAGCAGACTCTGCCGATGCATTTCGCAGAAACTTGAAAACACATTTCTTCTCTTCTTGCTAATCTGGATGTATAATTATCTGATCTCATCCCAATTTCATAAGTCACTGCGTGAAAGTATTGCATAAATGTTAATTGACTGGTCTGCCTGCTAGAATGTGTTGAGCGATAGTGAAGAAGTTAAAATGTTAAGTTATGATCCATGCACCCTTCCCGATACTGTCTGTGTGTGTGTGTGTGTGTGTGTGTGTGTGTGTGTGTGTGTGTGTGTGTGTGTGCGGGTGTGTGGGTGTGTGTGTGTGTTTGTGTGTGTGTGTGTGTGTGTATCCACCTCCCTCCCACCAGCGCTGCATCATGCCCGTCGGCGTGGAGATATTTACGCGCTTTATAAATTATTCATTCATTCATTCACTTGCTCGCGCATTTGCTTCTGCAAGTGTTCGAGCAAATGCGCGAGCAAGTGCGCGATCATTTGCTCGAGCGGTTGCTACGCCCGTTGCTATAAGGGTTTTGCTGAAAACTGTCAACGGAAAGGAACTGAAAATGAACACATGTTTTTTTGTAGATCTCCGACCTAGATATTTTGTATTTATCCGCATTAGTTTGATGTTAAATATGTACGTAATATTTGTGGCCCTTAAACTTAATTTCTAAGTAGAATACAACTTAAATAACTGTCTCAATATGTTTTAAGATAGCTTTTATTTTAAAATATTATTAAAGTATTAGTAATTAATATGTAAATATATTTAGAAACGGGTGTATTTTTTTCTTCCGCGCAAGAACGCGTGGGGTGTCTTATCTGTGATACGAATGGCGGCAAGTCAAACTCAAAGTAATTATTATTAATATTATTACTAATAAATGCAAGAAATATTTAATTTGTGCATGTCTCAAATTCTTTTACATACACATTCTTTTCCGGGTATAATTTTTACGTTTATGGAGCGGAATATAGCAAACGCACGCGCATTTGCTCAAACACTTGCTGGAGAAAATGCGCGAGCAAGTGCGCGAACCTCGCGCAAATGCTCGAGCATTTGCTCCAGCAAGTGTTCGAGCAAGTGCGCGAGGTTCGCACATTTGCTCGTGCAAATGCTCGCGCAAATGCTCGCGCGTTTGCTATATCTCGCCTCCCATAGTCCGGGCTACCGGGAATCGACCCCGCCACCTTTGTGACAGGAGCTCATTGCTCTACCAAATGAGCTCTCCCGGCCCGCGTAAGGGTAGTAGTAGCAGTAGTAGGAGTAGCAGTAGTGATAGCAGCAGTAGTAGCAGTAGCAGCAATAGTAGTATCAGAAGCAGTAATAATAGCAGTAGTAGTAGCCGTTACAGTAGCAGCAGTAGTCGTATCAGTAGTAGTTGTTGTTGTAGCAGAGGAGCAGTAGCAGCAGTAGTAGTAGTAGCAATAGGAGCAGTAGTCGTATCAGTAGCAGCAGCAGTAATAATTGCAGTAATAGTAATAGCAGTAGTAGCAGTAGTCGTAATAGGAGTAGCAGCAATAGTCGTTTCAGGAGGAGGAGGAGTAGCAGGAGTAGTAGTAGTAGTAGTAGTATCAGTAGTCGTATCAGTAGTAGCAGTAGCAGCAGTAGTCGTATCAGTAGCAGTATTAGTAGTACATTACATTACATGGTTATTGCTTTAGATCCAGCGGACTCTTCCGAGCCAAATCAGGACCAGAGAAGTGAAAGAGGACTCACCCCTGATCCGTATAAAAGATCTGCCGAAACAACTTTAGTGGTAACACTGAAGGCAATCTACCAGCCGGTCACTTTACAATAAAGACATCCCACGCAGGGGACGTTGAGGCTATACTCTAATTTATCGAACCCCCGTTTACACACAAATGAAGAGTTTCGAGTCAAGAAAAAAAAAGTAGGCGACTGGTCTAGCGAAGAAGAAGATAGTATAGTAGATTGATAGAACAGAGTAGGAATGAGAAAGAACAAAGGAGAAAGACAGCGACAGGGGGAATTTAAAGCACTACATTTCCAAAAAAGTGGATACTATTTATACTGAAACCCCCGGTACCCCTACCGGGGGGAAGCAATAGTAGTAACAGTAGTAGTAATATCAGTAGCAGTAGTAGTAGCAAGCAATAGTAGTATCAGTAGTAGTAGTAGTTATTTGTTCCGTTCCTCAATATGCTCTGTGTTCAGCGTGCAGACTGGAGGAGATGCATAAATCCAACTGCAGGGACTACTATTTTGGGATATTTCCGCATTTACCGGACCTGTACAGCCCGGGTCGCATGTCCCCATCCATGTGCATCTACTATTGTCGGCAAGACAGCACTAACGTCATCGCCGCCTTCCACAGCAGAGTAAGTCAGCGTGGACTGTTTGTCGATCGCGCGTGCCAAGTTCAGATGGCAGCTCCACGGAAGTCCGGTGCTTGTTCTTCTTCTTCTTCTTCTTCACCCGATACACATTGGTCGAACGCTACCAGAAGCATGCGTTATTAGTAGCCTCAACAGGCGATAAAGCATGCTCCCATGCTTCAGAGCACTGCTTTCTATACGCTTCAAGCTTTATAGTCACGGAAAAAGCGCAATTTCACTGCAGTGAACTCATGAAAAAAGAAAAATGTAAGTTTCGTCTGCTCTAGGGGACGAATTAGGTCAAACTGTATTAGTTTCTAGGTCAACTGTCTTTTACGAACCGTTTGACAATGTTTTTGAACCGTTTGTTGACGCCGGATAGTGTCCTCACTTGGTTTCATGCAATTTAAGAATCCAACAAGTCAATTGGGTTTTTGAGACGGAAAGAGCGGAATGTTGTAGAGCATCATTCTGTATATATTTACAGTGAAATTGCGCTTTTTCCGTCACTATAGCGCTTGAAGCGTGTAGGAAGCAGTGCTAGCTATGAAGCACGAAAGCATGCTTTATCGCCTGTTGAGGCGACTAGTAAAACATGCTTCTGGCAGCCTTCGACCAATGTGTACCGGGTGTCTTCTTCTTCTTCTTCTTCTTCTTCTTCTTCTTCCTCTTCTCCTTCTTCTTCTGCTTCTTCTTCTTCTTCTCCAGTGAATATCCGGGATCAACAAGGCTGATCGCTGTTCGTGCACGCGTGTAGGTCGGAGTTGGCTACATTATCTGAAGTCTTTGTTTTTAATGAATTATTGTTTCTGCAGTCAAAGAGTCAGGCTTGTTTGTGTGTGTGGGTGTGTGCGTGTGTGTGTGTGTGTGTGAAAGAGAAAGATAGATAGACAGACAGACAGACAGACAGAGATTTGATTTGGACGTTAAGAGCTTGTTGCATGTAATATATTGGGGGTAGTTTGCAATTATTATTATAACTTCCGCCTCATAAATGAGTCTACTGAATGTTTCTAATCGTGCATTTATTTAATTTATTAACTGTGCGTTTTGTTGATTTAATATAATAATTCTTTTATAGCGCATGTTCAGCTTAAGAGCTGCTCAAAGCCGATACAGGATCTATCTCAAGCTGAACGAGGCGCCCACCTGCAACTTTTGGGCGCATAGTCTCACGCCCAGACGACTGAGCACGATCCTGGACGACGAGAGTTGGGGAGAAGGGACCTAGTGCGTGCTGAGTGTATTTGTGCAGTCGGCACTCATCCGTCTATAGAACATGAGAGGATCTTTAAAGTCTATGCGATGAAATGCGTGTGTGCAGAAACTAGACCTCGGTTTATACTCTCATCCGATAGAGAGTGGTTTGTATGTGGTAATGCCGCCACTGTAATTGCTCGTACTTAGATGCATACAGTTGTATTGGATTATATTGTTTTGTATTTCACAGGTTACCTATATGCTATGCCAAGGCTTCTGGTGCTTGATAGACACTTATGGTTGACATATACTGATGGTTGACATGCATTGATGGTTGAAATACACTGATGGTTGACATGCATTGATGGTTGACATGCACTGATGGTTGACATACATACACTGATGGTTGACATGCATTGATGGTTGAAATACACTGATGGTTGACATACACTGATGATTGACATGCATTGATGGTTGACAAACACTGATGGTTGACATGCATTGATGGTTGACATACACTGATGGTTGACATACACAGATGGTTGACATACACTGATGATTGACATACACAGATGGCTGACATACACAGATGGTTGATATACACTGATGGTTGACATGCACTGATGGTTGACATACATTGATGGTTGACATGCACAGATGGTTGACATACATTGATGGTTGACATACATACACTGATGGTTGACATACACTGATGGTTGACTTACACTGATGGTTGAGATAAACTGATGGTTGACAGACACTGATGGTTGACATACACAGATGGTTGACATACACAGATGGTTGACATACACTGATGGTTGACATGCATTGATGGTTGACATGCACCGATGGTTGACATACACAGATGGTTGACATACACTGATGGTTGACATACACAGATGGTTGACATACACTGATGGCTGACATACACTGATGGTTGACATACACTGATGGTTGACATATACTGATGGCTGACATACACAGATGGTTGATATACATTGATGGTTGACATGCACTGATGGTTGACATACATTGATGGTTGACATGCACATATGGTTGACATACATTGATGGTTGACATACATACACTGATGGTTGACATACACTGATGGTTGACTTACACTGATGGTTGACATAAACTGATGGTTGACAGACACTGATGGTTGACATACACAGATGGTTGACATACACAGATGGTTGACATACACTGATGGTTGACATGCATTGATGGTTGACATGCACAGATGGTTGACATACACAGATGGTTGACATACAATGATGGTTGACATACACAGATGGTTGACATACACTGATGGCTGACATACACTGATGGTTGACATACACTGATGGTTGACATACACTGATGGTTGACATATACTGATGGCTGACATACACAGATGGTTGATATACATTGATGGTTGACATGCACTGATGGTTGACATACATTGATGGTTGACATGCACATATGGTTGACATACATTGATGGTTGACATACACTGATGGTTGACTTACACTGATGGTTGACATAAACTGATGGTTGACAGACACTGATGGTTGACATGCACAGATGGTTGACATACACAGATGGTTGACATACACTGATGGTTGACATACACAGATGGTTGACATACACTGATGGCTGACATACACTGATGGTTGACATACACTGATGGTTGACATACACTGATGGTTGACATATACTGATGGTTGACATACACTGATGGTTGACATTCACAGATAGTTGACATACACTGATGGTTGACATGCATAGATGGTTGACATGCACATATGGTTGACATACACTGATGGTTGACATACACAGATGGCTGACATACACTGATGGTTGACATACACAGATGGCTGACATACACATATGGTTGACATACATACACTGATGGTTGACATACACAGATGGTTGACATACACAGATGGTTGACATACACTGATGGTTGACATGCACAGAGGGTTGACATACACTGATGGTTGACATACAATGATGGTTGACATACACAGATGGTTGACATGCACTGATGGTTGACATACACAGATGGTTGACATACACACATGGTTGACATACACTGATGGTTGACCTACACTGATGGTTGACATACACAGATGGTTGACATACATTGAAGGTTGACCTACACTGATGGTTGACATACACAGATGGTTGACATACACAGATGGTTGACATACACTGATGGTTGACATACACAGATGGTTGACATACATTGAAGGTTGACCTACACTGATGGTTGACATACACAGATGGTTGACATACACTGATGGTTGACATAGAGTGATGGTTGACATACACTGATGGTGATGCGTCAAGAGGCAAAAACACTACACACTGCGCTAAGAGCTACGCATTTTAAATTTTGAAAATCTGTTTCCAGGACAATCCAAAGACTAATGCTAAAAAAACCAAAAAAACTATTGATATTTATATTTGTATTTAGTGTGTGGAAGCTCAGAATCGAACCCCAGTCGTGAAAGACAAAACTTGTTTAATTTTGCCTTGTGGACCATCGATCCAGCCATCACCACCCTTCTGCGTATGAAAATAAAACCAACAATAACACCTGGAGAAGTAGGCGTTAAATTTTCAGATTATTTGACTAAAACCTTCATCAGTTTAAACCCAAGGTCCAGTCTGTGTCTATGGTTGACTTGTGAACTACTCGGTGAGACGGTGTGATGGGAAACAACTCGTGTCGTTGTGTGATAGTAGCACGGTGTGATTATTTCCCTTTACTAACAAAACTTGTCAAATGGCGATGCTCACCTTGTATAATATGAGAAATACGGACCCACAATGCAAAAGACGATTTTTAAAAAGGCCGTTAATATGTTACATTACCTACATTCTCCAAGACTAATTACATTGATCAATAATGTAAAACAGTGTAAGACTGTACACAAAAATCAAGTAAACGACCTAGCCATTGTGCAGGTATAAATAGCGATTCAAGTCGATCAAATAACCTGGCAGTTTTGGAAAACAAGTTCGTCATCAGCTGTAACAGTTAAAACTAATAACATCGTTGTGTCATACAGAGTGTCCAACAACTCGGAGTCCTTGGTTCTCTCACTATTACTCAACACACGCTGACTACACTGCCATAGTTATACACAATATTGAAATACCAGGAATTGTTGGAGTGTATGTCTACCATGGCTGGCTTAGTGGTTCGTAGCGTAACTGCAAGTGTGCTAGGCCTACTTCGTTGACTTCAGTTCCTTCCTTCCTATATTGTCCACGCTGTGTGAACCTGGGCGCATTAAGCAGGTTCTTTGATGTGTTGAGCCCGCTGTGACAGGACACCCCCGTTTGTTGTGCAGGACACGTGTTGCTGTGGGAGACAGCTAGCGCGGCTTCGCGATGTGGACGTCGACAAAAAGTGGTGCAACATTCCTTGCGCAGACGCCAGCGCCAGGCCAGATTGCATCGGAGAGGTGAACCACCTGACCTTCACCTTTTGCTAAAAGTCCTTCACCTTTTGCCGAATGACCTTGATCTTTCTAACAAATGGTCTTCGTCTTTTGCGCAATGACCTTTCACCTTTTGTTAAATATCCTTCATCTTTTGCTGAATGACCTTGATCTTTCTGACAAATGGCCTTCGTCTTTTGCCACATGAGGTTTACTTCACCTTAACTTCGTTTCTGTTCTGCTCATTTACCATCACTTTTCGGTCATCATCGTCATCATCATCATTATCATCGTTATCATCATCACCATCATCATCATCATCATCATCACAATCATCATCATCACATCATCACCATCATCATCATCACAATCATCATCATCACATCATCACCATCATCATCATCACAATCATCATCATCACATCATCACCATCATCATCATCACAATCATCATCATCACATCATCACCATCATCATCACAATCATCACATCATTATCATCATCACCATCATCATCATCATCATCACAATCATCATCATCACATCATCATCAACATCACATCATCATTATCATCATCATCACCATCATCATGAAAACTCTATAGCTTTGCGACGCTGTCTGTTGTTGTTAGGACCCAAAGGGAAAAAAGACTACGGCCATCTACAACCTGGCGACCGCCCTGCCCAATGGCGTGGGAAAGGACTTCCAATCGTTCAGTTCCTATTCGGACTGGATCAAACCCAACTGGCAAGATATGGTCAGCTGGATACATCACGATATTGGTCCAGTCTACGTCAGACCCCTGGAGCAGGTCACGCAAAACACCACTGGTCAGAATAACTGGTTGTCAGCAATGTTTTACTCATGAAGCTTCGGTCTGTGATACTATGTTGATTGTGATATACGTACCCCCGTTGGGGTTCCGGGGGTTTCAGTATAAATAGTATCCCCACTTTCTGGAAATTTAGTGCTTTAAATTCCCACTGTCGCTGTCTTTCTCATTTGCTCTTTCTCATTCCTGCTCTGTTCTATCAATCCGCTATACTATCTTTTTTCTTGAAAACACAGATGGGACAAGACTCCTTGTTTGTTATGAGGTCTGTTGGATCAGCTTGGGAATATTGGACGCTTTCTGCACAGATGGTCATAGGGTTCCTATGATGGTTTTATTTAGCAATGTAGGCATATGATGGTTTTGTTGATAATTTATAATGATGTTTGTATTCATAACACTGGTTGATAAGATGGTTGACCTCAGCCGTCCCTGTGTGGGATGTCACATTGTACACAGATGGTTGGAGGGCATTCAGCCCACAGGGTTGTTTCGGCAGATATGCGGATGGTTGACTCCTGATTTGGCTCGAAGAGTCCGTGGACCTAAAGCACAATTATGTAATGTAATGTAATGTAATGATTGTGATGGTTTTGACAGGTTGTGTGTGTGCGTGTGTGAAGGGGTTGCGTGCTTGAATGATGTTGTTTATTACATACCAATTTTTGACTGTAATATGGTTGTATACATGTGATGTACTTTAAAGTGATACATGTCAGTTTTATCATGTAAACTGGAATATGTGTGACAGTTGCGAGTGGTTTAGATTTGAAGAGATATGTGTGCATCAAAGATGGTTGAACAATAAGACACCAACTTGAGTTGGCGATCACAGGATAGAGTACTGTCTCTTAGGCGAGGTGGTTGAATACAGGATCCGCGGATTTCCGCGGAAGTCATTTGCATTTCCGAGAAAAATATTGAGTCCCGAAAATTTTAATTTTCGTCTTTTTTGAAAGGTTGACATAAAACACTGTTGTTGACATACTTTGATGGTTGACTTACAGGGGAGGCCCTAAATACTTTCAAAATTGCATAAATTCATTTCCATGGACTAGGGGCTTGTTTGACACCTAAGCGGTTGGGCCCCGGCCATTTCAGAGATTCTTGAACAGTTGTTCTGACACACTTAGGGGTAGACGAATAACAATCAACTTTTTCTCTCTTTTGACATACACTGATATATATATATATATATATATATATATATTTATATACACTATTACATATAGATATAGTTAATATACACTGATGGTTGATATATATATTTATATATATATGATTTTTGAATATATATATATACATATTTATATAGATATATGGCCTCGTGGCGTAGTGGATTAGTCGCCGGTTTCCTAAGCCGAAGGTCGCGGGTTCGATTCCCGCAAGGGGCGAACGTATGTGACTATTGAGATCACCGAGGGTTTCCTCCCGCCCTTCAATAATGGTTCTGGACGTAGTCAATATAAATTTTCAAAAATAAAAATTCGATTTTCTTTCCGTCTTCCAATAGCGATTTTCCTGCCTTTACACCACCTGGTTGAGTGATGAATGTGTATTTGTTGTGCGTGTGTGAGCATGGATGAGACAGGCGAGCGTGTATGTTGGAACAGATCGCCGCGCTTTGAACCTGATTGATTTGGGGAAAGGCGCGTATAAGCATCCAGTATTTTATTTTAGAGATAGAGATTATGTATCAGGCACGAAAGATAGAAGAAACATAACACTGCAAAGAAAAGAAGAAACACACTGAAGAAATAATAGTGCCAGTGATAAATTTTTTTCAAATATGAACTTTATTTTATTTAATAGAAGAGAAGAAAAACCCATTAAAAAAAAATTAACAGTAATAATATAATAATAATAATTATTATTATTATTATTATTATTATTATTATTATTATTATTATTATTATTATTATTACTATGATGATTATTATATTATTTATTATTATTATTATTATTATTAATATTATTATTATTATTATTATTATTATTATTATTATCAAAAATCAACAGTTGTTAAACACTACAGCATGCACGATCACATGAATTTAATACTATAATGACACTGTTCCTTGTATTCCTTAATGAACTTTTGCGTCTACAAGCCAAGGGAAATAACCTAGTCCTTTTCCTCGGCTTCATTAGTATATGTATAGAAGGAGTTACCCGTCTTATTGTTCTACCGTCATTGGTGTGCATGATCTTTAAGTTATCAACCTGTCATTATATTTTGTAAGGGGTAATAGGTAAACGGTGGCCTATTGGTTCAGTGGATACGGAGCTGGTTTCCTTGATCTAAGGTTGTGGGTTCGAAACCCGCAAGGGACGAACTTATGTGACTTAGATACAAGACTTTTAAGTCACCGAGGGTTTTCTCCGGGTACTCCGGTTTCTTCCCTCCCTTCAATAAGAATATTGGATGCAGGCAATATAAAACAAAAAAACATTAACAATAAAATTTGATTTCCTTTCCGTCTGCTAATAGCGATCTCCTTGCCTTTACACCACATGTTTGAGTGATGAATGTGTGTTTGTTGTGTATGTAGTTGTGTCTGTAACATGTGTGTATGTTGGTTACAGATCGCCGGGCTTTAACCCTGAAATAGCAATACAACGCGTATAGCACCAATGATTATTGGTAGTAGTAGTAGTAGTAGTAGTAGTAGTAGTAGTAGTAGTAGTAGTAGTAGTAGTAGTAGTAGTAGTTTGGGGGTGGGGGGAGGGGATTATTTTAAAGATTTGTTGAATTGACTTTTCAGGAAGCCAAAATGTTGATGTAGGTTTAAAAAAAAAACCCTCAGATTTAAGGATTCTCTGTACATGTAATAAACGCTTGGTCAGGAGTCAGTCTACAAGCCTGCTGTATTTTCTCGTTTTTATACAGCGCTTTTACCCGCTCAAGACTGCTCAAGGCTGCAGTCCTGTGCAGGATCTCACTCAAGCCACCCAAGCGCTCACTTACTGGCTTAGGCGCTCACTTACTGGCTTAGGCGCTCACTTACTGGCTTAGGCGCTCACTTACTGGCTTAGGCGCTCACTTACTGGCTTAGGCGCTCACTTACTGGCTCAGGCGCTCACTTACTGGCTTAGGCGCTCACTTACTGGCTTAGGCGCTCACTTACTGGCTCAGGCGCTCACTTACTGGCTTAGGCGCTCACTTACTGGCTCAGGCGCTCACTTACTGGCTTAGGCGCTCACTTACTGGCTTAGGCGCTCACTTACTGGCAGGCGCTCACTTACTGGCTTAGGCGCTCACTTACTGGCTCAGGCGCTCACTTACTGGCTTAGGCGCTCACTTACTGGCTTAGGCGCTCACTTACTGGCTCAGGCGCTCACTTACTGGCTTAGGCGCTCACTTACTGGCTCAGGCGCTCACTTACTGGCTTAGGCGCTCACTTACTGGCTTAGGCGCTCACTTACTGGCTTAGGCGCTCACTTACTGGCTCAGGCGCTCACTTACTGGCTTAGGCGCTCACTTACTGGCTTAGGCGCTCACTTACTGGCTTAGGCGCATCGA
>CM072523.1:7865013-7897513 GCA_036898135.1 Oncomelania hupensis | reverse complement strand
GCAGGTTTTGCGATGACGACAACAGTAAGTTTTGCGATGACGACTACAGCAGATTTTGCGATGACGACAGCAGCAGATTTTGTGATGACGACAGCAGCAGATTTTGTGATGACGACAGCAGCAGATTTTGCGATGACGACAGCAGCAGATTTTGCGATGACGACAGCAGCAGATTTCGCCGAGAATCGTGGCGGAACTGCGCAGACAGAAGTTTCAGCAGACGCAGCTTCCAAACGTTCACAAACAGCAGTCAGCGATGCAGTACTGATGCTAGAAGCGTGGTAACTGTGGACGCGTACTACACCAGCGCAACATACGACACTCTGACCTACTACTCAGAAACCGCCAGTCGTGGTGGATCTCTCAACAAAAGCTACGGCTGGAGCAAGTCAGGGTCAAGGACAGTTCAAGGTCGCAGGTGGAACTTTCAGACCCGCAGCAGCGAAGGAGGCTGCTCCTGCAGTTTCTGTAAGAAAAGCGTCGATGAGTCCAGTGTCGTCATCGAAGTCAGTGAGGTCAGCTCCGCAGAAACTTCCCCGAACCCCATACTGGTGAGCAGTGACGTCACGAGTAGTGATTATGACGTCAGAGTTTCCAAATGCATCAGTAACAACAACAGCTATAGCACGGATAGTGACGTATGTTCTTCGTGCAGTGAAGATTCACGTAAGCCTCTTTTGGCCTGAACATTTCTCGTAGATGTGACACGTGTGAAAATACACATTTTATTTAGAAAACACACACTGTTACGTTGAAACGAACGAAAGTGTGTCTAAAGCGCGCACGATAGATCTAATCGTTTCGATTTGCAAAGTATTCAATAATGGAGTTTATTTACCTTTGATTTGAGTTTGCATTGTTGTTAGGAGAGGCTTTGTATAACGTTGATAATTTGCGAAGTTTCTGGATCTGCGTGTTTACTCTTGATAGAAATTTCCGGATGGATATCGAAGGTCGTGAATGTTCCCGGAAGTAGAGAAAATGTGAATGACGTAAGTCAGTGATGACGATCT
This sequence comes from Oncomelania hupensis, assembly GCA_036898135.1. Lineage (NCBI taxonomy): Eukaryota > Metazoa > Mollusca > Gastropoda > Littorinimorpha > Pomatiopsidae > Oncomelania > Oncomelania hupensis. The sequence continues at coordinate 7,896,500 of CM072523.1, read as the reverse complement.
TTAGTTCGATTGGTGGCAGTGCGTCATTTCTACCACGTACCAAATCGTTCCAGAAAAGAGAGAGGTTATTTAATCGTGAGCCGAGTCGCTGTTGAGAGAGTAAAGTTGTTGATAGTGATTTGGAAAGTTGCTGTGAAAGTTGTTGAGTTGAATTGAGAATTGTATGCAGTTGTTGATGTATGCTGAATAAAAGTGGAAAACTTCATACGTCGACTTTGTGATTTGTACGCTGTTTGGACGGGCTGTGTGAATAAACGAATCTGAGTTACACAACTATCAGGAATTCAAGCATCGGGGCTGAATCAGATACTGATAGAAAAACACCAACATCGAACTGAGTGTAACATTTTGGGGGCCAAGCCGGGATTCACGCCATAGCCAAGGGTTCAACTGCTACAACAAGCGAGTCAACGTTACGAGAGGCAGTCATCGAGGGTAGCCGCCAACGAGTTGCGTCGAGAGGGGCCAACATACTGGGACTACATCACCGATAGGTTCGGGTTGACTGCAAGGGCGTGTAGTCGCCGAAGAGTTGCTTCGTGAGCGAACAACAGAGCGGGACTACGTGGCTGCCGCAGGACTACGTCGAGGGACAGCCTCGGAGCTACATCGCCAGTGTTACAGAGAGCGGCGAGCGGAAGTCGCGTCTACTTCAGCACAGGAGCGTATACATCAACACCAGCGTGGTGCAGCGTCGCATACGACGAGGACAGCGGGGCCTGCGTCAACGAAGGCGACTAGTGGCAAGCATCAGCGCTACTGCAGAAAGCGTGCTGTTCTAGAACAGTCTAGAAAGGTACAGCACAGTCAAGAACTTTCCAGAAAAAAAGAACTCTACAGTCAAGAACTTTCTAGAAAAAGAACTTTCTTGAAAAGAACTTTCCAGAAGCATCAAGATGGCTGACTTCTGGCAGAAAGGGGTTGAACTGAATCTAAAAGGCAAACAGCTGACGGAGTACGTCAAGTCTCAGGAGAGAATACAAGAAAGAGAAGAACAACGTCAGCGTGAAGAAAGAGAAGATGAGCGACGGCGTGAAGAAAGAGAATTTGAACTGAAGCGTCTGGAAATTGAACAGCAGCGGCAAGAAAGAGAAGATGAGCGCAGGCGTGAGGAAAGAGAAGCTGATCGTCAGTACCAGCTAGAGTTGGCGCGTATCCAGAACAATCAGCATGCGCCACAAGTCACCAACGACCACATGGCTCCAAAATTGCCAGCTTTCGTCGACGGGAAGGACCAGATCGACAGTTATTTGGCGAGATTTGAAAGGTTTGCCAAAAGCTCTAACTGGCAACCTCAAGACTGGGCGATTCGACTAAGTGCACTTCTGACAGGGCAAGCGCTCGAAGTTTACACCAGACTGTCGAACGATGACGCCAAAAACTATGACGTCTTGAAAGAGGCCCTATTGCAGTGCTACAACTTTACAGAGAAGGGCTACCGTAAACGCTTCCGTGAATGCCGGCCTAAGTCAGACGAGACGCCAAAGCAGTTTGTGGAGCGCCTATCGTCATATCTACACAAGTGGGTGGAGTTATCAGGCGAAACGAAGTCTTACGACAGTCTCCATGACCTGATCGTGAAGGAACAATTTCTCAATGCCTGTCACAAGGACCTAGCGACCCACTTAGAAGAACAAAAGCTGCAGACGCTTAAAGATGTGACTGAGGCTGCTGAAAGATATCTTATCGCTCATGGGAAAACCCTGGGGCCACCCAGCGCGACGAAACATTTTCAGAAGACTGCAAACCATGTGAACCAGATCCAAGGAAGCCAGACGAGCCAGAGACAGACAGACTCCACGCCTCCTCCCAGGGAAGGGCATTCAAGAGGCTGTTTCACCTGCAACGCTACAGACCACAGGGCGGCTAATTGTCCTCAAAACAAAAGTAGCGGACAGCGGAGCACAACAGACAATGCAGCGGCGGGCAACCGGCAGAGGCGGTTTTCCAATCAACGGCAAACCAGTAGATCTGACCATCAGGTGTGCGGCGGGAGCGTCATTCTTCCGAGTGAGACCGAGCGCACAGCTACCCTTGCGGACGTGCAAGAGTGCATGACTGATGGCCAACTCCTCCTTGCCAACGGGAAATCCATCCCCGTCGTCGCCAGCGCAGCTGTGACCGTACAGAACATGCCTGTTTCCAAGGGACGCGTCGGAAATCATGAAGTGACTGTTTTAAGAGACTCTGGCTGCAGTGGGGTCATCGTCAGAGAAGACCTAATCGCTAAAGAACAGTTCACTGGCGATTCAAAATGGACACTTATGGCCGACAGCAAATGTGTGAGAGCGCCAGTTGCGAAGATTCATGTCAACACCCCCTTTCTACATAGGCGAAGTCGAAGCGGTTTGCCTGAAGAAGCCGCTGTATGATTTGATGATCGGGAATATCGACGGCGCGAGACGACCCGACGACCCCGATCCAGAGTGGAGTCCTGCCTCAACCCAACGCGTCGAAGTTGTGGAGGAGGATCCATTGCCGTTTCCCGATGGAGACCTTACAGAGCTGCTACGGGACAATGTGGCTACTCCGGCTCAGCCCTGCCGACCAGAGATCGTCGGTGCTGTTACTACCAGGGCCCAGGCCAAGAGAGACAAGGTGTCTACGCCACTGAAGGTCGCCGACAACTCCAAAGCTGCCATCGTGGACAGAGATAAGCTGATTCAGCTCCAGGAAGCTGATAGTACTTTAAACAAGTATAGGAACCGCCAAGACCACGTGACCAAGGGCAGTGGCACGGTCTATTTTGAGGTGAAGGCCAAGATCCTGTACAGAATCTTCCAGCACCCGAGGGTCAACGGAGGTAAACCACTACGTCAAGTACTGGTACCATTACCCTTAAGGCGCCAGGTGATGGAAGTAGCGCATGACTCAATTATGGGAGGTCACCTAGGTATCAAGAAGACGTCAGACAGAATCCAGGCGGTGTTCTACTGGCCAGGACTTCATGCGGACGTCAGCCGTTTCTGCCGATCATGTGACATTTGCCAGAAGACCATACCTCGAGGAAGGGTCCCGAAAGTGCCTATGCAGAGGATGCCTCTGATCGACCGACCTTTCAAGAGGGTGGCCTTAGACTTAATCGGCGAAATAAGACCTCCGAGTGAAGAAGGTCATCGGTGGGTACTGACTTTAGTGGACTATGCGACTCGGTACCCAGAAGCAGTGCCTCTGAAGAAGATTGACACTGAAACTGTTGCAGAGGCGCTGGTGGACATGTTCAGTAGACTTGGAGTGCCTGAAGAGATCCTGACAGACCTCGGGACGCAGTTCGTCTCTGACTGCATGAAGGAGGTCAACAGACTGCTGAGCATCCGGCATTTGACTACGACACCCTACCATCCAATGTGCAACGGGCTCGTCGAAAAGTTCAATGCTTCGCTGAAGTCCACCCTGAAGAAACTGTGCAACGAGCAGCCCAGACAATGGCATCGCTACATCAACGCCCTACTTTTCGCCTACAGAGAAGTACCGCAGGAGTCCACCGGCTTTTCTCCGTTCGAGCTGCTGTACGGAAGAACCATCCGAGGGCCGATGCACATCCTAAAAGAACTGTGGACGAAAGAAGTAGAAACCCCAGAGGTGAAGAACAGCTACCAGTACGTGTTAGAGCTACGGGAGAAGCTTGAGCAGACTCTCGATATAGCCAGAGAAAACCTGAAGAAGTCCCAAGACTGTGGAAAGCACTACTATGATCGTAGGGCTGTGAACAGGAAGTTTAAACCTGGCAACAAAGTGCTGGTGCTGCTACCTACTGATCATAATAAGTTGCTGATGCAGTGGAAAGGCCCGTACGAAGTGGAGACCATGGTGGGGATCAACGACTACAAGGTGAAGGTCGGTCAGCATTCCAAGATATACCACGCCAACCTCCTTAAGCTGTACGTGGAAAGGCCATCAGAGACTGTGCACGCAGCCACAGCAGCTGTGACCGACAACAGCTTTGACAGCGAAGAACTGTTGGAACTGGGAGACTTCCACAGCAAAGAAGGCATCGATGATGTTAAGCTACGACCGAGCTTGACGGAAGGTCAAAAGATGGAGCTCAAGGACCTTATGGGCGAGTTTCCCCACAACTTCAGCGATGTCCCTGGCTCTACGACTTTGGTCGAACATGAAGTCCACACCCAGACCTGGAAGGAGCATCTGCAGACCTTGAGGGAGCTGTTCCACCGTCCCGCAGAAGCCAACCTGACCGTGAGACCCAGCGAATGCATCCTGGGAGCTGACAACGTCGACTGCGTCGGACATCCGATGGAAGAAGGAGACAACGGAGGACGCACTGATTCCAGGGAAGCCCACGTGATCATCGTCTTTGACCCTGGGCCGATGACGACCGCAACTGACGAGGGCGTCGATTCCTTGCGAACGAAAGAACACTGACTGTGTGGACGAACTAAGAATATTGGTAATGACAGACTTGAAAATGAAAAACGTTGACTGGGTAAATGATATGTGAACATTGACAGTATCCAGAAAGATTTGCAGATGAGAAACATTGACTCTGTGTGAATCAATTGTGAACATTGACAGAATCCAGAAAGACTTGCAGATGAGAAACTTTGACTCTGTGTGAATGAACTGTGAACACTGACAGTACTCAGGCAGACTGAAATAAGTCTTAATTCTGTACTTTGTTTGTGCATTACGTTTCAACGTTGTTGAAAGAAATTAAGTAAATTTCTTCTTGAGTGGGGGGTTATGTTACGTTGAAACGAACGAAAGTGTGTCTAAAGCGCGCACGATAGATCTAATCGTTTCGATTTGCAAAGTATTCAATAATGGAGTTTATTTACCTTTGATTTGAGTTTGCATTGTTGTTAGGAGAGGCTTTGTATAACGTTGATAATTTGCGAAGTTTCTGGATCTGCGTGTTTACTCTTGATAGAAATTTCCGGATGGATATCGAAGGTCGTGAATGTTCCCGGAAGTAGAGAAAATGTGAATGACGTAAGTCAGTGATGACGATCTTTAGTTCGATTGGTGGCAGTGCGTCATTTCTACCACGTACCAAATCGTTCCAGAAAAGAGAGAGGTTATTTAATCGTGAGCCGAGTCGCTGTTGAGAGAGTAAAGTTGTTGATAGTGATTTGGAAAGTTGCTGTGAAAGTTGTTGAGTTGAATTGAGAATTGTATGCAGTTGTTGATGTATGCTGAATAAAAGTGGAAAACTTCATACGTCGACTTTGTGATTTGTACGCTGTTTGGACGGGCTGTGTGAATAAACGAATCTGAGTTACACAACTATCAGGAATTCAAGCATCGGGGCTGAATCAGATACTGATAGAAAAACACCAACATCGAACTGAGTGTAACACACACACACACACACACACACACACACACACACACACACACACACACACACACACACACACACACACAAACAAACATGAAAATATTTGAGGAATTCAACATTTAGTCCACAATCTCATTATTAATGGTACAAAGGTAAGCTTCTGTTGGCTACCTTCACATTGTGGTTTTCTGTTTAATGATAGTGCGGACAAAGCAGCAAAGAAAGGAGCTAAAAATATCAATGCTCAGAGTATTCAACTAAAAAAATCCCCTAAGGAAATTAAACGTATGATTGAAGAGAGGTCAACGAAACATGTTGTATTTAATACACATTTTGCTGTAGACTGTAGACTTTCGAGAACAGTTTTTACTATGGCTAACAGAATAATGTTGAATGCCATAAACACAAAGTATTGTCCAGATGTCCATTGTGTATGCAATGAGACCTTTTCATTATATCATTTACTTTTTGGCTGCCGTCATTTTCTGCCTGTACTAACTGTGCATCTGCATGACATAAAAACATTAGATAATACTAATTTTCATCAAAGTGCATTGTTAGCAAAACTCTTGATGGATTCTCCTGTGGCTAGATTTGTGTAAATAATTCCCCCCCCTCCTCCCCTCGCATCCCCTCTCCTCCCCTCTTCCTCCTCCCTTTCCCCCCCCCTTTCGTCTTATCATCTTTGGTGGAAAAGACGTAAATAAAACAACCAACCAACCAACCAACACACAGGAGGTATTACTGTTCTTCTTCATCATAATGACTTGCTGGGGCTGTTTTTCATTTATGACGGTACCATCGTTCCGTTTGGAAGCATGCCCAGAGCGCACACGGGAAAAGACGGACGGAGGGGGAGAGGGGTGCAACAGCAAATCAGAAATGGACTAACCTAATTCAACTTTGGTTTGTTGTTAAAATATTTACAGTTTGTGGGTCAAATATTAGCGATGTAAATTAGCGCTATGTACACAACCATGCAAAATAATGCGAGAAAGGTCAGTACGGTTTCAAATTGCCTAGTCTGAAACTATGAATGGATTAGATGTTGAAAGAGAGAAAGAATGAAAGAAGGAAGGTAGGAAAACGAGTTCTCTCTCTCTCTCTCTCTCTCTCTCTCTCTCTCTCTCTCTCTCTCTCTCTCTCTCTCTCTCTCTCTCTCCCTCCCTCCCTCCCTCTCTCTCTCTTTCTCTCTCTCTCTCTCTCTCTCTCTCTCTCTCTCTCTCTCTCTCTCTCTCTCTCTCTCTCTCTCTCTCTCTCGCACGCACCCACAAGCACCATATCACTCGTCTCACAATCACAAGCACTCGCATACCTACTAACATACACACATACACACAAAACCTATTCTGACTACAGACACAAACACCCTCAACTCACATACTCTCACGCGCCCCTCTCCCGCTCCCCCCTCCAACCACCACCACACATACACAAGCGCTGCACACACACACACATACACACATTGAGACTAAATTTCCCAGACACACACACACAAGCAACACACTCGACTCTCTCTCTCTCACTCTCTCTCTCTCTCTCTCTCTCTCTCTCACACACACACACACAAACATACACACCCACACACGAAAGATTTCTAGAATAAAGAAAAAGTGTCTATTAAAATTGTGAAGTGGTTTTCGTTACTTCGCAAGCGATAACACATTTTGCTTGCATAAATATAGAATTACGGGTAAACATTACTCCTGACGTATTGCTAATGTACACATACATAGTAGAAGCACGTCACAGTATTTTGAAATTAAATACAGATTTTTTTTTTTTAATCCATTGGGCTGCGTCAAAGGCGCATTGGTTAGACTTTTATGAATGGAACCCTAAGGGTGTGCCTGAATAACTAAACAAGAAAGACAAAAACAAAAAGGAAAAAAAGATTGTTTTTTCTATCATTATGTTATAGGCTTTACCTGTTTGAGTGAGGGACCCAAGTTAACACATTTCATTGTGACGGATTCTTTTCAAATTCACAATGAGTGTAGTTCCGCTGGGGAAAAAAAGATTTAGCGATGGAGGGGTGGGGGTAGTACGGATATCGCTAAATTCATTTGTTTAGTTGTCTATTAACAGCATCAAGGTTAATTCTAAAAATAGGACCGCTGTCAAAGTGGGTATGGCAGTCAGAGTTGCTTGTTTACAAAACAAACTGACACCTACACTTCAAAGCTTAGCAATACAATACGATACAATACAATACGATTAAATAGACTACAATACGATACGATACAACACAATACGATACAATACAATACGATACAATACAATGCGATACAATATGATACAATAGGATACAACACAACACAATACGATACAACACAATACGGCACAATACAATACGATACAATACGATACAATACAATACGGTACAATACAATAGGATACAACACAATACGATACAATACAATACAATACCATACAACACAATACGATACGGTACAATACAATACGGTACAATACAATAGGATACAACACAATACGATACAATACAATACGGTACAATACAATAGGATACAACACAATACAATACAATGCGATACAATAGGATACAATACAATACGATACAATACAATACGATACAATATAATACGATACAATACAATGCGATACAATAGGATACAACACAATACGATACAATACGATACGATACAATACAATGCGATACAATAGGATACAACACAATACGGTACAATACAATACGATACAATTGTAACGAACGCGTTTTGTACGCAGTTATATAGAAAGACGTTATGACGTCACTGTGTGTTCCGGTAGAAATTATAATTTAGTTTCTGAGCTGTTGTAGAGCAGAGACTATACATCAGCCTAAGCGAGAGGACGTTTTTGTGGGTGCTCGAGAAAGACCTGATTCTCTAGGACTTATCTTAGCTGTATAAAGAATACAGGTATTTACTATTATTATTATTATTAGTGGTATTTATAATGAACTGCTAAGCTATTCTTACGAAAAAGGAAGACTGCCGTGAACTGACAAAACCGAGCAAGTCCACAAAACCTACTTTCGAGAAAATCGACGTTTTGTGTTGCGCTATATTACGCGATCGTTTCTGGAAGTTTAAGGGCATATTATAATGCAATTCCTCGATTTAAGAGTGCATACCTTGAATGTTTAAGAAATGTTTGATAGATTTGATGTTTTAAGACTATTTGTGGACTTGCTTTGTTTTGTCAGATTATTCTTGAGATAGATCTTTGTTGAGAACATGACAAAACCAAGCAAGTCACCCGCTTGGTTTTGTCAGTTTATTATTGAATTAAATCCTTGTTAAAAAAATTCACAAAACCAAGTAAGTCAAATCCGCTTGGTTTTGTCAGTTTATTATTAAGTAAATCCTTGTTTTCAAAATTCACCAAACCAAGTAAGTCCCATAGGCCGTTTCGTTTCTTTGTTAAAAAGTCTGACGAGATGAGCCACATAAGTTGGGTTTTGTAAGATGTGGGTGCGGCAGTTACAGTGAGTGTATATGTGTGCCTGTTTATCGTTTTTAGCCATTCTTCACTTAATATTCCAGGGTTGGTATGCAGGAGTCATGGGGTTTTTTGCTCTCCCTTCAAATTAATATTAGATGCAGCCAATTTAATTTTAAAAATACAAAACTATTTTCCTTTCAGTTTCCTATTGTAGCGATCTTCCTGCCTTTACACCACGTGTATGTCTTGTATTTTGTTGCCCTTGTTGTGTGTCTGTAATATATTTGTTGCTGTTTGTTTGTGGGTTCGGGCACTGAATAGAATAGGCCCAACGTTTCCCGGCGTGTCGTAAGAGGCGACTAACAGGGGTAGTGTTAGCACGGCATCACTGGGCGAAAGTCTTCTACACAGAAGTCACCGGCCAGGGCGAGGAACCTCACGTTGCTACAGGTTCAACGACCACGTGCTCGCGGCCAAGGCGAGCCACACTGTATTCGTGGATTTCGGCTGTGCCCAACAGCCTGGAGAGGATTGGGCACCGCCAGGTCCTTTTTTGCCCAAGACACACTACATGCATGATGACACTATCCACTAATTCCATACCGGATAGGTCGTCGCCCGGCTCAAGGACCGCGCCTTCCGTTGGCCAACAGGACGGAGGTGTTAAGTATGCTACTGATGGACAATTTAGCAAGATCCGCACGAGAAACAACATCGTCATAGGAACCTGGAATGTCAGGACCCTAACTGCGGAAGGAAAATTAGAAAAACTGGCCCACGAGTTGGACCGCTATCGATGGAACGTTCTAGGCATTAGCGAACTGCGCTGGAAAGACCTAGGTGAAACAACGACAAAGGCCACAAGCTCTATTTCAGCGGTAGAGATGACAGGCACGAACACGGCGTTGGATTCTTGGTCCACAAGAACATTCTAGCCACTGTCATGGGTTGCCGCCCAGTAGACTCATTACCATCCGCCTGAGAGCAGCCCCTTTCAACATCACCATCATCCAGACCTATGCCCCAACATCAGACTATGACGACAGCGAAGTGGAGGATTTTTATGAAAATCTACAGGCGGTCCTTGACCAAGTGCCGAAGAAGGACATAGTCATAGTGCAAGGCGACTGGAATGCCAAGGTTGGCCAAGATGCGCACCACAACTGGGGAGACACATGTGGACCCCACTGCAACAACGAGACAAATGACAGGGGTCTGAGATTCTTGGAGTTTGCCAGATACAACAATCTGGTACTGGCAAACACGCTTGGTCTCCACAAAAACTCCAGACGATGGACATGGCACAGTCCCAGTGGGGAGCATCACAACCAAATAGACTACATCATGGTCAAGAAACGCTTCAGATCAAGCATCAACATTGGCAGGACACGCACTTTTCCAGGAGCAGACATCGGAAGTGACCACGATCTCTTGATGATGTCTTTCCGGCTCCACTTGAAGAGAGTAAATACTGCACTAGACTGAAGTTCGACCTGGACAAACTGCAAGACCCGGAGGTGGCAGAACTATTTCAGGCCACAATTGAAGGGAAATTTGCACCACTGCTCATTTTGGGGGCTGGTGAAGTAGATGTCAACACCATGACCACCAATTTCAACTCAGCTGTGACAGATGCCGCCACTGAGATCCTTGGCAAGCACCGACCAAAGAAGAAGCCGTGAATCACACCTGAACTTTTGGATCTGTGTGATAAACGAAGAGAGATTTAAAAAAAGAAAGAAAAAGAACACCTCACAGGGAGCTGATGTCTACCGAAAAATCAACAATGACATCCGAAAAGGCATGCGCACAGCAAAGGGATAACTGGATAGAAGATCAATGCCAGGAAATAGAGAACAGTCTGAACAAGAACAACAGCAAGAAGGCCTACCAGACTGTAAAGCGGCTGAGAAGTTTCAAACAGCCCAAAGTCTCCACGATCCAAAGCAAGTCTGGCATATGCCTTACAGAAGAACAAGAAGTCTTGGACAGATGGACAGAGTACTGCTCTGACCTTTACAACCATACACCAAATGGAGACCCATCAGTTCTAGCATGTCCCGAGAACAGAGAAGAAGAAATCTTCCCAATTCTCCGGGAAGAAGTTGAGGCAGCAGTGCAATCGCTAAAGAAAGGGAAGTCAGCGGGAGTGGACAACATACCCGCGGAACTGCTACAAGCAGGAGGAGAAGCGATGATTGATGCCCTCACCATTATCTGTAACAAGATCTGGCAGAGTGGAGAGTGGCCTATACCATGGGCCCAGTCGCTTGTCATCACTCTTCCCAAAAAAGGTAACCTTCGGGAGTGTGAAAATTACCGCACCGTCAGCCTCATCATCCATCCCAGCAAGGTCCTCCTGAAAATATTACTTGTTGTTGCATCAATTTTTATTCATCAGATTAACATAAGTTGTATTGTTTTCGTTAAAAATATTAAAAATATTACTCAACAGGTTGAAACCCCAAGCTGAACAAATCATAGCTGAAGAACAAGCAGGATTCAGGGCAGGGCGAAGTACCACTGAACAGATTTTCAACCTCAGAATAATCTGTGAGAAATACCTACAGCACCAACAACATCTATATCATGTGTTCATAGACTTCAAGAAAACGTTTGACCGAGTCTGGCATGCAGCTCTATGGGCAACAATGAAAGCGTACAACATCAGAACTAAAATTATTGAAGTCATCAAAAACCTGTATGACAAGGCTACCAGTGCAGTCCTCCACAACAGCGCCATCGGGAACTGGTTCAGAACAACAATCGGTGTGCGTCAAGGATGCCTACTCTCTCCAACACCCTTCAACCTCTTCCTAGAGCGCATCATGTCAGATGGTCTTGCAGATCAGGAAGGCACAGTCAGCATAGGGGGTAGAGCAATCTCCAATCTTCGTTTTGCGGATGACATTGATGGATTGGCTGGAGAGGAACAAGAACTTGAACAGCTGGTACAGAGGCTTGACACCACCTCCAAAGCTTGTGGAATTGAAATAAGTGCAGAGAAGACCGAAATGATGACCAACAACACCAATGGCATCAACACGGACATCAAAGTCCAAGGCCAATCCCTCAACACAGTGCATAGCTTCAAATATTTAGGAGCCATTGCATCAGACAATGGGTCCCGACAGGAAGTCATCTCCAGGATCGCACAAACAACTGCTGCCCTGACAAGGTTGAAGCCATTTGGAAAGAGAGGACCATCATTCTACATTCCAAAGTAAGACTGCTGCGCTCCCTTGTCATCTCCATCTTCCTATATGCTTGCGAAGCATGGACCCTCACAGCAGATCTACAACGAAGAATACAAAGCATGGAGATGAGGTGCTACAGAAGACTTCTGGGCATTTCCTATACACAACACATCACCAACGACGAAGTCCGACAGACAGACCATCACACAAGCCATTTGACAACACGATGACCTGCTCACAGTGGTGAAGAAACGGAAACTCCGATGGTATGGCCACGTCACCAGATCATCAGGCCTTGCAAAGACTATTCTGCAAGGCACAGTGCAAGGAGGTAGAAGAAGAGGGAGACTGAAAAAGAGGTGGGAGGACAACATTCGAGAATGGACTGGTTTGACACTGAGCGAAGCCGTCAGGGCTGCTGAGGACAGAGATAGATGGAGTATGCTGGTTAAACGATCATCTGTGGTGCCCCTACGACCTCAGGGTTACGGGACAGGATAGGATATGATAGGATAGTTTGTTTGTTTATTTCCACACCTCGTGGAAGTTGCCGCGTAGGCGTAAGATCTACAGGATCCTTCATGGTGGGCAGGAAAGTACATGAAGAAAACTCTTTTTCAAAAAGCCGAACACGTCCTTTGCTGACCGAAATTTCGTCATCATTTTCACAGGAAAATAATATTGCACGGCAGCAATAACATGGATTCTCACTGGTCCACTTTATCTTAAGGCGCTTTCTCATTGGTCGGGAGGACTTACTTTTCTTTGTCAGGTTATTGTAGAAAATGACGTCATCATGCCAACTCGAGCATCAGCCAGAGGATCGCCGAAACAAAATCGCAGGGGACTTGCTTGGTTTTATCAGTTTATTCCCCCACTTAAAATTTTTTTAACAAGGACTTACTCTATGATATCTCCAAATCTAAACATAGTTCGGATTTGATTTTTACAGGTAAGATGCGTCATTCTCTTGCAAGTTTGATGGCGCAAAAAACTCATTTTCGACCTTAGGTGGACTTACTCGGTTTTGTCAAATCACGGCAGAAGAGTATTGCTTTTTGTGAATTAGTACGTTTACTTAGGGTACAGAAGAACCCATGTGTGAAAACAAAGTTCGATAACTCGTGTCAATATTTATTTGATCATGTGTATACATGTATGTGTGACTCAGTTTGTAATTATGATGCCATTTTTAAATTCATTCATATGTGAAGATATGGGCTGAAATAGGAACGTATTTCAGTTGTGTATTTTGAATATCTATTGATGAATGAATGGGTATGAATATGTTATAAAATGAAGGTGAGCTGTGTTGTAATATTTGGCTCATGATCCATTGTGTGTAGCCTATGCAATGTGTGTACAGTGCAAAGGGCTATATTAGGTATTGTCACAGGAATGCTGACAGTAGTGATTGTAGTGATTGTGGTGGCGTGTAGAGACATTCTACAAAGGGAAATGATCCTTGCTCAATGTGAGCTATAAAGACATACAGTCTCTTTAAGGATAAGAGCAAGTCTCCTCTCTGAAAATCCTTATTGGGAAGAGAGGGGACTATAAACTAATAACATAACAATAACATAACATAAGGATAAGAGCAAAAATTTACGATTGTGTACATGTTGTATACAGCGGGTCGGTTACGGAGCAAAGAACCCCTGATGTGCGGCGGATGGATCTGGTCCCCATGACATCACTGGCCTGACCGGATGTGGACACCATCTTTGCCTTGCCTCTCCTTCGGATACCATCACTGGTGCAGAATTGCAACAACGGTGCCGAAGTAAATCTCCGGATCGACGCCACGAAGACATCTGCAGCGTCTTCAGTGTGGGTGGCTGTGCCTCCAGCGACGGCTAATAATTCCGCGCCTGGAGTGCTTGATCCGTGAAATAGGTCAGTAAACTGAAACTGTGCATTCTGGAATTTACAAGTCATCGAAGTGAAAATAATTGTGTCGATGCTAATGCAAAAGAGTAAAGTCGAGTGACGTCCTCAGAAAGGGACAACGACTTCTACTAGTGTTGAACTCTGAAAGAAACTGTGTACACCTATAAAAGACAGAAATGCGTGATCTTACTAAGTTAACTGAGGGCACTTAATTATTACTTGTGTGAATCTATTTATATGCTGGAAATAATTGTATGATTTAATGTATCTGTAACTTATTGTATACGTGATTGATTTAATGTGTATGATCATGTTTGAATGAGTAATAGTATAACAGGAGGGCAAAGAGAAGTAACTGTGTAGACTTTGTCCTTGTCTGTAAGTACGTGTGTGGCAGTGTATGAGTATAGTAAATAGAGATAGAACACACACCTTATACTGAACGTCAGACAGCCACACTCACACACTCATTCAATACACTAAAAGTAGTTATACATATATTTATTTAGATTATAATACACAAAAACCCTCCGTTACATTTGGTGACCCTAGACTCTCTCTGTGTTAGCATTAAGTCATACATATTTATATTTATTGAGGGCACCACTAGTTATTATATTTATATACAGTTAGACTAGTGGGCTTATTTCCCTTGAAATTCTTGATTATATTGTGTATGACTGTGATGTTTTGTTTTGTGTGGCAATGCCATCTCCGGCGTTAGGGCTGTGCCTGTGTACAGTTTCTGGGCACTAAGGGTTTAATTCTTTTTCTGTCTGTGGGTTGCTATTTTCTTATTTTCAGCTCTGTTCTTCTGGTAGTGGGATTGTTTGTTTTTTGTTAGTTCTTTGCTGTGTAGGGTTCTGTCCTTTCATGCGTGTGTTTGGGTGTATGTTCTCTTTGCCCTTATTTTAAGTAGGTTATAGTGTTAGGATTTCAGCCCCATTTAATTTGATTTATTTTATTTATTCATTGTGTTGTTGATTTGCATTGAGTTTGATATTACAATATTCTGTATTTATGTATGTAGTTATACTGGGTTATCCTTGTTAAATTGTTTCCCTTGATTTAGCTTGGTTGTTGTTAAATTGTTTCCCTTGATTTAGTTTAGTTGTTGATACATTGTTTCCTTTGGTTCATGTTGGATTGTTAGTGCTGATAGTTTTGTTTGTGATTTTTATTTTATTTTGGTTTAGTAATTCTGTTTGACTTTGAATTTAATTGGATATAGAATAGTATAGTAGTTATTGTGACAGTTATTGATTTTTATTATTTATAAAATTAACCTTCATAAGACTTTGTTATTTTGTTGAGTTTATTTTCCTTTGGCCGTCTACTTGGTATTATAGTATTATTTAATTCTAGTGCTTATTGTGTTGGGAATTAATTGTTTTTTTTCTCATTTCATAATTCTTTATTTAATAACTTTGTTTAAATAATATTTCCTTTGTGGGCATTGTATATATTTTTCATTAGGATAGTTTTTTAAAACTTGTTTATATATTTATATTCTTGGGACAAGGGAGGTAACAATTTTGATTGTGAATGGTTGAACGTTTTGTATATTTTATTTGACTTAGAAATTTATTTAAATCTTTTTTTCAATTCCTATTGACATTAATATAAACTTTAAATACTTGTGAATAGATTTATTACTGTGATTATGCATAATAATATTATCATACTTTAAAACTAAAAGACTGTTTGAACAAATATTTGGATACAAACTTAACTTAGTAATTTAATCTTTCACTGTATATTCATTGTGCTTATTATCAACTTCAGTTGAAGTTCTTCAACATATGTTGTGAATATATTGACTTAGTGTATTCCATTTGATATTTAAAAAATTTGTCATTGCTTCAGAACTTGTATAACATATTGGGATAATATAATATATAATTTGCTTTGTATACATTAAGACTTGACTGCTTTCATTATAACTTGAATTGTGCATTGTATTGAAAAGCTGCTTTTGAAAAACCTTAATTGTTTTCATAAGATCCGTTGAGTAATTTATAGTTGTTTGATTGATTGCATTTTGCCACTTCATTGTTGATACTTTGATATTTTATTGATTTACTGTTTGAACACTTTGATACTTTTATAGTAATTTTTTTTTTGTTGATTGTTGATCTACATTGTACTTAGCCATGTCTGATGATTATGATCAGTTGTTCCAATCTTTTATTGCTCAAGCTACAACTTTGGGTATTCCTGATAAAGAACGTGGGAAATATGTACAGGATTGTTTTGATCGTCTTGAGAGACAAAGATTGAGAGATGAAAAAAAAATAGAAGCAGAGATTGGATTAGCTAAAAAACAAGCAGAAGTTGAACAAGCGAATAAACAAGCAGATGTTGAATTAGCTAAAAAACAAGCAGAGGTTGAGTTAGAAAAAGAGAAAACAAAACAAAAGGAATTTGAGTTCCGTTCTGAACATAGACTTGATGAACAAGATGTTAGTCATGGAAACAGAGGTAGAGATAGTAATTCTTTTGGTGCTAGGCCTGTTTATCCCAAGTTGCCTCTTTTCAAAGAAAGACAAGATGACATAGATTCATACCTTTTTCGTTTTGAGACTCATGCTACAGCCCTTGGCTGGGATAGAAGCAAATGGGTTACATTTCTTTCAGCTTTGTTAGAAGGTAATGCACTGAACTTATACCACAGTCTTGCTGCAAATGGTGAGGTTGATTACCCAACTTTGAAAGACAACTTGCTTAAGAAGTTTCAGTGTACTGCTGAAGGTTTTCGCAAGAAATTCCGTGAAGTCCGACCAGACTCAAACGAACCTTTCCAAACTTTTGGTATTGAACTGAACAGATTGTTTGATAGGTGGATAGCTCTGTCCGGTGTTCCTAGAAACATGCAAGGAATAATGAATCTTGTGTTAGGTGAGCAGTTTCTAGAATGTGTGTCACAAGATCTTGCTACTTTCATTCGCGAGCGTGGACTTGTCACATTGGATGATATGGTTAAAACCGCTGAAAGTTATCGTCTTGCTCGTCCCGGGAAGAACTTAGCACGCAAATCGGCTGCTACAATTTTCGGTTCAGTAGGATCAGTTGATGTAGCTGAGGAATCGCAAGCTGCTGCTGGCTCTGCAGATTCTCGCGGTGGTTACTCAAACTATCGAGGTCGTGGCTATTGGAGAAATCGTGGTGGTTTTCAAAAGAAAGACCCAACATACACAGATTCGAACCAAACGGTCGAAGGTCGTTTTGATCAAACTCGGGGATCTTATAGACGTGGACGTGGAGGTGGTTCATTTTACACCAATTTTGATAATTGCCCTCTTTGTGATGGTAAAGGTCATGGTCCTAAACAATGTCCCCTTCGAAATAGTCAAAACCCTTGCCCTGTTTGCAACATTGGTGGTCATACTAGAAAAGCTTGTCCCTTTGTTGTAAAGAAAGCCACAGCTTCAGATGATAAGACAAATAAATCAAGCTCGGGTTGTGCAGTTGTCCCTGTAGACTCTGAAGTTGTTTGTTCTGTTTTTGATCAGACACCTGGTCACTTGCATTTAGAAGTTGGTTCTGTAAACTCTACTGCTTGCTCAGTTCTGCGAGACACAGGTGCTACCATTTGTGGTGTTCGAAAACGTTTGGTTTCTGATGAGCAGTATGTACCAGGTACTGTTCGTTGTAAGACTTTTGGTGGAGAGATAAACATTTATCAGCAGGCTAAAGTTGTTGTTTCTTGCCCATATTTTGTTGGAGAGTTGGTTTGTTGTGTTCTTGAGGATCCAGTTGCTGACTTGATTGTAGGAAATATTCCAGGTTTGATTGTTCAGCAGACCCAAGATACCAAAGTTGCTGCTGCTGCTGATGTCCCTGTTGCTGCTGTCACTACTCGTGCTCAGGCTAGGAAGCAGGATCTCCCGCACAAACCTCTTGTCACTGTGTGCGATGACTTGAAGGTCACTCGTGTTGAACTTATTCAGTTGCAGAAAGATGATGCTACTTTGCAAGGTTGTTTTAAGTTAGCTGTTTCAGGTTAAGAAAAGGTTGTTGGTTCTGCTACTTATACTTTTTATTTTAAAGATGATATTTTGTACAGAAGGTATGAGAAATCCAAGGATATTTTGCATCAGGTTGTCGTTCCTGGAAAACTTCGTACTTCGGTCATGATTGCTGCGCATGATCAACTTTTGGCAGGTCATTGTGGAGTTCGTAGAACTTTGACTAGGATTCTGTCCCAATTCTTTTGGCCTGGTGTTTCTGCTGATGTGAGTGCTTATGTTCACACTTGTGACATTTGCCAGAAAACAATTTCAAAAGGAAAAGTTTCCCCTGTTCCGTTGGCGACTATGCCTCTTATCTCGACTCCATTCGAGAGGGTCGCTATTGATCTAGTAGGGCCTTTGTCTCCTCCATCTGTTGAAGGTCACAGATATATTCTGACTTTGATTGACTTGGCTACTAGGTTTCCCGAAGCTGTTCCTATGAAAGACATTTCTTCTGTTGCTGTTGCTGAAGCTTTGATGAGTATTTTTTCAAGGTTAGGGTTTCCCAAGGAAATTCTTTCAGATCAAGGTTCTCAGTTCAACTCAGATTTGATGAAACAGTTTCATGCTTTGTGTGGTACTCAAGCCATACGTACTTCTCCCTACCATCCTCAAGCAAATGGTACTGTTGAACGGTTTCATGGCACTTTGAAATCTATGCTTCGAAAGGTTGTTCATTCTCAACCTAAAGCTTGGCATCGCTATCTTTCTGCATTGCTCTTCGCATGTAGAGAATTGCCGTCGGAAAGTACAGGTTTCAGTCCTTTTGAACTGATGTTCGGTCGCAAACCGAGAGGTCCCATTTCTCTCATTGCTGATTTCTGGACCGAAGATCACAACTCTAGTGATACATCAGCGAAGCCATTATACAATTACCTCTTTGACCTGAAGAATATTATTTCTGAAGTTTGTGAAATTGCTTCCCAAAACTCTGCAGATTCGTCTGTCAAGAACAAAAGGTACTTTGATCGTCGTGCAAAGGCACGAACTTTTTCTGTCCATGATGAGGTACTCGTTCTTCTCCCTACTGACTCTAACAAACTTCTTATGACATGGTCAGGTCCTTATTTTGTACAGGAATGTCTTCATCCAGATTATAGAATTCTTGTGAAAGGCAAGTCGAAGATTTTCCATGCAAACATGCTCAAACGATATCTTCGTCGTGTTGATGCTGCTGTTGGTGTTGTTGAGGATTCTACACGGTTGTCAACAGGTGTTTTAGTTGACTGGTCTTCCATTTCTACTTTTTTGCTTCCAGATGTCGAGGTTGTGGAACCTCAGTGTTGTGTTTCTCATGTGGATGTTTCTACAGATAGGCATACTGTCCCTACAGTAGGTATTGGCGTTATCCAGGATGATGGTTCATGTCCTTACAATAGTTCAGATTCACTCTTGAACCACTTCCAGGTACACAGAATGTGTTCGCGGATCTGTTGTCACGCGCTGATCGTGATCAATCGGTTCCATAGATCAAGGTTTCGTGGTCGTTGCTGTGTTTTGACACTATCCTCAGAACTTGTAAAAAATAACCTCGGTCGGTTCTTTTTTTCTTTGGGAGGGGGGTAGTGTAACGAACGCGTTTTGTACGCAGTTATATAGAAAGACGTTATGACGTCACTGTGTGTTCCGGTAGAAATTATAATTTAGTTTCTGAGCTGTTGTAGAGCAGAGACTATACATCAGCCTAAGCGAGAGGACGTTTTTGTGGGTGCTCGAGAAAGACCTGATTCTCTAGGACTTATCTTAGCTGTATAAAGAATACAGGTATTTACTATTATTATTATTATTAGTGGTATTTATAATGAACTGCTAAGCTATTCTTACGAAAAAGGAAGAGTATTGCTTTTTGTGAATTAGTACGTTTAGGGTACAGAAGAACCCATGTGTGAAAACAAAGTTCGATAACTCGTGTCAATATTTATTTGATCATGTGTATACATGTATGTGTGACTCAGTTTGTAATTATGATGCCATTTTTAAATTCATTCATATGTGAAGATATGGGCTGAAATAGGAACGTATTTCAGTTGTGTATTTTGAATATCTATTGATGAATGAATGGGTATGAATATGTTATAAAATGAAGGTGAGCTGTGTTGTAATATTTGGCTCATGATCCATTGTGTGTAGCCTATGCAATGTGTGTACAGTGCAAAGGGCTATATTAGGTATTGTCACAGGAATGCTGACAGTAGTGATTGTAGTGATTGTGGTGGCGTGTAGAGACATTCTACAAAGGGAAATGATCCTTGCTCAATGTGAGCTATAAAGACATACAGTCTCTTTAAGGATAAGAGCAAAAATTTACGATTGTGTACATGTTGTATACAGCGGGTCGGTTACGGAGCAAAGAACCCCTGATGTGCGGCGGATGGATCTGGTCCCCATGACATCACTGGCCTGACCGGATGTGGACACCATCTTTGCCTTGCCTCTCCTTCGGATACCATCACTGGTGCAGAATTGCAACAACGGTGCCGAAGTAAATCTCCGGATCGACGCCACGAAGACATCTGCAGCGTCTTCAGTGTGGGTGGCTGTGCCTCCAGCGACGGCTAATAATTCCGCGCCTGGAGTGCTTGATCCGTGAAATAGGTCAGTAAACTGAAACTGTGCATTCTGGAATTTACAAGTCATCGAAGTGAAAATAATTGTGTCGATGCTAATGCAAAAGAGTAAAGTCGAGTGACGTCCTCAGAAAGGGACAACGACTTCTACTAGTGTTGAACTCTGAAAGAAACTGTGTACACCTATAAAAGACAGAAATGCGTGATCTTACTAAGTTAACTGAGGGCACTTAATTATTACTTGTGTGAATCTATTTATATGCTGGAAATAATTGTATGATTTAATGTATCTGTAACTTATTGTATACGTGATTGATTTAATGTGTATGATCATGTTTGAATGAGTAATAGTATAACAGGAGGGCAAAGAGAAGTAACTGTGTAGACTTTGTCCTTGTCTGTAAGTACGTGTGTGGCAGTGTAT
The DNA here is from genome assembly GCA_036898135.1 of Oncomelania hupensis. Taxonomy (NCBI): domain Eukaryota; kingdom Metazoa; phylum Mollusca; class Gastropoda; order Littorinimorpha; family Pomatiopsidae; genus Oncomelania; species Oncomelania hupensis. Next base: position 7,875,663 of record CM072523.1, on the reverse strand, counting down.
GAGTATAGTAAATAGAGATAGAACACACACCTTATACTGAACGTCAGACAGCCACACTCACACACTCATTCAATACACTAAAAGTAGTTATACATATATTTATTTAGATTATAATACACAAAAACCCTCCGTTACAACAATACAATGCGATACAATATGATACAATAGGATACAATACAATACGGTACAATACAATACGATACCATACAATATGATACAATAAAATACGATACAATACAATACGATACAATACAGTACAATCCGACCTCATTTGTCTCACACAGAGCAATTACAATGGCGGCAGCTCCTAAGTATTTGACCAAATTAACATGTACACCAACACGTTACAATGACAATGGCGGCTGTATTTGACCAAATTAACATGTACACCAACACGTCACAATGACAATGGCGGCAGTATGTGACCAAATTAACATGTACACCAACACGTCACAATGACAATGACGGCAGTATTTGACCAAATTAACATGTACACCAACACGTCACAATGACAATGACGGCAGTATTTGACCAAATTAACATGTACACCATCATGTACACCAACACAAAACAAAACCAACACAAACATTGCATTGTATTTAATCAACCTTATATAGCGCCTTTCTCGCTCAAGGCGCTGGTGGATACAATCTAACTCAGTCCACCCAAGGCGCTCACCTGCAACCTTTGGGCGCACTGTCAAACGTCCAGTCCACTGAGCACCGTCCTGAGCGACCTGGGATGGGGGAGAAGGGACCTAGTGCGTGTGGGGTTTTAGGACATGAGCGTCAGGATCTTTAAAGTCCGGGCGATGGAATGTGTGGGTGCGCGGACTAAACCTCGGTTTACGCTCTCATCCCAAGGAGTAGGTGCGCGATGTCTCTTGGTAATTTTTTTAAACATTTGTATTTAATGATAGATTTATTTATTTTACATGTTATTCTTATTATTATTATTCTTATTATTCTTCTTCTTATTATTATTATTATTATTTTTATTATTATTATTATTATTATTATTATTATTATTATTATTATTATTATTATTATTATTATTATTATTATTATTATTATTATTCTGCAGACCGTCATCGGGGTGTGAACCATTGTCAGTGCAGACTGCTATGTTATCGCCTGACATTGGAGTACACTGAGCAGTGGCGTAGCTAAGGGAAAGGGAGGGAGGGGTCCAAATTCGAAAGTCATGCTTGGTTGTGTGTTAATGTTTTTTACATCTTTTACATTTAAAATATATGTATATATGTATTTTTAAAAAAATACTTTTCTTTAATTTTATTGGACATGCGTATATTTACGAATTTTATCTTATTGTTTTTGGCTACTTATAATGATTCTGTGTGTGTTTGTTTGTAGGCATGTGGTGTTTGATGTATGTTTTTTGTTGTTGTTGTTGTTTTTTTTAATACATTATGTTTTAGTGTGTTGTACAGTCTCTTATTGTGCGAGAGCTTGTGTGAGAGTATGCGTGTGAGCGCTTTGAGCAGACTTTTTAGTTTGGAATTGCGCTTTATAAAATAAATTATTATTATTATTATTATTAAGTCCCCCTGGACCCCCACTTGAGGGGGAACCCCAAAGGAGTGTGCGAAAAAAATTTTTTTAATTAAATATTAAATATTACGCCAGCGGGCAAAAGAGGCCGAACCCCCCCTCCCCCCCCCCCCCAGGGCCCCCAAATCCCTAGCTACGCCACTGACACTGAGTACACCACTGAACCCACACCATTTTACAGCACACAAAGCGAACCGTAACAATACAGGTGTAACAGTAGGACCAAAACACTAACAGTACATCATGCTGGATGACGCAGTCACACCCGACTCCTCTATCCCCATCCTCACCTCCCATCCCATGCAATATTCCTTTATAATAATATTATATCGTCTTGGAACGTGATAACAAAGCAATGGCCCATGGGAACTCATTGCCACAAACCACATACAAATCCTTGATTGCTTGGTCCTTTGAACCACTAAAAATATTAAATGAGCCTATTGACGTCTAAAAACAAATAGCTTACACATAGCATGAGTCAACGATGCTGCCGAACTCTATTCCCACTTCTTTAGGCGAAACTACTACTACTACTACTACTACTACTACTACTACTACTACTACTAATAATAATAATAATAATAATAATAATAATAACAGGCAATTTATACAGCGCTTTCCAAAATCACAAAGCGCTTTACACAAACAAATGTAAACACAACATGCTACTACTACTACTTCTACTACTACTACTACTACTACTACTACTACTTAAAACTTGTTTCTCCCTTTGAATCAGTTAATTTCTATATAGTTTATGCATGGAACTTCGAGGTGTGTCTGAATAACTAAATCACGATCGTTGCTTCTGAAATGATGTATTAGGCTATTCACTGTGGTCTTACCCATTGAAAAGACTAGTTTATAGTTAGTTATACACGTTTTAAACAAATGCCACTATACAACTAGTATGAATGAATCATTCCATATGTATGACTTTTGTTTGGAATGAGAATTTAGGGTGTGCCTGAATAACAGAATAGGATTGCTCCTTCTATAATTAAATAGCAGACTGTAATACAGACTTTAAATGTGTAATAGACCGTCTTCGGAAAAGGGAGGTAACTTGTTTTGTTGTTTTTAGTTACCTAGAGAGTCTCAGAAGACTATCAAAGCTACCTCGAGCTGCAAGCTTTTCTTCGGGGAAAGGGGGGGGGGGGTTGGTTGAGGAAGTGCAAAGCCGAACTAGCGGGTTGCAACTGAAATCAACTTTTCGGTTGATCCTGGGCGCGGAAGGTTTGATGAGGACAGAGCAAAAATTGTAGGCGAGAAACTGTGTTGGTTTGCAAAGGATGTCCGCCTCAACGTTAGACAACTCTGACGCAACATGCGGGCAAGCCGGCCAGAGTTGTTTCCCCTGGTATTTTCGAGCATGGTTTATTATCAAAGTAAAATTTTGTTTTAAACCATGTCACTTGTATTTTTGTAATGTATATTCCCATGTGTCAAGGAATGAATGTTGTGTACATTGTTGTAATTGCATGTGGTTTTGTTTTAAACTATCACTAAATCGTGTCTTCATTTCTCATGTTTGAGATTTATTTAGTTATTTATTTATTTGCTGTTATATAGCGCTTTTTCAGCAGAAGAGCTGAAGGTGCTGGTCCATACAGGATACACCTCAAGTAGCCAGAGGCGCCCACCTGCAGCCTTTGGGCGCATAGTTTGACGCCCAGACGACTGAGCACAATCCTGGGCGATCGGGGATGAGGAGAAAGGACCTAGTGCGTGCTGGCTATATTTGTGTTACCTGCACTCATCCGTCTAGGACATGAGCGTCAGGATCTTTAAAGTCCGATGGAATGCGTGCGTGCACAGACTTGACCTCGGTTTATACTCTCATCCGAAGGAGTTAGAGTACAGTAGACCTATGCGGCTTGAAAATACAACTATTATAGTATTACTGTTTGCTATACTATGACTCTAGCCTTTTGACTGGGAAACGAGTCTAGGCTTGGCCTATTCGGGGAGTGTTGGTAGGCCCGAAACTGGATTTCCTTCCGTATATTTTAAAACAATACACTACCCTACGACATAACTGTATCGTTTCAAAGGCGGAATTGACAGGTAATAAGCAATAGGCTTAGGCCACAACAAATAGAAGTACATTAAACTCCTCTTAAATCACTAGTTAGTATTAGGCACAACCGATATAACTACACTGCATGCCACGCCTGTGGTTTGGAGTGTATGGTAAAGGCACAGTTTCGTAAGTAAACGTGACTAGACCTACAGTCTAGGAGATAAGAACGAGAGAAAGAAAGTAAGAAAAATTTATTTAAAAAAAAAACATAGTTGGAAGGAAAATACTTAATAGAGAAAGGAAAAAACATATCAATAACTCAAATAACTAAACGGATTGAAAAATTCATAAAGTGTTTTTTTACTGTTTCCGAGATGGCATCAAAACATGTTGAGTTTTTCTTGAAAACTCTCCCAAAACTCCTCGTCTGTGTATTGGGTCTGTTGGGTCAGCTTGGGGGCTATTGGACGCTAGTGTTGTTTCAGCAGATCTCTTATTCAGACCGAGGGTGAGTCCTCTTTCAACCGAGTTGTGGTCATGGTTAAGCTCTTTAAAGTCCGCTGGACCCTACAAACAATGACTAACTAACTACCTAACTAACTAAAGCTTATTTGGGACTTGCTGGTTAGCGTAAATCTTGGTTGTGGTGAGTGTTTGTGGCACATACATCGTTTCCGTTCGTGATAATAATAATAATAATAATAATAATAATAATAATAATAATAATAATAATAATAATAATAATAATAATAATAATAATAATAATAATAATAATAATAATAATAATAATAATACAGGATACTATATACGCGCCTTTCCTCAAATCAATCAGGCTCAAAGCGCGGCGATCTATACCAATAACTGTAGCACAGCACAGCACCAGCATTATGGTCCACGTTTTTGATTTGTCCGGCACCCGCCTTTTTTCTCCTTCTTCATTTTTGTGGTTGTTGTTGTTGTTGTTAAGGCTTAACCGTGGTAATTTCAGTGTACATCCAATTGAAACAGTGACCTTGCACGGGGTGTTTGCAATGAAGTGAGCTGATTGGTGGAAAATATAACGAACGCAGAAACAATTGGTGCAAAGGATTTATATTACGGACGATTAAACACTGGGACATCTGAGCCCGCTCCCTCAGCTTCTAACATACCTGCAGGGCCCCGGTAGGGGTGTGTGGTTTCTGTATAAAAAGTATCCCCACTTTCTGGAAATTCACTGCTTTAAATTCCCACTGTGGCTATCTTTCTTCTTTGTTCTGTCTCATTCCTAATCGGTTTAACTACTATACTATCTTCTTCGCTAGACCAGTCATCTACCTTTTTTCTTGAAAACTCTTCCAAAATTCCTCACTTGTGTATAAGGTCTGTTAGGTCAGCCTGGGAATATTGGACGCTTTCTGCGAAATGGTCATTGATATTATTATTTAGCAATGTAGGCATTTTCTATGTATGCGTTTTGTTATTTTATAATGATGTTTATATTCTATTTTGTTTTTGTAAACGGGGGTTCGATCAATTAGAATATAACCTCAACATTCCCTGCGCGGGATACCTTTTTTTATAAAGTGACCGGCTGGTGGAGTACCTTCAGTGTTACCACTAGGGTTGTTTCAGCAGAGCTTTTATACGGATCAGGAGTGAGTCCTCTTTCAACCAAGTTGTGGTCTTGATTTCGTGGTACTGATTCGGCCCTTTGCAGTCCGCTGAACTCTGTAAGCAATGAATACGTAACTAACTACTGTATATATCTGCCGAGATTAGATCTACATTGCCAGCACTTCTTGCAAACTGCATTAAGTATGCTAAGCTCAAATGCTTGCGTGCTGGTGTAGAGATATGACGTTATATGTAGCATACAACAGTTGAAGCACACTCAGGCACTCAGATGACCCAGGTTCAAATCCCGCGGTTTGGTAACAAAACAAAACAAAACAAAAAATTAATTGCCATTTTTCATTGTCCATTTTAGCCATTTGATTGCTCTGATGGTTCAGTGTTGATTTAGGTCTATACTTCTTCTCTTCTTCCATTTGATGGTTATCCCCGTCTGCCATATCGCCAATGGTGGGTGTAGACGTTAAACTTTAATGCTCATTGATTCATTCATGCATTCGTAAATGGAGAAGGATAGAGATTGAGAGATTGCGAGAAAGAGAGAGAGAGAGAGAGAGAGAGAGAGAGAGAGAGAGAGAGAGAGAGAGAGAGAGAGAGAGAGAGATAAGACACACAGGCATACAGAACATTGAATGAATCATGATAGCATAGAGAAGGAAAGTAAAGACTGTACTGAGAACAAGAGAGAGAGAGAGAGAGAGAGAGAGAGAGAGAGAGAGAGAGAGAGAGAGAGAGAGGTTGTAATAAATCGTAATAGCAGAGAGAAAGAAAGTAAAGACTGTACAGAGAACAAGAGAGAGAGAGAGAGAGAGAGAGAGAGAGAGAGAGAGAGACAGAGAGAGAGACTAGAGAGAGAGAGAGAGAGAGAGAGAGAGAGAGAGAGAGAGAGAGAGAGAGAGAGAGAGAGAGAGAGAGAGAGAGAGAGAGAGAGAGAGAGAGAAGATCGAAATAATCGTAACAGCAGAGGGTAAGACAATATTTGAGACTGACAGACATGAAGACAAACAGACAGACACAGAGAGAGAGAGAGAGAGAGTATTATTTATATGTGGATAGAGAAAGAGAGAGAGCGACATCGTTGAAGTGGTGACAGTAGCATACATACAGCAGGTGACATTCAGCAAACAGCAAAACTATCATGCACTCCACGTCAGTGGCGCTGTAGACAGGGTCCATGCAGTGACCTCGTCATGTTTTATCTTGTGCTTCCTTCTTATGCCTAGGCTTCCTTCTAAGAAGAAAGGAATCAGGAATTGACTGTTCTTTATAGTGCCGGAGTACGGAGTTCTATTTTATTGGCAAGCTATTATAATTTATATCTCAATGGTGCCAGACATAGACGTAGGTAAAAGAAAATTTTTAAAGTGCGCGCAGGATATTTTGTAGTTGTGGTAAGTCTTTGTCAAACTGAAACTTACTTTTTTTCTGAAGTTCGCAGGCAGAGAGAGAGAGAGAGAGAGAGAGAGAGAGAGAGAGAGAGAGAGAGAGAGAGAGAGAGAGAGAGAGAGAGAGAGATTCAGATTCCGAAATGTTATTTTCAACAAAGGGGAACATTTTACGCTGTCAGGCAGATTTAGTCACAGAGAGAGCCTCAGACACAAAGGCAGATAGATAGAGAAAGATAGAGAAGAGACCGACAGGCAACGAGAAAAAAGATAGACAGACAAACAAAGACACAGACGTAGAGATAGAGAATGTATAAACATATTTTAAGTGAAGGCTTATTCCCTTCTCTTAGACTCAATATGGTGACTTGCTTTGGCAAATGTGGAATTTCTCTGTTTGCTCTCTACCGTGGCCTTGCTCCTTGTTATTGGCTGTCCTAGTTGTTTAGAGTTTTAGGAATGATATGGAATAGTTATATAGGCCTGTATATCAGGCCTTCTGTTGCCAGAAGAGTTAGCCTACGTTCTCGAATATTGCCAGAGAGATGCCAATTCGCTGTGTTCTTAGCTTTTCATTACTGCATGAACTAGACTAACAAACCCATCAACTAGACTAGGACACCCATCAACTAGACTAGGACACCCATCAACTAGGCTAGGACACCCATCAACTAGGCTAGGACACCCATCAACTAGACCAGAAAACACATCTTCATCGTTGTTTATGTGTTGTACAAGCAATGCAATGAACCAATTTAAAAGTCCCCAATCAAAATCTTCATTTACTGTTATCAAGAACGGCTGCACCCGAAAATTCGCATTGTTTTTACATTCAACGATGATAAAGTGGGCTTTTCTTTGCTCAAACCAACAGCTAAAGTTTGAATTTTCAGTTTCGGTTATGAACAGGGAGTTATTTCCCCTGTTTTTAACGGTACAGCCGACTGACATTGGACCCTATTTCTAAGTGAACTACGCGATTGGAAGTGTGAGTCTTTGGTGTCTGCGGTATTGTAGGGTCTGTTTAATCAACCTATAACTAAAACCCTTACGAGCAACTGTTTTTACGGGTTCTTTCCCTTACCGGCGTGGTAACTGCTATTTTTAGCTCCAGAATGTTGGCTGGTTAGGAGTAAGAGGAAGAGGAGGAGGAGGAGGAGGATGTCTATTTCTAACGCGCAGGAATCCATCCAGTTCAACGAACGCTGAGCGTTGTTGCGAGAGAACATAGCGAGAGCTGCGTCTAAAGTACGAGAAAAGCCAGAAGTGGTACCAAGTCGACGTACTGTAACAGCTACATAGGTATACGAAGGAATAACCACACTACAGCTTGTGCAATACTATCAAAACTCTTTCTCAAAGATTTCTGCGAAGAGTGGAACTATTTTAAGTGAGGAGCCTGGAACTTAATTCATTAATTTGCCATGGATCCCGCGGACAAGTTAGGAGCTAAGATGACGGCGAAGCAGAGAGAGATTCTGCAGGTGCAACGGTCGCTGTTGTCCAGAAACATAGTGTGGACTCCAGCTTTGGCCGCTAGTCTCAAGAACCAGCACCTGCTGACGGACTACATGATCGCCCAAATTGATGTGAGTTATTGGATTTGGAGAAGGAGAGAAGAGAAGAGAGGATTGTTGTGGGTTGTTGTTGTTGTTGGTGATGATGATGATGATGATGATGATGATGATGATGATGATGATGATGATGATGATGATGATGATGATGATGATGATGATGATGATGATGATGATGATGATGATGGAGATGATAAAAAATACGAAGATGATGATGATGATGATGATGATGATGATGATGATGATGATGATGATGATGATGATGATGATGATGATGATGATGATGGTTAAGAATGGGGCGTGGGAGTGAAAGAAGGAGTGATAGTGATGGCAGTGTTGGTGGTGGTTGTGGTGGTGGTTGATGTTATTAACTATAATGACGATGACGTGGTGCAGGTGGTGAAGGTGTTGACGACGGTGATGATGATTGATGATGATGACAATTATGATCATGGTGATGATGATGAGGAGGAGGAGGATGTTGACGACGAGGATGATGGTGATGACGACGACGATGATGAAGATGCTTTAATGAAATACACCAGCGAAGGGTTTTTCTTCATGTATAGTCATCAGTATGAACGAATTCCTAGACGATATGTCCTCTTGATCGCATCTGCATTTCCATATTAACAGACTTCCTCTATTGTACAGGTATATTTGTGTGTTCTCTGGGCTATAAATTATTATTATTATTATTATTATTATTATTATTATTATTATTATTATTATTATTATTATTATTATTATTCCATTTTAATTTCTTGGATTAGCTTATTAATATTGCTTAATTTCTATAATTTATCAGTATGAGTGAACGAATCATATTTTCTTGATCAGACGTACATTTCGATATATACAAGGATAGTTTCAAATGTCCTGTATGAATGAAGATTGACAGTTCTGCGTCAGCACCTCTGACTGGTGATAAGGTAGACACGAAATAACCACCCTATGGAAGAGGGGGTAGAGCGGATTCGGACCTTAATCAACACTGAACCACCAGAGCTATTGTACTGCTAAGGTGAAAAATAGGTCAGCTTTAGTATCTTGCTCTCCACTAAGTTCGAACTTGGCTGATCGGTGTTCCAGACGAACGCTCTAACCACTGCGCTAGAGCGATGGGTCTGCCACGTCTGTTTCCAGCGCTCTATATAGAAGTAAGTTCTCTTAGCGACTCAAGGAGCCCAGATTAAGTCCCAACACGTAAACACGCGTAATCTGCTAAAACCCGAACGGCAGAACTTTACATTTTAATCTGTGGGGTTTTGCCTACTTGAGTTTAATCTTTTGGCAATAAAGTACTTCAGTTTCAACATTTCATCTTTAGGTTTTACCACTTCAGTTTTGTCTGTTAACAACCAACATCGGAGGTTCGATGCACGAATCTACGAAGCTGTCTTAAACAAACTGTTCGGATCTTGAGCTCACAACCATCCATGGCTGATGTTGATGTTGATGTTGGTGTCTTGTAAAGCATGATCCTCCACTTTGGTAGACATGCTCATTGCTCATGCAGGGGGGGGGGTGGATTAAAAAAATTAAGCGAATCAGCCATCGAATATTTTTAAATGCAAACACTATTAAGGAATGTTACAAGTTTACAAGTTTATTTAAGGCTCTAGCCTCTTGAGGCTTTCAGTCAAATCGGACAAACATAAGGTCGATGTACATGATGTATAAATATATACAGCCCTTAAGTTTGATGACACAGCTGAGTGGTAGAGCATCCCCCTTTCACACCAATGACTCAGATTCGAACCCCGTGATGGGTAACTTAAAAGTGGCCATTATTTAAACAAGGAAACTTAACTGATTGAGTCCGGGGGTAGTGTACACTATGAGCGAATGGGGCATACTATGTGTACTTGTATAATAAGCCTGAAGTCCTTTAATTCGAGAACTCTATCTGAGCACGATTCCCCAGGGTGTTTGTATTGGGGTAGGGTCGAAAGTGTAAGTAAGCACTTCTTTTGTGGCAGGCAGGGGTGTATCAACTTTTACCCATGATAGGGGACATCCTGGTAAGTGTGAAGCAGACCACAAGCAATAGACGGAGGTGGGGAGAATGGCACTGTGTTGGATAACCCGTTTCTCACTAAGACAACCCTTCATGTTTTGGGTTGCTCGGAAACAATAACACCACAGTGACGTTCACCTGATAATGTTAAGTTTATATTCAAACCTGTTGTTGTTTACTTTATCTTATTTATTGAATCCTTCTTACATAGCGCTGTTCCAGCTCAAGAGCTGCTCAAGGCGCTGGCCGATACAAAAATTAACTCAAGCCGCCCGATGCGCCAACTTGCAGCCTTTGTTGTTGTTGTTGTTGTTGTGTTGTTTTTCTTCTTCTTCTTTTTCTTCTTCTTCTTCTTCTTCTTCTTCTTCTTCTTCTTCTTCTTCTTCTTCTTCTCCCTCCCTCTCTTTCTCGCTCTCTCCTTTCCTGATGGGATGTGCTCTTAAAGAATAAAACACATTTC
>CM072523.1:7840013-7855013 GCA_036898135.1 Oncomelania hupensis | reverse complement strand
AATACAGGTATTTGTTATTATTATTATTATTAGTGGTATTTATAATGAACTGCTAAGCTATCCTTACGAAAAAGGAAGAGTGTTGCTTTTTATGAATTAGTACGTTTAGGGTACAGAAGAACCCATGTTTGAAAACAAAGTTCGATAACTCGTGTCAATATTTATTTGATCATGTGTATGCATGTATGTGTGACTCAGTTTGTAATTATGATGCCATTTTTATATTCATTCATATGTGAAGATATGGGGCTGAAATAGGAACGTATTTCAGTTGTGTAATTTGTATATCTATTGATGAATGAATGGGTATAAATATGTTATAAAATGAAGGTGAGCTGTGTTTGTAATATTTGGCTCATAGTCCATTGTGTGTAGCCTATGCAATGTGTGTAAAGTGGCTATGCTAGGTATTGTCACAGGAGTGGTGACAATAGTGATTGTAGTGATTGTGGTGGCGTGTAGAGACATTCTACAAAGGGAAATGATCCTTACTCAATGTGAGCTATAAAGACATACAGTCTCTTTAAGGATAAGAGCGAAAATTTACGATTGTGTACATGTTGTATACAGCGGGGCGGTTACGGAGCAAAGAACCCCTGATGTGCGGCGGATGGGTCTGGTCCACATGACATCACCTACTTAACCGGATGTGGACGCCATCGTCGCCGTGGCTCTCCTTCGGGCATCATCACTGGGGCAGAACTGCAACAACGGTGCCGAAGTAAACTTCCGGATCTACGCCACGAAGACATCTGCAGCGTCTTCAGTGTGGGTGGCTGTGACCCCAGCGTCGGCTGTTATTTCCGCGCCGGGAGTGTCTGATCCGCGAAACACGGTTAGTAAAAGGAAACTGTGTATTCTATAAGCTACAAGTCATCGAAACGAAATCTTGGTGTCGATGCTAATGCAAAAGAGTAAAGTCGAGTGACGTCCCCAGAAAGGGACAACGACTTCTACTAGTGTTGAATTGTGAGAGAAACTGTGTGCACTTATCAAACTAACTGCGTGCACCTATCAAATTGACTGATTGAGGAAATTACGTTAACTGTGTGCACTTGATTATTATCCGTGTGAATTCATTTATATGCTGGAAGTAATTGTACGATTTGATGTGTCTGTGAATTTAATGTATATGTAAATGGTTTAATGTATATGATCATGTTTGAATGAGTAATAGTGAAACGGAAGGGCAAAGAGAAGTAACTGTGTAGACTTTGTCCTTGTCTGTAAGCATGTGTGTGGTGAAGGATGAGAAGTTAAAGTAAACAGAGATAGAACACACACCTTAATACTGAACGTCAGACAGCCACACTCACACACTCATTCATTACACCATAAGTAGTTATAAGTATATTTATTTAGATTATAATACACAAAAAACCATACGTTACATAAACATAAACACATATTTATGTACTTAATCAAAAAATGTTTTTTATGTCAGTATTTAAGATAATGTAAGCAATTTTTTCAATAAGTGTATGATTATATAAAATATCTGTCATACTATCGGTTTCATTGATCGAAACATTATTTGCTTTGTATAATGGTAATAATGTTGTACATTCAAATAATAAATGTTGTACAGACATTGGTTGCTGACATATACAATGAATATCAGTAATGTATTTTGTGCTCCATGAATTCAAACGCATTTTATATATGATTTTTGAAATATTTCTACTACATGATAAAATGTTATGCTTGTTTACTGATTTTTGAAAATGTCTTTCTACTAATGAAATCAGTTCATGCCTAGATAATGTAATATTACAATTTGTTATCGAATTTGTATTTTTAGCTCCAATTTTGGCAAGTTTGTCCGACTGCTCATTCCAGTACAAGCCAGAATGAGACGGAACCCAACAAAAATCAACATTTGTACCTCTGCTAATAATTTGATGTATTGTATGCTTAATTTCAAATATTAGATCTGGTCTAGTAGTATATTCCCAGTTTTGAATTGATTGTAAAACTGATTTTGAATCGACACAAATGAGCAAGTTAACTATATCCAGGGATGTTTCAAGAATATATTGTAATATATTGTAATGTTGCTGAAACGTTTGGACACACTTGGGTTCGGGATCAGAGAACTTCGAGAAAACAGCTTTTGAACCTCCACGGACTTTTCAATTAAGAAAGACCATTACTCGTTCTTCCTCATCGTCATCTTCGTCAATGTCGTTGATTGGGGGAGTGAGGGTAAGGGTGAGAGGGGGTTGGGGGAAACAATATTTGTTATATAGCTCTTCTCCAGTTCAAGAGCTGTTCAAAGCGCTGACAGAAACAAGATTTAACTCAAGTTGCCCGAGACGCCCACACTTTCTACTTCTTCTATCTTCTTATCTTTCTTTCTTTCTTCTTCTTTTTCTTCTTTCTTTCTTTGTTTCTTTTTTCTTTCTATCTTCTTCTTCTTCTTCTTCTTCTTTATTTTGTTCTTTCTATCTTCTTCTTCTTCTCCTTTCTTTCTTTCTTTCTTTCTATTTATTTTCTTCTGCTTCTTCTTCTTCTTCTTCTTCTTCTTCTTCTTCTTCTTCTTCGTGGTCGTCGTCTCCTCTCCCCCCTGTGCCCATCTTTCTCCTCACCCCCCTCACCTCCACTTCTCTATTTTTCTCTGCCTCTGTCTGTATGTGTGTGTGTTTTCTCTCTCTCTCTCTCTCTCTCTCTCTCTCTCTCTCTCTCTCTCTCTCTCTCTCTCTCTCTCTCTCTCTCTCTCTCTCTCTCTCTGTATTCCCCTTTCCCCTTCTTCACGTCTTGTGGTGTGCACACTGCTAGCTGTGCTATGTTGACTGCGAGATATGTGACTGGACTGCAAATAATAGAATTATCCCAGATTAAGACGGAGTAAATTAAACATGCATACTGCACCAATCAGTAGCCAAAAACCTTTCTTTCTCTCTCCCTTCTTTCCAACCTCCGTATCCTCACTCTCTCACTCTCTCTCTCTCACTCACTCTCTCTCTCTCACTCTCACTCTCTCTTACTCTCACTCTCTCTCTCACTTTCACTCTCACTCTCTCACTCTCTCTCACTCTCTCTCTCTCTCTCACTATCTCTCACTCTCTCTTTTACTCTCTCTCTCGTTCTGTCTCTATCTCTCACTCTCTCTCTCTATCTCTCTCCGTCTCTCTCTCTCTCTCTCTCTCTCTCACTCGGAAACCATTAAAAAGTTCTCTCTCTCTCTATCTCTCTCCGTCTCTCTCCGTCTCTCTCTCTTTCTCTCTCTCTCTCTCTCTCTCTCTCTCTCTCTCTCTCTCTCTCTCGGAAACCATTAAAAAGATTAACTTGGACTTGTTGTTGCAGTTGTGCAATGCGTACAAAGTTTCTTGATCTCTTCTGCAATCAGCCTTCATGGAATTTTTGCACGGTCGCTCTCCAAAGACTAAAAACCTTCCGTAATGAAATCACCACAAAAAATGTTTTATTGACAATTTCCTTAGAACCTGCTTACCCTCAGAGATCTGTTGTTATCGACGTAAGGCTGCTGGGCCATAGAACCTCACGCCTCACGCCTCACGTCTCACGCCTCACGTGTCATGCTCTGGGCCATAGGACTTCATGCCACACGCTACACGCTTCACGTTTTATGCGTCAGTTTTGTGTTTCCTCAACTGATCACACACAATATTTGTGGTCTGTGACTTTTTGAGAAGATGAGATTAGATCTAAAAAAAAATTGGATACATGTGTACAAGCCCTGAGATAAGTCTGCCACCTTTTCGTTGACTGTGCTATGAATTACAGTTAATAAATAAATAAATCGTATAAAAGTTACCTTTGGGTGTATTCACAAGTTTTTTCAACTCCTCCCAAACTTGTGCTCTCTGGTCTTTATCTTTGTAATCCGGAACATGTGGGTCCCAGAGAAGAGGCCTTGCCCGGACCAACTCGATTAAATTTACTCTAAAGTAATCCATTTAGATCTAATTTCTCGTGTCTGACCACTTTGGTAGGCTAGAACGTGACAACACACATCGAAAAAAGTGGGCATGCTCACTTTTCTCTCCACACGTGAGGTGTGAGGCGTGACGCATGTGGCGTGTGTGACGTTGTATGGCCCACGCCAAGAGATACCATGTCTGTTCATTTTTATCATCACGCGTGAGGCGTGAGACGTGACACGTGAGGCGTGAGGTTCTATGGCCCAGCAGCCTAAAGTAGGTACACAACATACACCCCGGTCTACCCAGCTGTGATTGGGTGCCCGGCTCTTATTAAAATCGAATTTAAATACATATGTCCGTCATTTGACATTCCAGAAAGGGACGCATGCTTGGAATTGTTTTATTCCCCTTCTTCTTACTAGTGATAGGTAAATGCTTTGACGTAAACTTGAGGAAAGAGTCGTTAGGGATTTCTCTTCTCACACGACCAACTTTTTGATGGTGGTGTTGAGTAGTTGGTTTTTTGCCATCTTCGCAGGTTTATATTTCCATATCTAATAGGCTTAAGAGCCAGGTTATCAGTCACAGATCTTTTGGATTGAAATGCTTCTTGTGCGCTGTTTCTATCTTAAGAGTTATCCAAACGTTAAAAACATAATATAAAGTACTTGTTAAAGAGTTGCTGGGGCCGCTGGTCCCAAATCAGGATGGAACTGTAAGGTTCCTAATGAGGCCCACGCACTGTCTGTTACCCACGCTCGCTCGATGTGTACTTGAATCTGTCACTGCAATTTGATAGAATGACCGAGTTCTTCCGGAGTTCTTTTATGTACCGCTGAAATAACGGCTGTATAAAATGAAAACCACGTATGAAACGTCATTACAGAATGTCTGGAGAAAAAAAAGAGTTATCGTGGAGAACCAAAACCCGCGTTTTCATCCCACCCACTGGACCTTTCAACTGTCCTGTTTACGCCATGATCGAGTTCTGTAACGGGCCGTTGAGGGAACACAATGTAAAAGGAAAACAACCGTATGAAAAGTCATTACAACATGTCAGAAGAAAAAAAACAAAAACAGAAAACAAAGAAAAACAGAATCGTCATGGAGAATCGAACCCGCGGTTATCTTTCATGCCAGGCGACGCCGCTACCTCAATGTGCTTCATAATCCCGTGTTTTTGCATACCCGGAATAATCGGAGTTGTCCACGTTGGATTACAAGCGAATACGCTGTTGCAATATACGACGGTCCAGCCAACGTCCGATTATGGAAGCAAGCCCATTGATCAACGCCTGGGAGACAAACAGTGTTGGACAACTATCCTATCCTATCCTATCCTATCCTATCCTATCATATCCTATCTCGTAACTCACAAGTCGTTAGGGGCACCACAGATGATCGTTTAACCAGCGCACCCCATCGTTCTCTGTCTACAGCAACTCTCATGCCTTCGCTCAGTGTCAAACCAGTCCATTCTCGAATGTTGTCCTCCCATCTCTTTTTCCGTCTATCTCTTCTTCTGCTTCCTTGCACCGTGCCTTGCAGGACGGGTTTTGCAAGGCCTGATGCCCTGGTGACGTGGCCATACCATCGGAGCTTCCGTTTCTTCACCACTGTGAGCAGGTCATCGTGTTTGTTGTCCAATGGCTTGTGTGATGGTCTGTCGGACTTCGTCGTTGGTGATGTGCTGGCTGCATCCTCTCCTCCTTTACCAAATTTTCAAGTAGTAGTAGTAGTAGTAGTAGTAGTAGTAGTAGTAGTAGTAGTAGTAGTAGTAGTAGTGTTATTGTTGTTGTTCCCTGGTGTTTACTGTCATGTAATATGCCTCCTTTCCTTTTTTTTTCATGTTAAGACTAAAATCAAAATGTGACTATTATTATTTATTATTATTGGGTATTTGTATAGCGCACATATTTCGCCGTTCTTGGCGACTCAAGGCGCTGGCCGATACAGGATCTAACTCAAGCCGCCCGAGGCGCCAACTTGATTGCACTTCTTAAAGGCACCACTGTGGCCGCACCACCTCCACAGATCTTTTGTACGTTCACAGCGAGTATTGCCCAACTACAAGCAAATAGGTTACTTTTTTTTTAAACTCTTTCGAAAGTATAGTTATTTTTAAATGGATACAATTCCGTAGTTTTTGTGACTTTTAATAGCAACAGCCCTTGGCCAGCCAGCCAACATTCTGGAGCTAAAAATAGCAGCTATCAAAGCCGTTAAGAGACAAAACCCCGTTTTAAAAAATTGCTCTTATTTTTTTTTGAAGGCGATAGATCAAATAGGTCTTACCCTTCCCCAGACACCAATAGATAGATCAAACAGATCTTACCCTTCCCCAGACACCAATAGATCAAACAGATCTTACCCTTCCCCAGACACCAACAGATCAAATAGATCTTACCCTTCCCCACACACCAACAGATCAAATAGATCTTACCCTTCCCCACACACCAAAGACGCATTCTTCAAGCCGCGTGGTTCACTCAGAAATAGGGTCAAAGGTCGCCCGGCTATGGCATCGATGTACCGTTATAAGCAAGGGAGATCACTCCCTGTCGAGAATTGGAATGGAAAATTCAAACTGTAGCGGTTGGTTTGGGCAAGGACAGCCCAATTTATCATTGTGTAATGTGATAACAAAGCCCACTTTATCATTGTTTAATGTGATAACAAAGCCCACTTTATCATTGTGTAATGTGATAACAAAGCCCACTTTATCATTGTGTAATGTGATAACAAAGCCCACTTTATCATTGTTTAATGTGATAACAAAGCCCACTTTATCATTGTGTAATGTGATAACAAAGCCCACTTTATCATTGTTTAATTTGATAACAAAGCCCACTTTATCATTGTTTAATGTGATAACAAAGCCCACTTCATCATTGTTTAATGTGATAACCAAGCCCACTTTATAATTGTTTAATGTGATAACCAAGCCCACTTTATCATTGTTTAATGTGATAACAAAGCCCACTTTATCATTGTTTAATGTGATAACAAAACCCATTTATCATTGTTTATTGTGATGACAAAGCCCACTTTATCATTGTTTAATTTGATAACAAAGCCCACTTCATCATTGTTTAATGTGATAACCAAGCCCACTTTATCATTGTTTAATGTGATAACCAAGCCCACTTTATCATTGTTTAATGTGATAACAAAGCCCACTTTATCATTGTTTAATGTGATAACCAAGCCCACTTTATCATTGTTTAATGTGATAACAAAGCCCACTTTATCATTGTGTAATGTGATAACCAAGCCCACTTTATCATTGTGTAATGTGATAATAAAGCCCACTTTATCATTGTGTAATGTGATTACCAAGCCCACTTTATCATTGTGTAATGTGATAACCAAGCCCACTTTATCATTGTTTAATGTGATAACCAAGCCCACTTTATCATTGTTTAATGTGATAACCAAGCCCACTTTATCATTGTTTAATGTGATAACCAAGCCCACTTTATCATTGTTTAATTTGATAACAAAGCCCACTTTATCATTGTTTAATGTGATAACAAAAAAAAACTGTATCATTGTTTAATGTAATAACAGTGCGAATTTTAGGGTAAAGCCGTTTGGGCCAAAAGTTAACAAAGCCTTAGACTTGGGGGCCTTTTCAAGAAAGCAACTTAACTGCAAGCGCCAACATCAACGATTACTATCAGTGAGATACCGCTGCCACAGGTAATACGGAAACCCTATTTATGCTCGCCATATTCGAACCTGACAGGCTAAAGTCTTTTTTATGACAGGCGATTAGTGTCACAAGGTGGTGATTTTTATTTTGGTTGGTGGGAGGGGATACTGTTGGGAGGGTTTGGGAAAAAGAGAACGTTGCATTTTAAAACAGACAACCGCTGAGTGCAGTTTCCAGAGCAATTATTTTAACTTTAATCACTTTGTTTGAGACGAGCAGAAGTCGTCTGTGCTGCCCTTATCAGGTGTTGTTTTTTTTAAGGAAATTTACGATAGAGAATTTGTTTGTGTGTTGTCTTTCCCTGCCAAAGCTCTTCAGCGTTTCCAGACATCCGGGAGTCTTGATCTACCTTTCACATTTGACCCTAGACCTGCCTTAACCTGTGACCTCTTTCACATACACACACACTGAGTGGGGGAATGTAGTATAACAGTATGATGATGAAGGAGAAGAAAGGAAGAACAAAAGAAAGAAAGGAAGAAGAAGAAGAAGAAGAAGAAGAAGAAGAAGAAGAAGAAGAAGAAGAAGAAGAAGAAGAAAGAAAGAAAGAAAGAAAGAAAGAAAGAAAGAAAGAAAGAAAGAAAGAAAGAAAGAAAGAAAGAAAGAAAGAAAGAAAGAAAGAAAGAAAGAATTAAAACAAGAAGCAGAAGAAGAAAGAAGGAAAGAAGGGAAAAAAAACCAAAGCAGAAGAAGACAAAAAGACAGGAAGAAAGAAAAAGAAGTACAGGAAGAATAAGAACACGGAGGAGAAGGAGGAGGAGGAGGAGAAGAAGAAGAAGAAGAAGAAGAAGAAGAAGAAGAAGAAGAAGAAGAAGAAGAAGAAGATGATGATGATGATGATGATGATGATGATGATGATGATGATGATGATCAAGAAGAAGAAGAATGAATGAATGAATGAAAGCAGAAGAAAGAAAGAAACAAACAAAACAGAAGAAGAAAGAAAGAACAAAAAGAAAAAAAGCAGAAGAAAAATGAAAGGAAGAGAAAGGAAAAAAAGAACACGAAAAAGGAGGAGGACGAAAAGAAGAAGAACAACAACAACGATAACAACAACAACAACAACAACAACAAAAACCAATAAACTGAACGAAAAACGAGAACAGCAAGTCGTAATGAGGTACGAAAGAAAAACAATAATTATGTTCGACAGTGAAATCTAGCAAAGGTTATTGTCCTCTTGTTGTCATTTATCCAACAAACCCAATTGACAGCTCTGTTGGTCTGTCTTAAAGCTGACTTACACACATCGTCAGGTTTGCAAGATTCAACGGGGTAATATGCTTTATTGTTGGGTTGTAGGTGTAAGCTGTTGTCCGCCAATACGAGCTGAGCATGTTTAGCTCCCTTCAGCACTTTCTCGTTGAAAGGTGTTGTTCACCTGTCATGAACTGGCTAGTTTTAACTCTGCTCATTGACTATTCAGCCTTGTGTAGTTTTTGTAACAGTAGAGAGTCAGTATAGTACACAGCAGCAAGTATAGTACACACCGCGAGCCCGACCCACGCTGCGTAGTTAATCAGCACTGTGTGCGAGAGTCGTAAATATTTTACCCAATGAGAGCTTAGGCAAAGCGGTTCGAGCCAGTTTGACTGGGTCCGAGCCTAACACAGCTTTGGTCAGTTGGGAGGAATACACCGAAGTGTTAACAGCTAGAAAGCTGGCAGAGAAATCTCTCCACACTTAGACCAAGCAGGACTTAGAATCTTAGAATTCTATCAAGTCACACGGGCCTGAACTTGTCAAACAGGTAAATGAACACCCTTCTGTTTCATCGTGATATATTTATATTATTGTTGAAATTATGTTTGTGGAATTTGCTATGCATAAATGTGAATTGTTAATCCGAATTTGCGTGACCATGTGGAAGAGCCTACCACGAGGCGAAACACGACCGGTTGCGCCGCCATGTTGTATCCATACGGAACCACTGTTGTTTAACTTATATGTATGTTTGCAGACCAGTGGCTGTACCACTGAATGTTTATAATATTATTAATTCTGTATGTGTATAGTTAGACACGATTGATATTTATGTATGTATAGGAATTTAGAGTGAGATTCCAGTGGAACCCGGAAGTAGCAGAATGTTCGTCGCTTATGTATAGAGATGTGGAGCTATCACTGAGGGCTACTTGGCTTTCAGTGAGACGCTCTGCACAAACCGATTATTCAGGGTTGTGCAGAATTTCGTCTCTTATATTACAGACGAGCAGGCGAGCTATCCTGTGAACCCCACTCCACAGAAACAAGTTGGCGGAGTATCCTCTACCGCACAAGACGGAAAGAGCTACCCGGAAAAACACCCTGTCAGACCCCACAGCGTGGCAAGGGAACCCAACTACACAACGACAAAGGTGGACCAGAAGCTACCTCACAGAAGGACTTCGCACGCACCATCTAGCAAAGTTAAGTGTATTCTCCGAAAGGTGCACTTAAACTGATCAAAACAGGACCACAGTAGTCCAACTCTTCAGAAACTGTAAAACGGACCACAGTAGTCCAAATCTACATGAGATATAATAGCAAGTGCCCGAGGAAGAAATAACAGCTGCCTAGACTATCAGCGATCGAACTATTAGCATTGAAAGAGACTTTTAAGTTAGATTAGTACTTAGAGAATCTTGTATAGAGTAGAAGAAATAAATGTGTGATTTTAACTGTTATCAAGTGGCTGGACTACATATGATTCATAGCCGTGTGAAAGCTAGTGTGACAGTAATCTTTTACCATTTTTCTATCTATTTCTGTACCCCAACCTTAACACAGAACGAGCTAAACAAATAAATTTATTAAAGTAATTCATAGGGTGACTTACTAGCAGTTCCCACCGAATAAACGTGAGGGTCCATAATTCCATTGTGCAGAGCCCATAAACCCCACGTGACATCACCGTTGATCGTCCCGTCCCACGTCCTACCCCTTGAAAGGCTTTGATGTCAATCAATGCCCGAGTGTTAAAACGAGTGGAGATAGCTAGCATACATTACTCCGGGAGTCGAAATAATACTGTTCGTGATTGAGCTGAACTAAATCCTGCGTCTGCTTTGATGTGTGACTAAAGTAAGTAGTCCGCTTTGGAAAATGCATTAAAGAGAGTGTGAACTCTTGATGTGCATACAAAATTCTCTTAACCTGTCCAATTTTGAATTCCCGTTGAGAGAGAGGACTAGTTGGAATTGCTCAGGTAGTATTGTATTGTATTGGGTTCGGTTGGATTGGCTTTTAACTCCGGAAGAAGCTTTTTAGCGAAATATATCCATAGAGAACAAGAGGCGACCTTACGGGGACTATTTAGGTCACCGAGGGTTTTCTCCGGGTACTCCGGTTTCCTACCTCCCTTCAATAATGTTACTGGATGCTGTCATTCTAAAATGTCCGCCCCCCCAAAAGAATGTTAATTTTCTTTCCGTCTTCCAACAGCTATCTCCCTCTACCTTTATATCACGTGGTCGAGTGATAGATGTGTTTGTTGTGTGTGAGAGAGAGTGTGTCAAACATGTGACCGTATATGCTGGTACAGATCGCCGCGCTTTGAGCCTAAATTGGGGTAAAGCGAATATACTTATAGCGTCCAGTATCCTGTTAGTATTTAATTCGGTGTGTTGTATCTCCTTTGGGTTTAAGCTCTGTCTTGTTTTCAATTAGTCGTACAATTTTGTATGAGGGAGATTTGAGTTGTCTCTTCTATTTCCGGAAATATCGATCTCGACGTCGTGTCCGGACGTTCCAAAAGATCGTCTGCTGTCGTCAGTAAGCTTACATGATATGAGTTCACTGGCACTTGCAAATAGTCATCGTGGGAAGGGTTTACAGGTGCAGCTGTAATAATCTATAGCGGGTTCTACCATTGACTGCATAACATTACATTACATTATTATTGCATTAGGTCCAGCGGACTCTTCCGAGCCAAATCAGGACCGGACAACCCCCGATCCGCATAAAAGATCTGCTGAAACAACCCTAGTGGTAAAACCGAAAGCTCTCCACCAGCCAGTCACTTTACAATAAAGACATCCCACGCAGGGGACGGCTGAGGCTTCACCCCAACTTATCGAACCCCCGTTTACAAAAACAAAATAGAATACAAACATCATTATAAATTATCAACAAAACACATACATATAAAATGCCTACATTGCTAAATAATAACATCATAGGAAGCCCTAGTGACCACCTGGCAGAAAGCGTCCAATATTCCCAAGCTGATCCAACAGAATACAGAATACAGAATACAGACTGTTTATTGTCCCCACAAATACCTGCAAGGAAATTCTTAGTGCAGACCTCATACACAAATAACGGTCCTGATTTGGCTCGGAAGAGTCCGCTGGACCTAAAGCAACAATCAATCAATCGATCAATCACTCAATACACAAATAAGGAGTCTTATCCCGGAAGAGTTTTCAAGAAAAAAGGTAGGAGACTGGGCTAGCGAAGAAGATGATAGTATAGCAGATTGATAGAACAGAGCAGGAATGAGAAAGAGCAAATGAGAAAGAGCGACAGTGTGAATTTAAAGCACTAAATTTCCAGAAAGTGGGGATACTATTTATACTGAAACCCCCGGCACCCCAACGGGGGTATTGACTGCATAAGCTACACACACTTCCACACACTAAGTAGGTCAACTAGGGCTGGACGGTTTTACCGATACGTAACTGTATTCAGGTTCGGAAACGCGACGGTACGGTATACCGGTGCGGGTGTCCAAGGTCCGGTTTACTGGGAAATCTCGACAACACATAACGCGCGACAGTGGGCGACATCTTGTCCGACCAGAGAGCGAGCCTAAAGCCCAAACACGTGGATAGACAGCTGTTCTTAAAAAAGAACTTACAAGAACAGCAGCTTATCCACGTGTTTGAGCATGGTACCAGTCGCCAATCCTTCTGAACTCTTAAAGTTCTTAAAGACCCTTCCCGTTGAATGTGTTTGTTTTATTTGGATTTTGCGGTTTAAAGTTTGCACAGTGATTTATCATAATTTGTTTTGAAGGCATTCAAGCAATAATAAAGCTTCAGTTTCTATGGAAATGTGGTTCTTTGAAACTGTTTGGAAGTTTATGACAATCTTTCTTTTGCTGTCAATGCCATATCCCATTGGAGTCTAACACCTAAAATCGCGGTATACCGGTATGAAATACCGATTCGACCTAAAATTACCGCGGTAATACCGGTACGACTTTAACCCACGGTACCCAGCTCTAAGATCAACTAACATGGTGGGTATACTGTAAGCTTGCCCTCCACCATCAATATGGCGCCACAGCGATTGGGGGTTGTCTGCTGATCCTCGGCAAAATGACCCATCGCGATAGCTCAGTGGTAGAGCGTTCTCCTTGCACAATGATGACCCAGGTTCGATTCCCGTACGGGGGTGGGTAAGGAGGGAGAGGGGGGGCGAGATAACAGTGTCCATTGTTCGCTGTCCATCTTAATGATTGCTCTGGTAGTTCAGTGTTGATTTAAGTCCCTACCTATCTTCTCTGGATGGTTATCATCGTCTGCCATATCGCCAATGGTGGGTCTAAGTTAAGCGTCAGTGTTCTTTTTTGGGGGGCAAACATGGACTGCAGCCATAAAGAAGCTACAATCTTGTTTTTATAGGTTTTTAGGAGACCTTTCATCGCAATAATGTGGATACATAAACCCATTTATGATTATACTACCATTTATGATTATATTATCTGGTGTAACAGTTTGAAAACAGAAAGGATATGAACTAGAAGTATCTTTTTTTCCCTTTTAAACGGCTGCATCGAACACTTTCATGCAATTGAGGAAGAAAACCGGAGTACCCTTAGGGGACCTGCATCGAATATCATAATTTTATATTGAATATCATTATTTAAGGGAGGATGGAAACCGGGTTCATGATCACTTTAAGTTTGTCGTGGGGTATGATTAAAGCAGAGCCGTGGGGTATGATTGAAGTGTTCTCTGGTGGCCGTATTGCCCTCTTCAACAACTTGACACAGCTCGTCAACACGATAAGCTGCGAGTAAGTCTGATAACGCTAACGTTCGCCATGTTTTATGGCCTTTTAGGAGTTCATAGATTCCAAAATATGAAGCTTATAAAATGTATCTTCTTTGTTAGGACAAGGGATATTCGGTTTTATTCTGTCCTAGCTAAAATTCTAGGGGATTTACTATATCCTATCCTATCCTAACCCGTAACTCGAAGGTCGTAGGGGCACCACAGATGATCGTTTAACCAGCATGCTACATCTTTCCCTGTCCTCAGCAA
The DNA here is from genome assembly GCA_036898135.1 of Oncomelania hupensis. Lineage (NCBI taxonomy): Eukaryota > Metazoa > Mollusca > Gastropoda > Littorinimorpha > Pomatiopsidae > Oncomelania > Oncomelania hupensis. The sequence continues at coordinate 7,841,160 of CM072523.1, read as the reverse complement.
CCCTGATTGTTTCGCTCAGTGTCAAACCAGTCCATTCTCGAATGTTGTCCTCCCACCTCTTTTTCGGTTTCCCTCTTCTTCTACCTCCTTGCACTGTGCCTTGCAGTATGGCCTTTGCAAGACCTGATGATCTGGTGACGTGGCCATACCATCGGAGTTTCCGTTTTCTCACCACAATCGTGTTGTCCAACGGCTTGTTTGATGGTCTTCCGGACTTCGTCGTTGGATTCACTATATGCTGCTGAGTTTCTGCTTGGCTTGCTACTGCAGCTGGTGAGGTCTGATTTCCTACGCTGAAAATCGCGAGTTCGAACGCCGCAGAGGGCGAACTTTCCTGAGGTAAGAGACCTTTCAGGTTACCGAGGGTTATTTTCTGGTACTCCGGTTTTCTCATTCCTTTCAATAACGGTATCCGATGCTTCCAATCTATTTTTTAATCAAAATAAATGTACGATTTCATTTCCGTCTTCTAACAGCGATCTCCTTGCCTTTACACCACAGGTTTCAGTGACAAATGTATGTTTGTTATGTGAGAATGTGTTTATAACATATGCGCCTATATATTGGTACAGATCGCCGTTCTTCGAGCCTGATTCGTGATTTGGGGAAAACCGCTTATCTAGTAGTAGTAGTAGTAGTAGTAGTAGTAGTAGTAGTAGTAGTAGTAGTAGTAGTAGTAGCAGTAGTAGTAGTAGTAGCAGCAGTAGTAGTAGTAGTAGTAGCAGCTGTAGTAGTAGTAGTAGCAGTAGTAGTTGCAGTAGTAGCAGCAGTAGTAGTAGTAGTAGCAGTAGTAGTAGTAGTAGTAGTAGTAGTAGCAGTAGCAGCAGTAGGAGTAGTAGTAGTAGTAGTAGCAGTAGCAGCAATAGTAGTAGTAGCAGCAGTAGCAGTAGCAGTAGCAGTAGTAGTAGTAGCAGTAGTAGTAGTAGTAGTAGTAGTAGTAGTAGCAGTAGTAGTAGCAGTAGTAGTAGCAGTAGTAGTAGTAGTAGCAGTAGTAGTAGTAGTAGTAGCAGTAGTAGTAGCAGTAGTAGTAGTAGAAGTAGTAGTAGTAGTAGAAGTAGTAGTAGTAGTAGTAGCAGTAGTAGTAGTAGTAGCAGTAGCAGTAGTAGTAATAGTAGTAGTAGCAGTAGTAGTAGTAGTAGCAGTAGTA
>CM072523.1:7605013-7837513 GCA_036898135.1 Oncomelania hupensis | reverse complement strand
GAGCAACAATACCACGTGTTCCGCAGCCTCGTTACGGACCCCAGGCTCGCGCCAGCGCACACGGAAACCGGAACTGACGTCTTCTTTGGACGGCTCCATTGATCCTTTCGCACAAAAAGCAGACCTGCGTCAGAAAATTAGGAAACGAGGCTACTGTATTGTGAGTTAGGGTTTGGGGGTTGCAGGGAAGTTGTGGGGGGTTGGGGTAGGAAATGAGAGCTCAGCAGAAAGGGTTGGGGGGAGGGGGGAGGGAAGTTTCTTGTTTCTTTCTGGAATGGTTTTATTTTTCAGGTTCCGCCGGTCGACATGGTCCTCCATTAGTCCTCTTTAGTCACGTGGGGTCAAAAGGCCAGTTTACACTAAACAGGCGATCTTAACGCTAGCTGAGCGTCAGAGATCTATCACGCATAGGCTGTGGGTAGGCGTGTGCCTCAACAGCCTCTAACACGGGGGATGGGGTCAGCGTTGTGATCGGGCCGTTTTGCCTCTATAAGCTTGAGTAGCATTTCAACGCAGCCCGATAGCAGCAAACGGACTAGTCCTACAACGCTGACATAGCTCGGCATACAGTTTCATTTAGACCGTCTTGCCACAGCGGCTCAGTCAAAGCTTTTTAGATTTTGAGGTTAGGTCAGCCAGGCTAGCTATAAATAGCTTCGCCGATGCTTCCTTTCACTTGAAGGGGGGTGCAGGCAAGCTATATATAGCCCGCAGCGTGCAAAACGTGGAGGCACTGAAAAGTGAGCTGAGCTGATGTGTTGCACGGATCTCAGAAACAATCGTGTTGGTGAAGAAGCGGGGGGAGGGGATGATGGGGGAGGGGGAGGGGGATGATGGGAGGTGGGGGTGGTAGGGTGGAAGTGTTCGGGAAAAAGAAGAAGAAGCAGGAAAAAAACAACACGGAAATCAAAAAAAAATCAGCAGCAAAAAAAAAAAATATATATATATATATATATATATATATATATATATATATATATATATATATATATACTGACCAGAGAAATGCTACCGCATATATATATATATATATATATATATATATATATATATATATATATATATATATATATATATATATATATATATATATATATATATATATATATATATATATATGCTGTAGCATTTCTCTGGTCAGTAATCCTGTAAAAAGACTTCTACATGGCTATTTAAAAAAAAAGATACTCCACACTGAACATGTTATTGCAGAATGGCTATTAACACCATATACATGTAATGCCATGCGCTTGTCAAACTACCAAAAGCTATACTGATGCATGAAATTGCAGCATCACGATCCCTCGTTTGTCATTGGCTATTGCTAATCCTCACAAAGTCGTACTAGTTTCCCTTACATTGGAGTAGCAGAGTGGGTTTACACACCGCTTCTCTGAAAGCGGGAGATCGTGAGTTCGTATCCCGACGACGACCGAGCAGTCAGCATTCTGCAATTATACTGTATTTCGCGTTCATCTACCCCTTTTTGTCACTGCAGCGGCACGTTATAAGGAATCCAACTTTCTGCTCGAAGTGACAGCTCTTACATTTAGCCCTGAAAATTGGTGTGAGGCTAAGTACAAAGCACCTGTACTGTGTCCGTTTGTGGATGTAAGATCATCACTCTCTCCTCTGTACTGCATAGAGCGCGACGCTATATTCTTCAGCACCTCTCACATTCTGGGGCCTGTGGTATATGAAACTTCGCGATATCGATAAGATGTCGAAATAAATCAAAAATAACCCATAGAATATGACTTGTGTAATAGGCGACCGTACACTTTTAATAAAAAAAAAAAACATTCATTTATAAGAAAAATACAATAAAGCTCATGTCGGATTATTGCAAATCTGCAAAACCATGACAGACAGCGTGCTTGAGGATGGACAATCCCTTCTACTTCAGAGAGGGGAGCAGCCTTGTCTAGTCTCAGCCGTGCTGTAGGAAGCCATGGCTGTAATCTACTATGTGTATTTAGGCCCACAACATGGAGTTTGTCGTGTCCTTGTTATTGTACGCTAGAGGTTGCGTAATACCCAAAAGTCCCGACATCCACCTCGTTTTTGTGGGGGTCTATTCACGTTCGTGCGCTGGTGACTAGCGGAAATGTTTGATATGGCTTTTTGTTGCTGTGTTCTTCCGCCCGCAATCAAGTGCCTCCGTCCTGGACTCGGGGTCTCTATTATTAGAATTATCGACTGAATATGTTTTATATGGCAACTCCAGCTTATTCGGTTGTTGTTTTTTTCCTCTCTCCTTTGTCTTCCCCTCTTATTTTTCTCTCTCTTTCTCTCTCTTTCTCTCTCTCTCTTTCTCTCTCTCTCTTTATCTCTCTCTCTCTTTCTCTCTCTCTTTCTCTCTCTCTCTCTCTCTCTCTCTCTTTCTCTCTCTCTCTTTCCTTCTTTCTCACTCTCCAGCTATGTCTCTCTCGCTCTGAGACTTACCAACACACACACACGCACACACACGCTCACACACGCTCACACACGCATCCTATCCTATCCTATCCTATCCTATCCCATAACTCAAAGGTTGTAGGGGCACCACAGATGATCGCTTAACCCGCGTACTCCATCTTTCTCTGTTCTCAGCAACCCTCATGGCTTTGTTCAGTGTCAAATCATTCCATTCTCGAATGTTGTCCTCCCACCTCTTTTTTGGTCTCCCTCTTCTTCTGCCTCCTTGCACTGTGCCTTGCAGGATGGTCTTTGCAAGGCCTGATGATCTGGTGACGTGGCCATACCATCGGAGTTTCCGTTTCTTCACCACTGTGAGCATGTCATCGTGTTGTCCAATGGCTTGTGTGATGGTCTGTTGGACTTCGTTGTTGGTGATGTGCTGGGTATAGGAAATGCCCAGAAGTCTTCTGTAGCACCTCATCTCCATGCTTTGTATTCTTCGTTGCAGATCTGCTGTGAGGGTCCATGCTTCGCAAGCGTATAGGAAGATAGAGATAACAAGGGAACCGCAGCAGTCTTACCTTAGAATGTAGGCTGATGGTCCTGTCTCCCCAAACGGGTTTCAACCTTATCAGGGCAGCAGTTGTTTGTGAGATCCTGGAGAGGACTTCCTGTCCGGACCCATTGTCTGATACAATGGCTCCTAGATATTTGCTATGCACTGTGTTGAGGGATTGGCCTTGGACTTTGATGTCCATGTTGATACCTTTGGTGTTGTTGGTCATCATTTTGGTCTTCTCTGCACTTATTTCCATTCCATAGGCTCTGGAGGTGGTGTCAAGCATCTGTAGCAGCTGTACAAGTTCTTGTTCCTCTCCAGCCAAGCCATCAATGTCATCCGCAAAACGGAAGTTGGAGATTGCTCTATCCAATATGCTGGCCGTGCCTTCGTGATCTGCAGGGGCATCTGACATGATGCGCTCAATGAAGATGTAAAGAGTTTTGGAGAGAGTAGGCATCCTTGACGCACACCGATTGTTGTTCTGAACCAGTTCCCGATGGCGCTGTTGTGGAGGACTGCACTAATAGCCTTGTCATACAGGCTTTTGATGACTTCAATAATTTTAGGGCTTATGTTGTACACTCTCATGGTTGCCCACAGAGCTGCATGCCAGACTCGCAAAAACCAAAATAACGGTCATTTCCTTGCTACATCATATATACCGATACTGATGACGTCATATGACGTCACTTTTCGATTGATTGATTGATTGATGGAGCGATTGGTGTCTGTTATAGCGCTAGTACCCATACTAGCGTGTCGTCACTTTGGTGTGAGCTGCATGACAAAAACCCACCAAATCCTTCATGGGGGGAAAGATCTGAGGTCTATGAAGATCTTTTGATGTCCGAGCCATTGCAGGCAAAGATCAATGTACGTCTCCGTTGCTTTCATCAGTAAGGAATGGGTGAGAGGGGGGTGGCTGATACAGTGGAGAGAAAACCAGGATTGGGGGGTGGAGGGGATGGAGAGAGAATGTAGAGGGAGGTTGGAGGGGGGAGAGAGGTCCTAGGTGCGGTATAGCAGACGACAAAATGCAGGATCTGACAATTCAATTCGTCCTTGACGTTTATGAACTATATCTTTAATCCTTTGCGCTCCGGAGAGGAGAGAGAGAGAGAGAGAGAGAGAGAGAGAGAGAGACAGAGACAGAGACAGAGACAGAGACAGAGACAGAGAGACTCAGAGAGAGAGAGAGGGAGAGAGAGAGAGAGGGAGAAAGAGAGAGGTTAAACACAGAGACACAAAAAAGAGATAGACCGAAACAGAGAGAATTACACAGACAGACACAAAGACAGACTAGAGAGAGACGCAGAAAGACAGAGAGACAAACAAATAGAGAGACTGAGCGACGAAAGACTTATCTGTTTTTCATCCTATGTTTTCGTTGTTTCCATGTGGGCAAACAAAAGGCCATCGTGGCGAGAAAAAAACACAAACTAATCTATTACAAAAGGCTAACACTATAACCGGTGCCAAAAGTTCGAGGCAAACTAATCCTGTTTGAATAAGGAATAACGAACGAACAACGAATCTTTATTGTACCCAATTGCACAAGGATATTTGTGTGTGAGGCACAGTAACTGTTGACATATTAAGAAGACAACACAAAGGTTAGCGTACATGTTATGATGTATACAATAAAGAAACGGTAGCGGATATTAGAACACCTTAATGCATAACAATACTAAAAAAAAAAAATCTCATGACTATTACTGCCATTTTCTCAATCATTCACGCTTTCTCATTACCATGGTAATCCTTGCACATTCATTCTTATCCACGCACCGACTCATCCCACACACACCCTTAATACATTTAAGTTCCATTTAAATTACACTGTAGTTACGCTAATCGTTCTAGAGTTACACATTACACACTTCCACTGTCAACGCTATGTCAACATTGTTCCCTTCACTAACTACAGGGGAGTGGAGGTTTTACATACAGTATAAGAAAATAAGTAACAACCAATAGGCTACTGAGCAAACTAAGTGGTGTTACATGGACACTATACACATGACTAGTTAGCCTACGACTAGAGACATCCCGCAACGAATACATCAAATATCCTATGACAGTCACACTCACACAATACAGTCAATGTACAACAATCATTGACAGTCCCACTCACACTCGCACATGAAATTCAAAGAGCGAAATAAGTTATATGGCAAAATGCTCTACGTGGGTACAAATGTGAAATAAGTGCTAACAGCTTATTTTCCCATTTTCATGGATAAGGGTAGGTACGCGAATGATAAATTGAATACGGTGTGACATCCTCACAGTTCCTAGTATCTTAGCTGGGCTGGGAGCGAATGGGAGCATTCTGATTGGTCGACGCGTTACAAAATTCGACGCATGCGCACAGTGCTATCATAGTCTTCGTAAGGGTTAGGGTTAGGGTTTGGGTTAGAGTTAAGAGTTTAGGGTTAGGGTTAGGGTTTGGGTTAGGGTTAGGGTTATGACGCCTAAGAACTTCGTGAAAAAGCCGGCCCGACATGACCTAGCGCATGCGCAAATGCGCTCGGATAAACTAGGAGACCCGGAACTTGAAGGATGTGACAACGGGGTCGGGCCTCTGAACTTCGCCCGTGGCTTGAAAACGTTATGGGTTGTGGTGGGGAGTGTGCAGGGAAGGAAGGAGGAGAGGCTGAACGCTCGAGTTTGTTTTTAGTTCAGCTGGAAGCTGAGGTGAAATGGTGGCTGTGTAGTTTGGTGCTACTTGCTTGTATACATTGATGTTTTATACTTTACTGACTGTTAATCTGTGATTGTTACTGTCAATGATTGTTGTACACTGACTGTTTATGTGTGAGTGTGACTGTCAATGTTTGTCGTACACTGACTGTGTTTGTGTGAGTGTGACTGTTAATGTTTGTTGTACACTGACTGTTTATGTGTGAGTGTGACTGTCAATGTTTGTTATACACTGACTGTGTTTGTGTGAGTATGACTGTTAATGTTTGTTGTACACTGACTGTGTTTGTGTGAGTGTGACTGTCACAGAGGGTTGTACACTGACTGTTTATGTGTGAGTGTGACTGTCAATGATTGTTGTACACTGACTGTCAATGTGTGAGTGTGACTGTCAATGATTGTTGTACACTGACTGTCAATGTGTGAGTATGGTTGTCAATGATTGTTGTACACTGACTGTTTATGTGTATGTGTGACTGTCAATGATTGATATACATTGACTGTTTATGTGTGAGTGCTATTGTCAATGATTGTTGTACATTGACTGTTTATGTGTGACTATGACTGTCATTGATTGTTGTACACTGACTGTATTGTGTGAGTGTGACTGTCAATGATGGTTGTACACTGACTGTATTGTATGAGTGTGACTGTCAAGGACGGTTGTACACTGACTGTATTGTATGAGTGTGACTGTCAATGATGGTTGTACATTGACTGTATTGTTTGAGTGTGACTGTCAATGATGGTTGTACACTGACTATATTGTATGAGTGTGACTGTCAATGATGGTTGTACACTGACTGTATTGCATGAGTATGACTGTCAATGTTTGTTGTACACTGACTGTATTGTATGAGTGTGACTGTCAATGACGGTTGTACACTGACTGTATTGTGTGAGTGTGACCCCCGTGGGGGCGGCGGGTGTTTCAGTATAAATAGTATCCCCACTTTCTGGAAATTTAGTGCTTTAAATTCCCACTGTCGCTGTCTTTCTCCTTTGTTCTTTCTCATTATTACTCTGTTCTATCAATCTACTATACTATCTTCTTCTTTGCTAGACCAGTCACCTACCTTTTTTCTTGAAAACTCTTCCGGGACAAAACTCCTCATTCTGCCAGGTGGTTACTAGGGCTTCCTATGATGTTATTATTTGGCAATGTAGGCATTTTATATGTATGTGATTCGTTGATATTTTAATAATGATGTTTATATTCTATTTTGTTTTTGTAAACGGGGGTTCGATAAATTAGAGTATAGCCTCAGCGTCCCCTGCGTGGAATGTCTTTATTGTAAAGTGACCGGCTGGTGGAGTGCCTTTAGTGTTGCCACTAGTTATGTTTCGGCAGATCTTTTATGCTGATCAGGGGCGAGTCCTCTTTTAGCGAAGTTGTGGTCTCAAGAAAAAATAGTGCCCATGTCACAAGTTACACAAAAGAATACTGTGCAACCACTTCAAAGCCAGACTGTCAAACATTGTATAAACTGTTGGTAACAAAATACTGGAGAATAATATAATAATTGAACATTGTATGTTATCATATATTTATTCTGAATTGAAATTAGCAAGAACACCAAATTAACCATTCGTAAACTGTCTCCTACATAATTTACTGATTTATTCTGTTGTATTAGTTTATTTATTCATTTAATGTACGCAATTTATTCATGTATTCGTTCATTATTTATTTATTTATTTGCCTTGGGATGTTGCAGGGAACGGAAGGGCCTGACAATAAAATCCTCACAATGCTGGACCTGCTTCCACTACGGACGGCGCATGTGTACGACAAATTTGCTGACGCTTTGCAGACTGCTGGACACGCTCTGATGGCTGACTTCCTCAGGGAAGAAGGTAACAAGGGTGGTGGTGATGGGGGCAATGAACGATAGAAAGAGAGAAAGAGAGACAGAGAGAGACAGAGACAGAGAGAGACAGAGAGAGACACACACTGGGAAAGACACAGAAAGACAGAGAGACAGAGAAACAGACAAACGAACAGAAACAAAGAGAGGGAGGCAGAGACAGGTGGAGAGAGACAGACAGACATGGACAAAGAGAGAGACAAAGAGAGATAGAGAAAGAGAAAGACAGAGAGAGACTGAGACAGTTCCTATTCAGATTCAGACTTGTCCTTTACAGCAAGAATGGATACACTCCTACTGTTACAATCTATCTTGGCGTCGTTTGCTCTCACAGTATAAGACGATTGTTTTGAGACGCAAACAAAGTATTATTCATTCATTCTTCTTTCTGTCTTTCTTCCGTTCTTATTATCTTTCTTTGTTCTTTATTTTCTTTACTTCTTTTTTTCTGTTTTTCTTCCTTATTTTTTGAATTATATGCTCTCATCTGCTTCCGTGGTAGACTACATCTTTCCCAGGAAAATCAGACTTCTAATTATTATTTATTTTTTTTATTTTTTTTTACATTAATTAATTTATTTATTTTATTATTATTATCATTATCATTATTATTATTGTTATTATTTTTTTTTTAAATTATTATTATTAGATTGTAGAATGTTTAAAAAAATATTATTGTTTAATTATTATGTTGCTATTTTTTTGCAGATCAGAGCAAAAATCCGCTGAACGTCAAAGACCTGTTCAAACGTCTTCCCTTTCTGTCCAAGAACTTGAAAGACCAGGAGAAGCAGGAAGTGGAGAATTACATGGCGGAGAAGGTACGTCCGGTCCACAGACTCTCCTGCCTAATCTTCTATAGAGTAGTACAGAGATTAATTATAGGCTATAATGCTTGTTCTCCTATCCAGATACGAGTGCCTGTGGTTTAGTCTTACAACCATAGGTAGCTCAAGTCAAGTCAACTCAATGAAGTCAAATCAAGAAATCTTAATTCGCAACAACAGTGAAAATTTGGCGTGCCGCTTATAATGTACAAAATAACCATAGACTTAGAAAGGCACTGCAGACAAACGACGACCAAAGACTTTTGTGGGCGCTGGGTTGGAGCTACGTTGCAGCTGCTGTGCTACCGCCGAGAAAGCGACCTGAGTAGAGTTGTTTTTTTTTAAGTTCATGAACGTACAAACACTATAATTAATACTGAAAATCGCCTGCACATTTTTTTGCTTGTCAAAATCATTCTTAACCCGCTGAAGGATTTTTTTTTTCGAAGGCCAGGTTTTAATTTGCATTCAGGTAACTGAGAGTTTCCCCTGGGTACTACGGTTTCCTCCCTCCCTCCATTAATTAAATTGGGTGTAGTCATTCTAAAATTTGGAAAATAACATCTGATTTTCCATTCCGTCCTCTAAGAGCGATCGCCCTGCCTTTACACCACGATTGAGTGATAGAGGTGTGTTAGTTATGTGTGCGCGTGTGTGTGTGTGTGTGTGTGTGTGTGTGAGGGTGTGTGTGTGGGTGTGTGTATGAAACATGTAAGTATGTGTGTTGGTACAGATCGTCGCGCTTTGAGCTTGAATGGTGATTTGGGAAAAAGCACGAATATTGCATCCATTATTATTATTATATATATTTTTTAATATCATCATCATAATCTTTTTCTTCTTCTTCTTTTTCTTCTTCTTCTTAATCATCATTATCATCAGCTGGACCTAAAGCAATAACCATGTAATGTCCTCATCAGCATCAGCATCATCTACTTCTTCTTCCTCTTCTTTTTCTTTTTCATCATCATCATCATCATCATCATCATCATCATCATTCAAGCCGTTTGACCCCAGTCACAGCTTTTTCATCAATCAATCTTTCATGTAATGTCTGTTCACACATTCAGATGATACTACACAATGAAAATTCAACTTTACTGTTAAAAAACTAAATTTCAAACAATCCATAAAAGTCTACTAACAGGAGATTTAGCAATAACTTTCAAATAGAAGATGATGTACTGCTAGACTTGTATTACATACACATTGAACCTTTGCGGATTATATAGTAGTCCAAGCGTTTATTCTTAGTTTATATATTAATTTAGAAAGTGGTCTATAACAATTTATTAAATAAAGATACATTTTAATGCTATTATTACGATACATTGGCTTTTATAATAAAAGAAATCATGTCATGATTACCTGTCCTATCCTATCCTATCCCATAACTTGGAGGTCGTAGAGGCACCACAGATGATCGTTTAACCAGCGTACTCCATCTTTCCCTGTCCTCAGCAACCCTGATTGTTTCGCTCAGTGTCAAACCAGTCTATTCTCGAATGTTGTCCTCCCACCTCTTTTTTGGTCTCCCTCTTCTTCTACCTCCTTGCACTGTGCCTTGCAGGATGGTCTTTGCAAGACCTGATGATCTGGTGACGTGGCCATACCATCGGAGTTTACGTCATGATTACATATATTCAAATGTGCTTTAGTAGTAGAACCTGGCGATTTGTGTGCTCCCTCCATGGCTAGTCTGTGACATACCCCGTTCCAATAAATTCCGCAAAAAAAAATCAATATTTATTCCTCTTTATTTCTAGAAATCAACTTTTTTATATTACCAGATTGATTCCTGAAAATGGGTTGGTTTATTTGTGCAGATCGAGAGCGGGATCCTGCAAGCGACGTGGAAGGTGTCGACGAAAGACAAAGACAAGGCCTTAGTGGCCAAACAGGAACAGATAGAACAGGCCTACCAACACGAAGAGGAGATGAAGAAGATGAAAGAACAGGTACTTGTCATCATCGTCATTATCATTAATGTCGTTGCCGCCATCATCATCATCATCATCATCATCATCATCATCATCTATTTCAAAATAAAATCGAGTTCAATTACGTCTCCTAATAGCGAATGGATTTCCCTGCCTTTACATGCACATACACATACACGTACACACACACACACACACACACACACACACGCCCTCGCATGCACGCACACACATACATGTTTGAGTGATGGATGTTTGTCTTTTGGTTATGTGTGAGTGTGTGTAGCATGTGAGAGTATATATTGGTTCAGATCATGCTATTTGAGTCTGGTTGCTGATCTGGGGAAACGCGCTTGCATAACATCCATCACCATCTTCTTCTTCTTCTTCTTCTTCTTCTTCTTCTGCGTGGCCTATCTATCTATCTATCTATCTATCTATCTATCTATCTATCTATCTATCTATCTATCTATCTATCTATCTATCTATCTATCTATCTATTCGTCTATGTGTCTGTCCCTTTTAATATTTGAATTATTTTATTTTATTTGTATTACCTAATTCAATAACGTCTTTTCAAAACAATGTAGTTTTGGACTCAAATTTGAATTAAGGAATTTATGTCTTTTAAATTTTTTTAAAAAATTATTTGACGACTCTAGGTTTTGGAAGCACAGAAGCAAGCACAAGAAGCCAAAGAAGAGACGATAGCGAAAAAGGCAGAGTTACGGGCCGTGGCTCAAAATGCCGCCAAATTGCAGGACCAGATGAAGGACAAATTCGACACACAGATCAAATTCAGCGTGGTGAGCGCGTTGTTGAGTTGATGAACTAGTAGGTTGGGGTTTTCGTTAGTTAACTGGTTGGTTGGCTGAGGCGTAGATGTGTTATTTTAATTTAGTTGGTTGTCGCAGACTGAAAAGGCAAGATGAAGTACGAATTCAGCACAACTGAAATTCAAAATGGCAAATAGCTTAGCTGCGTGTATATGAAAATATTGAAGGAGATAAAACTCACCAGATTTACAGATTCTCTATACAGGTATGAGTATTTCGTTAAAAAGCTTCGTCGGGAACTACAAGCCTGGCCTATTAGATTTCTCTGTTGGGTTTGTTTATTTACTAAGAACTCCCAGAACCTGGAACAAATTTCTCCTCTCTCTCTCTCTCTTTGCATCAAGCCTACACTTTGTGCCTTCAGATCTGCTCTCAAAACTCATTTCTTTCCGCCTCAATAATCCAAATAGTTTGCCCACCCACCCACTCCGACTGACTGTTTATTTTGATTTGCTGCTTCTGCTCCTTGGTATTGTATGTTTTTACATGTCAAGGATAATTATGTGCTTGTGTGGGCATGTAGCGAAAGGGTTGGAATGCGCCGAGAGTGGACTATTTTTGTCTAGATTTGGCCGGATACAAATGTCCGTATTATTATTATTATTATTATTATTATTATTATTATTATTATTATTATTATTATTATTATTATTATTATTATTATTATTATTATTATTACTTAGTGTTTTGGTGGGTTTGTTTGATGATTTGTAGATTGTTTTGTATGTTTGAAAGAAACAAAAAAAATGTAACTTGATGATGATGATGATGATGATGATGATGATGATGATGATGATGATGATGATGATGATGATGATGATGATGATGATGATGATGATGATGATGATAATTATGATGATGATGTAGTCTTGTATATCGCAGGTCTCCACAAAAACAGTTCATGCTTATTGCGCTCAACAACAAACAACAACAACAGCAACAACAACAACAACAACAACAAGAGAAAAAAGGGACCCGCGGAATAGACCATTCTCGGAAATACGAGGGGAAACAACTTTAGCCGGCTTCCAGCATGTTGTGCCAGATTTGTCTAACGTTGAGGCGGACATTCTTTGCAAACGAACAGTTTCTCACCTACAATTTCGGCCCTGTCCTCCATCACACCTTCCGGGTCAACCCAAAGGTTGATTTCAGTTGCAGTCCTAGCTAGCTCCGCTAGTTTGGCCTTGCACTGCCAGCAAACCACCATCCCCATTCCCCATTAAGAACAGCTTGCAGCTCGGGGTAGCTTTCATCATGTTCTGAGACGAGATGTCCGTCCGGATAACTCTAGGTAACTCAAAACTAAACAAAAAGACAAGTTACCTCCCATTTCCGAAGACGGTCTATTGTACACAATAACTGAGTACAACACTATCTTGAACTTAAAGTTGAATTCTGCAGAAGAGTGCTAACAATCGTGCTTATACAATGGAAAAAAAATGCAGGTACAGTTGACGTCTGAGATGATTACGATGACCACGATGATGACGACTTCGTTGATAACGATACCGTCAACAAAGAAGACAACGATGACGTCCAAACACACACACACACACACACACACACACACACACACACGAACACCCAAACAAAAGAACACACACACACTCAACACCATAACATAATTATTACGATGATGTAACAATAATTGTTATGACGTCTTTTTTTAACCCCTTCCGCAGGCAAATGACAATATAGCCAACAGACTGAACCAGCGACTACAGACGGCAGAGAAGATCCTGAAGAGTATTCAAGAAAAGCTGGACTCCGTCGTGAAGCTAGACCCTCGAGATAAAGACAAAGAAGCCATGAGAAAGGCCGAAAACCCTTACGTCTTTTTGCCGGAAGATGTCGATCTATTTATAGCTCAATTCAAGAAGCTGCTGGTAGTGCAGATGAAGTACGAAGATCTTATGGAAGAGAGAAACTACGTCCTGACACACATAGGACACGAAGCCGATAACAAAACCAGGTCAGGTTTTAACTACTACGTCGTGGAAATTATTTTGTTACTCTAGAATCTTCCAGTTTGGTTTAGCTGTTTCGTTATGGGGTTTTGAATGTGTAATGTATTATAAGACGTTTAACGCTGATTTTATTTTATTTGTGTGTGTGCGTGTCTGTGCGTGTGCGTGCGTGCGTGCGTGTGTGATTGTGTGTGTGTATGTGTGTGTGTGATATGCCATGTAACGTGCAATAAGAAGTTTTAGTAGCCTAAATGTTGGTCGGTTGTTGTTTTTATCAAATGCATTGTTTGTTTGTTTTTAAATACATTTGATTCTGTCTATGGTTTGGTTTTGTGATTCGTAAGCGCTGCACAATCAATTATGTGTTGGGCTTGTGTGATTTATATGTTTGTATTTGTAACCACTCTATCTCTGGTGTCAGAGTTTACATTTTGTACTTGTATGTGTACATCTTTCTTTTATTATACACATTACAAACACACACACACACACACACACACACACACACCTTCCTCCCACGCGCACCCTCACTTTCCTACCCCTGTCCCGCCTCTCTTTATAAGCCTAATGGATATTTAAAATTATGGTGTTAACCTACAACTGTGTGAGCGTGCGAATGCATGTGAGCGCTTTGAGCAGACGGTTGTCTGGAATCGAGCTTTATAAAATAAATTACACGACGTCTTCTTCTTCTTCTTCTTCTTCTTCCTCTTCTTCTTCTTCTTCTGCCAATAGTCCAGCTTGATTCATTGACAACATAACAGCGCCTTGTAGTATTTTCCCTGCATAAATCTGTTGGGCGCCTGTACCTCTATTCTACAGAAAATATAAGACCATTTTCTTTTATGCAGACGACCTTTTGAACGGTTGAACACGAAGCTTAGATTAAGGTTTTGTAAATATTAGACACCCCCCACCCCCACCCCAAATGTATGCTTATAATTCCTCAGGTCGTCAGACTGAACAACTCATTCTCTGCCTCTGTAACACTGAACACTGGCGCTCCACAAGGATGCGTTCTCTCTCCACTACTCTTTACTCTGTTCACAAATGACTGTGTATCTGCAACCCCGTTTGTGAAAATGTTAAAATTTTCCGATGACACTACCCTCGAAGGTCTGATCTCTGATACGGACGAGACGGCGTATCGGGAAGAGGTTCGAAGAATGGTTGGCTGGTGCTCGGACAACGACCTGGAACTGAACGTCTCGAAGACAAAAGAGGTCGTGATCGACTTTCGCCGAATAAAGGTCCCGGTATTGCCCCTTGTCATCAATGGAGAAACCGTTGAGCAGGTCGACTCGTTCAAATTTCTCGGTTCCGTCATCTCGAGCGACCTGAGTTGGAATAATAACACCACCTCTATTGTAAAAAAGTGCCAACAGCGTCTCCACTTTCTGAGACAGCTGCGAAAGTTCGGTATGTCTAGTAAAATTATGGCACAGTTCTATCGCGCGGTGATAGAGAGCATTTTGTGCTTCTCTATCACTGTCTGGTACGGCAGCACAACCGCGATAGAAAAGAAACAGCTCGAGCACATTGTTAAGACTGCCTCCAAAATAGCTGGTTGCGACTTTCCATCTGTCGCCTCCATTTTCACAACGCGAATGAAACGGAAAACGGAAAAGACAGTCTGCGATCCATCACACCCAGCCAATAGTCTCTTCGAGCTTCTGCCCTCTGGCCGTCGGTTCCGCGCTTTAAGAGCCAGAACTTCTCGATTCAGAAACAGTTTCTTCCCTGACGCTGTCCTCAGTACATCACCAAACATGGAATGATCTGTATAAACTGAAAACTCACAACCATTGCTTGATTTGTACCTTTGTGAAATAGGAGTACGAGTATGCTATGCTGTGTGTGTGTGTGCGTGTGTGTGTGTGTGTCGTGTGTTGTGTGTGTAGATTTGGATGTGAAGCCAAAGAGCCTATAGTATACATCCTCTTTGGTGAAGCCTAACATTCTTAACAATTTTCATTTTATTTAATGCTGTTAAATTGTTTTAATGCTGTATTTTGTTTTACCTGCAGGGTGTGTTTTACTCCATAACTTCATATGACTGATGAGTGATGTATGTTACTGTGGTTACCTATCCTTTAGTGCTGTATACATGTTATAGGCCAATGAAGTGTATGACACGATGAATGACTGTGCAAGAAAGGGTGTATTTCACTGTCGCCATGCCACACCAAAATCCTTGTAACGTTTTTTACTTGGTAAATAAATATTCTTATCTTATTATAAACAAATAGTCATTTCTTAGAGTGAATATCATATGTTTATAAGTTGTTGTTGTTGTTGTTGTTGTTGTTGTTGTTGTTGTTGTTTTGTTTTAAACCCAATTTGGATGCACTTGAACTACATTCTATTTATAGTTGGTTTTTTTTAAACAACAGGAAAGACGGACCTCCCCAGCTCCCCTCTACATGTTTGGGTTTTTTTTTCCCATAGATCGATTTTAAACCTTAACCGTCACTGTCTCCTTTCAAATTGTTTGACAGCGATGACCACGACACGCTGGTCAAAGCCTACAAGGAGTTCAGCTCTCGCAACGACGAACAGATCCAGGATCTGAAGGAGAAAGTGGAGAAATATGGCGACTTGCTAGACGACATGACAAAGAACAAGCAGGAAGAAGAAAAAAAGCTGGCTGTTGCAGGCACGTATTTATTTATTTATTTATTTATTTATTTATTTTAATGACTTTTTTATTTTTTCATTTATTTATTTGTGTTATTTTTATTTATTATTTAGGCAGTTTGCGCTCTGCATTCTGTCCACTCCAGTTTTGTTTTAATGTGATAGTAGTAGTAGTAGTTGTAGTAGTAGTTGTTGTTGTGGTTGTGGTTGTTGTTGTAATAGTAGTAGTAGTTGTTGTTGTTGTTGTAATAGTAGTAGAAGTAGTTGTAGTAGTAGTAGTAGTAGTTGTAGTAAGCCTAGTAGTAGTACTAATAGTAGTAGTTGTTGTTGTTGTAATAGTAGTAGAAGTAGTTGTAGTAGTAGTAGTAGTAGTAGTAGGCCTAGTATAGTAGTAGTAGTTGTTGTTGTTGTTGTTGTTGTGGTGGTGGTGGTGGTTGTTGTTATTGTAGTTGTAGTAATAATAATTGCAGTAGTTGTTATAGTAGTAGTAATAATAGTAGTAGTAGTTGTAGTAGTAGTAATAATAGTAGTAGTAGTAGTAGAAGTGTAGTAGTAGTAGTAGTAAGAGTAGTAATAGTAGTAGTAGTTAGTTTGCAGTTAGTAGGTTGTAGTTGGTAGGTTGTAGTTTGTAAGTTGTAGTTATAGTTGTTGGTGTTGTAGTAGCTGGTGTTGTAGTAGCTGGTGTTGTAGTAGCTGGTGTTGTAGTAGTTGGTGTTGTAGTAGTTGGTGTTGTAGTAGTAGGTGTGGGTGGTATAGGTGGTGGTGGTGGTGGAGGTGGAGGTGTTGGTGTTGTTGTTTTTACCATTATGGTGCTGTGTAGGCACCGTATGGCAGAATGCCATCATGTCGGTGATGAGGAAGCAGTTGCAGGACCTCAAAGCCACGCTCAGGAAAAAAGACACCACGCTCGGCATGAAGGTGGGTGGAAGAATCAATCAGTTGATAAATCAAGCAGTCAATCAATTAGTCAGTAAGTCAGTTAGTAAATAAACCGATAAGTAATGTGCATTACAATTATATTTCGTCTTCTTCTTCTGAAACCTTCCCAGACGGTGTCGCCTCATCGCCACGTTACAGACATTGGCCAGTTTTGGCAAGTTAACAAATGATAACCCCGCACACATGTCAGTCAAAGGTGATTGAGTGGTCCGTGACGTTAGTTTATAGCGTGCTGCAAATTGGCGTCTTCTGTGGCCTGGGTTCGATCTTGACTAAGACCAGTGCTTTGAGCGTCAGGTCTGATCTAAAAACAATAAATATATGTATGTATGTAATGTATGTATGTATGTATGTGCATATGTAAGCCTATATATGTATATACATATATAGTTCAAATTAGTTGGAATGAATTGAGCATACAGGTTGAGTGTCACTATTTTAATACGTGTACCATCATATAGGCTACATATAAGGAATTGTAGAGCAAAGAAACAGATTGCACGTGTAGTGTTTGGCCCAACGTTGTCCACATGTTCTTCAGTGATGTCATTGTCTGTCCGCAGGAAGGGGAAATTGGCAAACAGCGGCAGAAGGTGCAGGAGCTGGAACAGGCGCTGGCTGCCAAGACGAAGGAACTGCAGGTGCTGCAGGCGTCACGCGTGGACAACAACCACCTGAACCTCACCAACGGCGGTACCGTAGAGACTCCTGACTTAATGAACTCCTCGCCCACCCCCACACGCAGTCAGAGCCGCGCTCTGCCGCCCCTGAGGGCGTCCCACGCCAATAGCTCCAGTCCCCGGGCCGTGGTGAGGCCTCCCATCCGTAACGCCATCTCCGTGCCCAGAGGCATCGTGGTGGAGCACGACACGCCCATGACCATGTACCCGGCAGGTCTAACCACCATGCAGCTTCGTGTCCACCGCGACGATACCGTCCTTTCCCGCCAGCAGGGGAGCTCTGACTCCGGACCTAGGGGCAAGTCTCAGATGGTGTCCTCCATCGGTGATCTCAAGGCCATGCACGGCAAGTCGCCCCAGTCCAGAGGCATGCCGGGGCTCGGACTGGAAACGTCCAGGGGTGGAGCCGGAAGCGAAACCAAAACTCTCTCCTCCTCCAACATGAAGCGTAAAGTTCCAGGCAAAGTCAAGTAATGGCAAGACATTTATTATATACGCCAATGCGCATTTCTATGTCATAAATTAGCCTACTGTTGTTCTCTGTGAGAGATATCTGCGTTTGATAAAAAAAAGAAGCTATGTATTGTAAATCCTGATTATCGCACAAAGTCAATGATGACTCTTTCAGAAGACTTCATCCGTATGACATAACAATGATTTGTCTCCCCAAATAAAGTGAGATTGAGGAGGAGATAGGTGGAAACAGAGTGACTTCCTAGAGACTAATTGCAAAGTGACTTTGACTTGCAAGGTTAAGGCAACGCATATAATGTTGTACATGTGCAAGACCATTGTGATTTCCAAAGATAAACGAGAAGTGCCGGGGGACGGGTGGCTACAGAATGGCACCAGACAATGTTGGATCATAAAGGCACAGGACGCTCATTCCGTTGCCTGGAGGTTTGACTGTGAATTTCACTAGACATGGGGCAGCCCTGTGTCTACGCTGTTATACACTGTAGACTGTAACATATTTTGTTCATGATCATCCAGCGTTCAGAAATGAAAACCTTTTATGCTTTGTCTACACTGACTTCTTCACTTCACAAACTATCCGTTGCGCTCCATTACAAACGTGGACTATTAATGACGTTTTGGTTGCTAGGTTCGGGAACTAGTACCAAAACGAGAGAGCGTTATGTCAGAGGTGCCTGAGATGGGCTACGGATGTATATAATGCGTTACTGTATATTGGGACGTGAAACCAAACTGTCATTACCAACATCACCACAACCAAATACAAATTAAAGTATTATAATATTATGCCAATGGAAATATAATTGTGCAACCGACTTTTCCAATGTGAACTCGTGTACTTCATTTATTTTATGTATTATGACTAATTCTAAAATATAACAGTAGTATGTATCTACACAAAAGGTTAAAGGAAGCGATTAAAAGTTGTTGTTTTTTTTTAAATAAATAACACTCAGTTTGTTAGCTTTTCTTAAATGCAAGTGAACAGTGCTTATTATTTCGTGGCCTTGAACGGTTTGTGCATTGAAATACATGTGTACGTTAAATGTGCCAAGTAAGCAAGATCGTGGCGACTCACAGACGTCGACTTGTGTGCAACGAGCAATACCATCTATTAGTTGATTTGTTGATTACATAATTTTGTCTTCAGAGACTGATTTGTTTTGATATCGCCATAATAACCACTGTATTATTTTTTTGTTGGAGAACCGAGGCAGGGATTAGAGGAAGGGTGTGATTTTAATATAGTTGTTCGAAATGTGGGACTCTGTGTACACGATTGCGTTACTGCGTGTGTGGGTGTGTGTGTGTGTTTGTGGGCGTATGTTTGTGTGTGTGTGTGTGAGTGGTTGCAGCTGTGTCATGGTCTTCTGATTTGTATTTTCGGATTTCGATGGCAATTGGAAGAGAAACTTGACGTTTTGGGTTGTAGATCAGGGATGAATTATTTGTCGAGGACGTTTTTGGATACATCTATCTTAGCGTTTTAACGCCTCAATGCCTTCAGTTCGTTTCGTAGTCGTAATTTTCGTTCATTTCGAATTCTAAAGACGTGACAGGCAGGGGTCTGTTCACATCGGTTAAGCGTTTATATGGTGAATTTTATTTTTTTTTTAATCTTTTCAAATGATTCAAAGCTTTAGTACTGTATTTTTAACCAAAAGAATCGCTCAAACAGATCTTCGTCGATTTTGTTGGTACCACAACATTTCGATAGAGCTTATTGAAGAGGTAGTTTGCGGCTGTAATAGTTTGATAACGAAAATAAATTGACTTTGAGAAAGAAAGAGAGAGAGAGAGAGAGAGAGAGAGAGAGAGAGAGAGAGAGAGAGAGAGAGAGAGAGAGAGAGAGAGAGAGAGAGAGAGAGAGAACAATTTTATTTTGCAATGGTAAAAAATGCGCTTTTTTATATCTTGCCCTTGGGGTTTTACCAATAACTATTAAATACAACTCAAAGTTATAACATTCACATCACGGAACAATGATAAATAAACAAAGTCATCATTAGATAAAATCATTTTCAAACTATTGAAATCAAATTAATGTCGTTAATATCAATCAACAACATTAACAATTTGTACCCAATTTTTTAATGTGTTTTAGGAGACGTGTTCTAAATGACGTAAATTTAGATGCTGGAGTGCGGAGATCTTCAGGAAAGTTATTCCACAAATGGAACCGGAATAAGCAAGACTAGTTTTGAAGAGATCAATTCTTGGAATTGGAACATTTAATTTTGTGGACGATGTGGCAGGTTTTGTGTTTTTTTTAAAAAGAGAAGAAAGATAAGAAGATGCAGCAATGCCAGAAAGGACCTTGTGCATGAAAACACCTTTACTAAATTTTAGTCTGTCGGTAAGAGCTAGAACATTGATCCGTTTATAGTCACCTGCAGAGATTTTTTTTGTTTAAGTGTAACTTGTTTAATTGCACGCTTGTGAATTCCAATTAAATGCTTCATTGCACTGCCACTAGCAAAATCCCAAGAGAGAAAGAGAGAGAAAGAGAAAGAGACAGAGAGAGACAGAGAGAGAGAGACTATGCATTTTGTTTATATGTGTTGGTATAATTACGTGATAGTTT
Source organism: Oncomelania hupensis (assembly GCA_036898135.1). Taxonomy (NCBI): domain Eukaryota; kingdom Metazoa; phylum Mollusca; class Gastropoda; order Littorinimorpha; family Pomatiopsidae; genus Oncomelania; species Oncomelania hupensis. The sequence continues at coordinate 7,817,090 of CM072523.1, read as the reverse complement.
ATTATGTCATGTATATGCTCGAATACCACTTGTTGATGACATGTGTGTCGAATCATGTCGAAGAATATGAAACCATCTCAAATCAAGTCAATCCTTTAACAACAACAATATTTATTGTATTGTTGGTATGTAGCGCTTTTCCAGCTTAAGAGCTGCAAGCTCAAGGCGCTGGCCATTACAGGATATAACGCAAGCCTCTCCAGAAGCCCGCTTGCTATCTCAGGCGCATCATCTCACTCTCCAGACAACTGAGCCCTGTCCTGGGCTGTACGGGGTGGGCAGGAAGAGACCTAGTGCTTAATTGCTGGGTGGATAGTGCCTTATTGCTGGGTGGATTGTGCTTAATTGCTGGGTGGATGGTGCTTATTGCTGGGTGGGATGGTGCTTCATTGCTGGTTGGATGGTGCTTATTGCTGGGTGGATGGTGCTTCATTGCTGGGTGGATGGTGCTTATTGCTGGGTGGGATGGTGCTTCATTGCTGGTTGGATGGTGCTTATTGCTGGGTGGATGGTGCTTCATTGCTGGTTGGATGGTGCTTATTGCTGGGTGGATGGTGCTTCATTGCTGGTTGGATGGTGCTTATTGCTGGGTGGATGGTGCTTCATTGCTGGTTGGATGGTGCTTATTGCTGGGTGGATGGTGCTTCATTGCTGGTTGGATGGTGCTTATTGCTGGGTGGATGGTGCTTCATTGCTGGTTGGATGGTGCTTATTGATGGGTGAATGGTGCTTCATTGCTGGTTGGATGGTGCTTATTGCTGGGTGAATGGTGCTTCATTGCTGGTTGGATGGTGCTTATTGATGGGTGGATGGTGCTTCATTGCTGGTTGGATGGTGCTTATTGCTGGGTGAATGGTGCTTCATTGCTGGTTGGATGGTGCTTATTGATGGGTGGATGGTGCTTCATTGCTGGTTGGATGGTGCTTATTGCTGGGTGGATGGTGCTTCATTGCTGGTTGGATGGTGCTTATTGATGGGTGGATGGTGCTTCATTGCTGGTTGGATGGTGCTTATTGATGGGTGGATGGTGCTTCATTGCTGGTTGGATGGTGCTTATTGATGGGTGGATGGTGCTTCATTGCTGGTTGGATGGTGCTTATTGATGGGTGGATGGTGCTTCATTGCTGGTTGGATGGTGCTTCATTGCTGGGTGGATGGTGCTTCATTGCTGGGTGGATGGTGCTTATTGCTGGGTGTGTCACGATTTATGGGAAAAGCTAAAGGCCCCGCCACACATGCCGGTTTGAAGGCCGATTCTAGATCGGGTTTCGGATCCGTTTGCGATCGGGCCGGACTCCAAAACCGATAGCACTGCCACACGTTTCCGATCAGGTCGACCCGAAACTTCCACACAATGTGCATTGTTTAAATTCAATTTCACTAGTGTCAGTGTACACGATCCCCAACCCCATCCAAGAGTTTACCATCCCCATCCAACAGCTCATCTAGTCTGAAACCACAGCAGAAATAATGTCTCTACATGCTACAAAAACTATTTAAAAATAAAAACGTAATGGAAAACCAAATCAAAACCATACAAAACATCGCGGGTTGCATCACAGGCTCTGAAGTCTTTTATTTCGTCTTTGTAAACTCGTGGGCCTCCTACATAGGTACGTAGTATAGTATATATAGTATGTAATTGAGGCCTACGAAAGACGAGACTTCCCAGCCTGTCACCTGTCACCTAGCTGTCATCAGCTTCGTTTGTAACGCCAAGTTGTACAAAGAACACGGGACGCATTCTGATTGGTTGGAAGTTTACAAACGGGGCCGATTTTGCACAGCAGAATAGAACAAACTCTAATCGCACGATACCGAGCCGATTTCAAATCGGACAGCAGGCAAGCTGTAGTTCTGACGTCATCACGTAGCTATCGGGATCGGATCGCAAACAAAATCGTTGCACAATCGGCATGTGTGGCGGGGCCTTAAGACAGAATGATCATAGAGGCAGAAGACAGACAGAATAAGAATAAAGATTCCCTTAAAGTCTAACTAATAGACAAGCCAGTCCAGTGTACGATTAACAAGAAATTATTAAATCTAAAACAAATAAACAATCACCCCACTAGCTAATACCCGCCACCTAAATCCAACCCCCTTCCCCTACCCCCGCCACTCCCCTTTTAACTATCCCGTACCCAAAACTGTAATAAACAACAATGAAGTTTAGGACGAGTCAACAAATATGAAACGTATCACATCACACAAGACAACGGTTCTCCTCCTCGAGAACAGCTAGTGTACAGAGTCAAGGGACCAATGTAGGATCCAACACAGTTCGGGTTGCGCTATGCCCAGTGGGTAATTCCCGTCATTAAGTATAACACTTAACTTATTGGGTTGGTTCGAGTCCTCAAATCGCTGCCGCGGAACGTGCGGTAGTTTAACGCAGGACGTCCTCACTTGCGCTGCGTCGCCTCGAACGAAGGATGATTGGCGACGTCGATGCGAACCGGCACGGCCTAACCCTTGGATCGGATCGAGTGGTATCAGTTGAGCTTAATCTGATCTGGCACGGCCTAGCCCTTAGATCAGATCAATGAGATGGTTTTAGATGGGCGCCTCCTTACACCTTCAGCAGTTGCACCAAGGATCCAGTTGTCTCCCCGACAACCCATACATCAGCGTCACCTCCAAAGAATAAAACAGGAAAGCCTACACGGCCAAGTTAATGACAAGTAAGGATGAACTCAAAAATTAGTCCCAACCCTCGACTGTGTAGAATTTACCCAACCAGGCTTACAGAAACACTACTCAATGCAACATTATATACAGTTAGGCAAAAGCAAACATCAAAACTTTTACTCAAGTTATCCTACAACCGTCTGGAAAAAATGTAACAATAACAACCACACAAGCCCACCATGATAAGGTGTATACATCTATTTACAAATGAAAAGAAAAAGCTGCAGCATAAAACCCATCCGCCCTCTACCAACCCCCCCACCCCCCCTCTAGCCAAAACTAACGAACGAGCAAGACAATACAAAGACAGAAAAAATAAAGACAAGCACAATACAACAGATAATGGATGGTTCTTCCTCCCTTACCTCCTCTGAGACTCAAGACAAGCACCTAGACTAGGAAAACCTCTCCTACGCAAGCCTCCTCATTTCACACTTGCTAGGATAGACACCGATCGCCAACGATCAGAACTCGGCAAAAGACTAAGTCTTTCCTCTTCGAAATTTCAAATCTCACTGCCCTACGAATTCTCCGCTGAACCCAGAAAACAGTAGAAAAATATAAAACAACCGTTCACACACTCCGTCTCATATCAGAGTACACAGCGCTTGCTGCACGTGTCGCACGCATTAGAAAAGAAATTCCATCAACAACAAAACAACTCCGATACAAACACCAACAATTGACTGTGTGAAGGAACAGCTTATCAGAGAAAACTTTCGGCTATAACCACAATAATTGTGACAATGTGGATGGTGCTTCATTGATGGTTGGATGGCGTTTATTGCTGGTTGGATGGTGCTTAATTGCTGGTTGGATGGTGCTTCATTGCTGGGTGGATGGTGCTTCATTGCTGGGTGGATGGTGTTTAATTGCTGGGTGGATGGTGCTTCATTGCTGGTTGGATGGTGCTTAATTGCTGGTTGGATGGTGCTTATTGCTGGGTGGATGGTGTTTAATTGCTGGGTGGATGGTGCTTCATTGCTGGGTGGATTGTGCTTCATTGCTGGGCGGATTGTGCTTCATTGCTGGGTGGGTTGTGCTTCATTGCTGGGTGGATTGTGCTTCATTGCTGGGCGGATTGTGCTTCATTGCTGGGTGGGTTGTGCTTCATTGCTGGGTGGATTGTGCTTCATTGTATGCTGAGTGGATTGTGCTTCATTGCTGGGTGGATGGCGCTTTGTTGCTGGGTGGATTGTGCTTCATTGTTGGGTGGATTGTGCTTCATTGTTGGGTGGATTGTGCTTCATTGCTGGGTGGATTGTGCTTCATTGCTGGGTGGATTGTGCTTCATTGCTGGGCGGATTGTGCTTCATTGCTGGGTGGATTGTGCTTCATTGCTGGGTGGATTGTGCTTCATTGCTGGGTGGATTGTGCTTCATTGCTGGGTGGATTGTGCTTCATTGCTGGGTGGATGGTGCTTCATTGCTGGGCGGATTGTGCTTCATTGCTGGGCGGATTGTGCACGCTATTTGTCTGAGAAGTTGCCCGTTTCTGTCTGGTGTTGTGCGATGGTGGTTCCTGACAAAACTTCTACCGTATATTTATTTGATGAAGTCTGCGAGTCCTTAGTTCTGTTTGTACGCGCAAGCTTACATGTTATTTCTATTCTACTGATAACAATAACATTCTTCGTTCTGTGCATCTAACGGAATTTTTTTTTTAAAACGGCCTTCTTTCTGTGATAATTGGGAACATGTGAATTTGTTCTTAAACAGCGCGCTTTTTTCTGGTCAAGAGCTACTCAAGGCTCGGGGTGAGAACAGGATCCTAACCCAAGCCACTCAAGGCGCACCTTTGTTGCATTTGAACCCAATGCAGACTTGGTACAACAAATGCGCCTGAACGGCTATGTATCTGTGATACTTATCATTGTTCGCGGCAGACTTGGCACGTGAATACTGGATGATCTTATTTATAATTATCTGTGATATTGTAACCTAGCACGTTTGTTGTACAATTGCTACGATTTGTATCTTTATTTTGAATTATTAGTAAGAATATTGTACTGGCGGGGCTATGTGACTGAATGGTAACTGCGTGACACGCAAAGATTTTGTTTGGTGGAATCGTAAGTGGGGCGGAGCGGCTACTCCAAGATCGAATACCGTCTCGGACAGACTTTTCGGGGGAGAGGGTGGATGGGTGTGTGAGAGAGGGGTGGTGTAAGTGGTGGGGGTGGGGGTGAGGAATGTGTGTGTGAGTGTGTGTGCGCGTGCCATGCCATTGTTGGTAGATATTGACCATTAATTATGCACTGTCGAAAGCGCTCGTTTCTTTCCTTAGGTTTCGAAGGCCGGTTTGTTTTAGGCCTTTAGTTATTGGAGGGGTGGGGATGGGGGGATGGGGATGCTGCTTTTCTGATGTGAATTTGCTGTGTTTTTAATGTTTGTGCTGTGTGTTTTGCTGATGTGAATTTGCTGTGTTTTTAATGTTTGTGTTGTGTGTCTTGCTGATGTGAATTTGCTGTGTTTTTAATGTTTGTGTTGTGTGTCTTGCTGATGAAACAACATGCAAGTGAACATTCAGTGGTAAAACAATTATCATGATGGTCTTGAACGAATTACTGATTGTTTTGTGTTTTGTTGAAGTCCCTCTCTCTCTCTCTCTCTCTCTCTCTCTCTCTCTCTCTCTCTCTCTCTCTCTCTCTCTCTCTCTCTCTCTCTCTCTCTCTCTCTCTCGCTCTCGCTCTCTCTTTTTCTCTCTCTCTTTCTCTCTCTTTCTCTCTCTCACGCACAAAGCACTCCTCCAACCACCCCCAAGCCGCTCCAACCCTCACTAAAACGCACACCAACCCTCACTAAAACGCACACCAACCCTCACTAAAACGCACACCAACATGCCAAGCAAATCGCAACAGGTATTAGCAGACCACAGGGGCATTATTTAACCAAGCGGAATGGATCTTCGATAGTACAGGGGTAGCAGTCCTGTGTCTTATAGTCTTAACTATAATACAGTCATCTAGTCTTAGCTACGATACATAGGACTCCAACCACTGTGCTATCGATGAACCCACTGCTGCCTTGCTACACAGACTATACCGGACAGACAGGAAACTCATGCCTTTTTTGCAAGTCAAAGTGCAGAGTTGCGTCCCTTGGCCTAGGTATGTTACTTGTAGCAGACGCTCTTAGCTGTACACAGAAAAGCACTGCAGTTACACTATGATCGCACGATGTTTAACAATAACTGCTCATGTTTTAACTATAGGTGACTTTATAGTTGTTTCTTAACAAATTATATTGTTTGTTGTGATGCATTTATGAAGCTTTTCAACATCATTATTATTTGTTTCACAGTTAGTAGTTTGAAAGATTAGTATCATAAGTATGACTATAGAGTGAAGTATTTTCTACAAGAATACTGAATTAACCTCTGTTGCTATAACAGTTTGTTTTCTTTAAACCAAAATATAATATTATAAAATGGGTGTATTTTACTGTTCGTTTTTTAAATTAAATTTCTATCAATAATTCTAATTAAGTTTTATTAATAATCAAGTCTGCATTGCTGTTTTCTTTTAACTCCTAGATTGGGATGTCAGTGTGTGTGTTTGATCGCACAGTTTTTAACCATAACTGCTCATCTTTGTTTTAACTATAGGTGACTGTAGTTAATTGTTTCTTAATAAATGATTGTGTTTATTGTGATGTGTTTATGAAGCTTTTCAACATCACTATTATTATTTTCACAGTTATGACTACTGAATTAATTTCTGTTGCTATAACAGTTTGTTTTCTTTAAACTAGAACATGATATTATATAAATCTGTGTTTTTGCTGTTTGTTTTTTTTATCTATAAATGTATATTTAAATTATTTTTTATTAATATTATCAAGTCTATTTTGCAGTTATCTGTTGACTCCTGGTTTTTGGATGTTATTGTTTGTGTGTGTATGTCTATAAAATATAATAAAAAATTAAAACACAAACAAAAAGTGACAAGAGAGAGAGAAGAGAGCATCTATAACACAGCGTTCAACATGCATATATAAAAATGTGAAAACAATTATCAATTACATACGACAAGAGAAAGTTTATTGTCCCAACATACAGAAGACATTGTCATAGCGTGAGAAAAAAATTGACTTACATGCCTTTTTAAAACAGAACTGACTAAACAAAATATTGATTTTGCATTTTTAAAACAGAACTGACTAAACAAAATATTGATTTCCCCACACACACATAATTCAATTATTTTATTTTATGTCTCTTCACTTATTTGAGTGATTTTAGACCAAACATTCGCTCGTACAGACATACAAACACAAAATGTTCCCCATCCCCCCCTCCAACCCCAAATCTACAAAAGTCTGTTGATTGATGATTCACTTATTACTTTAGCAATGTCAAAATAGAGTGATGATGTAAAAGATTGTCCAATGGTTCACTTTTGTCAATGACTACTTGCTTTTAATTATTATGTTATAGCAACAGAAATTAATTCAGTATTCTTGTGGAAAACACTTGTCTATAGTCATAACTGTGAAAATAATAATAGTGATGTTGAAAAGCTTCATAAACACATCACAATAAACACAATCATTTATTAAGAAACAACTACAGTCACCTATAGTTAAAACAAAGATGAGCAGTTATGGTTAAAAACTGTGCGATCAAACACACACACTGACATCCGAATCTAGGAGTTAAAAGAAAACAGCAATACAGACTTGATTATTAATAAAACTTAATTAGAATTATTGATAGAAATTTAATTTAAAAAAACGAACAGTAAAATACACCCATTTTATAATATTATATTTTGGTTTAAAGAAAACAAACTGTTATAGCAACAGAGGTTAATTCAGTATTCTTGTAGAAAATACTTCACTCTATAGTCATACTTATGATACTAATCTTTCAAACTACTAACTGTGAAACAAATAATAATGATGTTGAAAAGCTTCATAAATGCATCACAACAAACAATATAATTTGTTAAGAAACAACTATAAAGTCACCTAAAGTTAAAACAGATGAGCAGTTATAGTTAACATCGTGCGATCATAGTGTAACTGCAGTGCTTTTCTGTGTACAGCTAAGAGCGTCTGCTACAAGTAACATACCTAGGTCAAGGGAAGTAACCCGCAAAAGTGGCTTGTAACTGTTATATAGAAGTTTCCGGTCTGGGTATAGTCTGTGCTTGCTATCCTGTTCCGTTAATGACATCGCGGAGCAGAGGAACATTGAGAGCGGGAGAGGTACTCCCTCGGATGAGAGTATAAACTGAGGGCTAGTCTAGGCACGCACGCATTCCATCGCATGGACTTTAAAGATCCTGTAGTTCATGTTCTAGACGCGTGAGTGCCGGCACGCACTAGGTCCCTTCTCCCCATCCTCGGTCGACCAGGATGGTGGTCAGTCGTCTGGGCGTCAGACTTGACATGTAAATAGTCTTGCCAGCTTCTGATCCCTCTCTCAAGCTGAGAAGGAGAAGTCCCCGTCCTGTCTCAGCTACGCTGTATGAATGCAGATATCCTCGCCCCATTGTGAACTGTAGCGCAGTCCTACAGATAACGCACAACACACGATAAGACACAGTGGCTAAAATGTCCTTATTTCCCATTTTTTAAAAAAATCCTTAGCTTTTCAAAAAGAAATACTTTGCTTTATTTTCCTTCTTTTTCCAAAAATATTGCTGTTATGTTTAAAAGTGATTCGCATCTTAGCAACATTCCATCATAACGGACTTTAAAGATCCTGACGCTCATGTCCTAGACGGGTGAGTGCCGGTAACAAGAACACACCCAGCATGCACTTGGTCCTTCTCCCCCATCCCTGGCTGGCCAGGATAGTGCTCAGTTGTCTGGGCATCAGACCATGCGCCCAAAGGCTGCGGGTGGGCGTCTCGGGCGGTTTGAGTTAGATCCTGTATCGGCCAGCGCCTAGAGTCTGGTCAAGTACGGCGAGATAAGTGCGCTATAAAAATCCTCAATAATAATAATAAATAATAAAAAAATAATCAACACAAAGACATTAATTTGTTTTGCGACGCAGTGAAACTGCACATATTAACACTGAGAGAAAACAGGCCACTCCCCCATCGTACGGACTTTAAAGATCGTGACGCTCATGTCCTAGAAGGTTGAGTGCCGACTACACAACTACAGCCAGCAAGCACTAGGTCCTTTTCCCCCATTTTCTGGTCGCCGAGGATTGTGTACAGTGGTTTAGGCGTCAGACTATGCGCGTTAAGGCTGAAAATGGGCGCTTCTGGCGGCTTGAGTTAGATCCTGTATCGGCCAGCGCCTTGAGCAGCTCTTGAGCTGGAAAAGCGCTATATAAAAAATATTAAAAAACTAAATAAATATACAGTCAAAAGTCGCCGGATTTTCCTAAGGATAACCTAGATGCACGATCTTTCTAAGGTAATCCGGATTTTACTGACTGTAACTTTGCCCTTTGATATATATATGTTAATCTCTTTAGAGCTTGATGTTTACCTAAACCAAGAACTAGGCTTATAGGTCAACTCTCTTGGTCTCCAACTTAGGCTACATTTGTGTTCAAGATGACACAACATAATTGCAAGGATGAGATAGCAGAATTGCAAGGACGGAATAGCAGAATTGAAGGGAAGAAACGAAAAAGGAGAAGAGTAAACACAGTGACTAATGCACATCGTATCGCTATTTATAGGCCTTCCAGGGTTAGCTCTATTTCATTTCGTTTGTGTTCTCCAACCTAGGTTCTACCGTTCAAGCGGTCGGTTACTAAGGCTTTTTTTTTCATGTCATTTGATGTTGTTGTTGTTGTTTTTTGTTGTTGCTGTTCGGAGTGGCTGCGGGAACACTGGTGGTGTGGTCTTCTTTTTCTTCTGTCGTTATTGTAGATGTTGTTGTTGTTGTTGTTGTTGCTCTGTTGATGATGATGATGATGATGATGATGATGATGATGATGATGATGATGATGATGATGATGATAATGATGATGATGATCAAAACCATCATCATTATGATGGTCATGACTACGACGACAAAGATGATGATGATGATGATGATGATGACGAAGACGATGATGATGACAACGACGACGACGACGATGATGACAACGACGACGACGATGATGACAATGATGATGACGACAACAACAATGATGACAACGACGATGATGATGATGACAACGACCACGATGATGATGATGATGATGATGATGATGATGATGATGATGATGATGATGATGATGATGATGACCACGACATCGGCGACGACGATGATGATGACGAAGGCGATGACAACGACAATGATAGTTTGCTATAGCCGTATTTGTTATTTTACTAATTGTTTTCATTACAGCCAACAGAGCAAACTAACAACTCAAACAATTTCACACAGAACTACGCCACACCCCAAACCAATCAAAGATCCACGATGTACGGATTGACTGGACGACTGCTGTTGATGCTATGTGGGTACACATCACTCTCAGCATCAGCTCAGCCCTTTCCACCTGAATTTAACCATCTGGTGTCTCTGATACCTGGTTACTTTGACAACAAACTGCAGGTGGACGATGAAATCAGACGCCACGTACTTGAGGATAAACGCCATTTGCAATTAAGGTGAGAAAACAAAACTATAAAAACGGCAGAAAAGGCATGAAAGATTTATGGGAAAATCTTACGCAGTACGCAAGGTTTGCGCGGAAGTCTCGTTCTGGGTTATTTCCCTTGTAGAGTATTGTCCCTTGACTTTACAGTCGTCTGCTACACTGCAAATCTGACAATGATATTCGGAGGGGTTGCTGATGCCAAGTAACGCTGTGCGGGATTCGTCGAGAAAGCAGCAAGAATTTCATTTTTCATTGGTCAGATGTCACCTTATATTTCAAGACCAGGCTCTGCGCCAATTGTAATTCCTTTTGAGGTAATAAGGATGTGTTGTAAAAGCAATCGCTTTCCAAATGTATTTGATTTCAGCATGACGCTGAGGGTGGAGGACACATTGCAGTGTCTGCCTGGCAAAGAGACCTTCTACATTGAGCAGTGGCTTGGCGGTAATTACAGCAACATCATCAGGCAGAGGATTTACAGCTTCGGTATCGACCCAGTCACAACTGCCATTCAAAACAAGATCTATGAGTTGAAGAACGCCTCCAAGTAAGTGATGATGATGATTATGATGATGATTGATGATGATGATTGATGATGATGATAATTGATGATGATGATGATGATGACGACGACGACGATGATGATGATGATGATGATGATGATGATGATGATGATGATGATGATGATGATGATGATGATGATGATGATGACAAGACAGAAAGCAGTAATAATGATGATGACGACCCAGACGACGTCGACGACGACGACGACGATGATGATGGTGACGATGACGACGATAATGATGATCACTTCGACAACAATGATGATGATGACTGCGACGATAGTCAACGACAGCATGGGTTTGTATAAAGTCTGAACTACGGCAGGTTCCTTCATGCCGTGGCCAATGACCCTTTGTTCGCTGACGTCACTCTTGATGACCTCATCTACAAAGAAGGCTGTGACGTGTTTTGGTACCAGGTGAATGGGACCGAGATGTTTACGTCATGGATGATGCGCAACAGCTGTCACGGAAAAATCGACGGGTTAGATGTGAGTTCCTGACGTTATTTAAACAACAAAGAAATTGTTGTCTGTTGTCTGATGACGGTTTGTTGTTGTTATTGTTGTTGTTTTTAATTTTGTGAACGTGACATCAGTCATTTGTCTAGGCCTTAAGGCTAGATACTTGAATGATGATCGCGTAGAAATAGACCTGTACAGGCAAACATTCTTTGGATTTCTTGTCCAAATGTGCAGGTCGTCTTCATGGACTCCAACAATTTGACGTCTAATTATTTGACTGCCTACGAGCAATCCCAGTAAGCACAGCTCCTTGGGCCAAGCTTGAACCTAGCTTGTTAAAGCTTGGCATCCTTGGCACTTGCCAACCAAACTTACCCCAAGTTTGGTTCTAGCTTGGCTGCCTGAGAATAAGGTATTCTTGGTACTAGTTTGGCAGTCAAGCTTGGTTTTGTCTAGGCTGCCTGGGAAAGAAGTAAATAATAATAATAAATGTATATATTATATATTTTAAAAAAAAATTAAAAGACAGGAGCCTCGTAAAAACAAACATTTTATGGTTTGAACATCGATTAATTTAAGTCTTATTGAGTTCACTGCCCTAACCCCGCTCACTTCGTAATTACCGCCCCTGAATGCACTGACGAATTAACATATTAAAAAAGGCTGTACGCAAAATACTTCGCTGTTTTGCTTCTAATATATATATATTAGAAGCAAAATATTTTAAAGTCTAAAACAAGAAGGAATAATTAATAAATTGCAAATCATAAATAAAATAAAATAACAACAAAGATAATTTACTGCGCAACTACATTCACCGCGACGTCGCCATTACTTCCGCTTTCTTTCATTACTGCCGCCAACTACATTCTTTCTGTAAAATTTACCTCTTTTGGTACGTACAAGGCGAAATAGTTTGATTATGATACATCTATATATTTCTTCCTACTACTAGTATATTCTTTTTTATTTGTATTTCTTTTTCTGACTAAGTGATGCTCATTACTTACGACGTATTCATATTTTCTAGCATCCTGACTTTGTGACTACCGGCCGGTGTCACGAGTGCTGCATTCAAAATCTTTTGTTTTTCAAGTTCTATTATATGTCAGTCATGTTTAATTTATTGTTTTAAACAGTAATATTCTCAATAATTCTTTAACTATAAGTTGTGTAGCATTAGAATAGGGCAAACATTCCATCTGAATCTAACGAAAACTACCCGTTTTCGTGAAAACGACCGATCGACTCTTCCGCCGTATACTACGGTATACTGTATAGGCCTACGGTAAGGGTGCCTAATCAATTATTAATTTAAGATGTCTTCCTACTCCACAAAAAGAAGACGAATTCGTAAAGAGGTCTCAGACTGCATGGCAAAGTGTACGAGAGAAATGGTTAGACTATCTTCGACAGGAGATAATCATTCTGATTCTTCCTCAGTAAACTTGGATGAGTCGAGCATCGGTGACACTACAGTTGAATGCATGTCTTCTGATCTAAACCATGTTTCAACAGACAATGTTGTCAATGCGAGTAATACGAACAGTTGTCTAATTCAATCTTTAGATGCTACAGCTAGTGATATTGATGAAGCCCATCCAACAATTGTTGATGGTCAGTGTGATTCCTCATCATGGGATGAGACGTTGGACACAGATGATGAGGATTATTTTGAAGCTGTTTCTGATGTAAGTGATGATTACAGTGATGAGGCTGATCTATCTGATGAAAAACAGACTGCTAACCTTGGATTTGAGCTAGGCATTTGGGCATCATCTTACGGAGTTTCTGTCCTTGCTGTTTCTGCTCTGTTGTTAATTTTGCGTGTGTATCATCCTCAACTACCCAAAGACCCAAGGACTTTGTTGCGTACTCCTCGCTCAACTGCTGTCAGAGAGATTTGTGGAGGTGCTTATTTTCATTTTGGTGTAACCAAGGCTCTGAATTTGTCCAAGAGGTTGCTGAATTATTTTTCTGATACATTTCATTCTTGTCTTCAATTTGTCCCAACCATTTTTCTCCAGATAAATGTTGATGGTCTTCCTTTATTTAAATCTTCTGCAGCCCAGTTCTGGCCCATACTCGGGCGTGTCTGTATTCCAGTGCAGACAGATCCTTTTTTGATTGGTTTGTTTTGTGGACAGCAGAAGCCAAGCAATCTGGACGAATATTTTCAGGATTTTATAGATGAAGTTAACAGTTTTCAGAACAACCCTATTAATTTGATTGTTGATGGTCAGAGTTTTCCATGTCATGTTGCTCTTTCTTGTTTCATCTGTGATGCACCAGCAAGAGCTTATGTGAAACAATGTAAAGGTCACAATGCCTATTATGGGTGTGACAAATGTGTTCAAAAAGGGCAGTGGCAGGGCAGAATGACCTTTCCTGACGTGTCTGCTGACAAAAGAACTGATCAAAGTTTTAAAGAAGGTGCTTTCGAAGGCAGCCCACACCATACAGGGCAAGTTTCTCCCCTTCTTCGTTTTTTAAACATTAAAATGGTATCTCAATTTCCACTGGACTATATGCACATGGTATGTCTTGGAGTAATGAGAAGACTGCTATTTTATTGGACCAAGAGTCCAGTCGCTAAAGGTGTCAGACTTGGACATGTGGCACTTGGTCAAATTTCTGATAGCTTACAAAACTTTCAAGATTTTATTCCAAAGGAATTTTCAAGGAAATGTAGGGAACTTGGTGCTGTTGAGCGATGGAAGGCCACAGAATTCCGCCAGTTTTTGTTGTTCAGTGGCATCCTGTGTTTGAAAGGAAGGCTGACAAAGGCAATGTATAGACATTTTCTACTTCTTTTTGTTGGCGTTAATATTTTAGTAAGCCCCGTGCTTTGTCATTCACATGCTGATTATGCACATGAAATACTGTGCCTCTTTATTAATCAGGCAGCACAAATATATGGCAGTGAATTTTTGGTTTACAATGTTCATTGTTTGTGTCATTTGGCTGAAGATGTTAAAATATTTGGATCACTTGACAGTTTTTCATCTTTTCCTTTTGAAAACTTTCTTTGTCATTTAAAGTCACTTGTTCACAAGCCACACCAGCCTCTACAGCAAGCAATCAGGAGAATCTGTGAACGTGCTCATCATGGCTTGTTTGGATTCAGACGAGTGGTTGCTGATGACAACAAAAAAAGTGTACCAAAAAAACAACACAACAAAGGACCAGTTCCTACACAGTGTGCTAATGCAGCCATTTGTCAGTTTGAACATGTAGATCATAATGGATTTTTTCTGTCTATATCAAAAGGGAATAATTGTGTTAGGATTCATCATTCTTTTTGTTTAATTCAAAACATTTTGAGTTTTGCTGACCGAAAAGTTGTTTTGGTTGTTAACAGATTTACAACTACAAAAGACTTTTTTAAATATCCAGCCAATTCTAGCAGTTTTGGAATTGTACTTTGTGCAGCTTTGTCTCCTGTTCTTGAAGTTTTTGACATCAATGATGTCTCTGACAAGCTTGTAGCATTGCCTCTTGAGAATGAATTTGTTTTGTTTCCCATGAATGTCAATCACTGACCTATGTATAGCTCTTGACTACCACTGTTCCAGTTTGCTTTTTTCTTCTTGCCTTTCTTGCTATCTTTTTTTCCCCTAACCGTCCAATAGTAGAAGTCGCATGTCAGTTGGCTCTGAGTCTGAACAAGTACATTTCTGACATTTGCTTCAAGCTTTAAAAACAAACATTACAATGTTTGGTTGCTTCGGTACTAGTAGCAATATGAATATTTCTATTTTGTATTAATTGCTTCATATCTAACTGTGGGATAGACACAAGGCTGTCAAAACTTTATATTGTAGGCTTCATATTTCATGTCATTCCTTGTCTAAAGCTAAAAGCTACTTTCAAAGCTGTTGATGCATACTTGATGTTGATTTGCCTTTTCTCAAGACGGTATTCTCTTCTTTTCACCCTCTTTCAATTTTAGTATAATGGAGTCAACTGTCACTCGCTTCCACTTGATTGAATGGGAGGGTGGAGAAAGCGGAGTATCTATTAGTGTTGTCCCCGACTTATGGATTGATTGGGACAACAACACATGTAGGTGGCCACCGAACGCCTCTTCTAGCCTGATTAGGAGAGGCAAAGAACCAAAGGATACTTGGCCTTGCTACCCATTTCACAAGGTGAAAATCAGTGGAAGTAAGTACAATTTTGTTAACTTCATATTAGTTAGTGCTAATTAGTAAGTATGAAAAATAAATTTTCATTTATTTTAATCCTTAAATCTTTGTAAAAACAAGCAAAGCATGTTAATACTTTTTAATGTATCCTTACTACTGGGATTGTAAGCATGTAATATTACTTAAAATAAACAATATTTCTTACGCATCTGAACGTTTACTTTTTGTTAATTATTAATTTATTGTTGATTTGTCACCATTTCAGTGTGTGTTATGTTTGTGCTTTTACAGCAGACTTGATGAACTAGTGGTGCAGGAGAAAAGGTATGCCTGCCGTTCTGATTTGGATTCGACAGACATCGAAGCAAGAGGGTGTAGGCGACGCCCACAAAAAAGAACCTGGTATTCTTTTATTTTTAAATGTTTTGTGTGTGCTGTGGTTGCATTTTGGTTAAACTTAATTATTTATTTATTTAAGTACTTTTGCCCTTTTTTCTTTGTGTAGGTATCTGTTTTTCTTTGTAAACGAATAAAATGCTCATGCACTCGTGTGCACACATCAACCACTAAGTCTATTGGAAACAGTACTGTAGCTCTGTCTTTGTTGTTTTGGTTGCAATTTTTTTGTTGCAATTTTTTTGGTTTATCTTTTTATTTGTTTTCCTTTTTGTACTTATTACTTTATATTTGCTTTTATTTGTTTTAACCTTTTACTTACCACTATATTTGCTTTTAACCTTTTACTCGTGTGTGTGTCTTTTTTCCCCCTGGTAAACAATATTATTTTACATTTTTGCTCTTTGTATTATCTGTTTCCAATCTTGGATGGGGTACGTGCCATTCACAAATTAAGATTTAAATGATTCGTCTTTGGTTTTACTGGCATGTTTTAGTGTATGATACCACACACTAATACCTCTTGAAAGATTTAGCATAAATACGTACAATCAATATCTAAAGATTGTAATTATTTTTATGATCATAAAAACTAACCCACGAAATTGTTTTGATTTTCATAATTCCAGGGATTCGCCCTCTGGTTCCTCGAGTACGACATCCGAGTCTGATAATGATGAAAATGATGTTGATAAAAGGTGTGTATTTAATTTAATGCCTGCATTATTTAGTTTGTAAAGATTTATTTTAGTTGTATTATTGTTATATTTGTTTATTTATTTACTTATACGTTTCTGCACAAAGATAATACTCTTTGGTGCTGTCAGTTCTGCTGTATGGCTGCGAGAGCTGGACAATGAAAGCAGAGCTGGAAAAACGTATTCAGGCCTTTGAAACGAAGTGCTACCTCGGAATGCTGCCAATTGCCGGGTACGAACACAAGACCAACGAATACATGAGGAACATGGTAACGTCACTTGCGGGCCTTCAGGGACCAATCCTTGCCATCTTGAAGAGAAGAAAGCTGGTGTGGTTTGGTCACAACATGTAGCACGACACCCTTGCAAAAACCATTAAGAGAGAAACAGTGGAAGGAGGCAGGTGCAGAGGAAGGTAGAGTAAGAACTGGGCAGATGATGTCTTAACATGGCACGCCTCCTGACAACAGCAACAGACAAACTGAAGTGACGAGAACTCACACAGCAGCATCCCTCATGTGTCCCCAATGGCCTACCAGGCTGAGGGATTAGATAGATAGATAGATGTATTTTTTAATAATTATTAATGTTATATGTTGCATGTAACTCTTGTGCCTAGGACACCAAAAAGACCTTCTCTGGCTGGATCAGCATCCCAGAATGTTACAACTACGCTGGCTAGATCAACCTCATCCCAGAATTGTACACCTCTGGCTGGATCAACATTGAATCTGCCACCGCCACTGCCACCCACTCCCTTTTCAAGACGTTCATCACCATCAGCAGCCAGACCTTCTAGTGGTGGTAATTATACTTACGTTGCAATAAAAGTCTGTAGCTATATGTTAAACAATTTTCTTTGCACAAGGCAGGGAGTGACATTTTGTTATGTAACGTGTATATAGCGATGTAAAGATAGAGTATGATATGTTAACTCCATAACTGAATAATGAGGAGGATTGTATATGACTTGTTGCCAACAGGTGGGCACAGTGTGTGTCATATTCATATTGTTTTAATTGACATAAATGTGCCATTTGGCTGAAACGATCTTCTAACTTAAGAAAATAATTTTTTACAACACTGTTTGAAGCAAACTGACGCTCGACTACAGAATCGAGACGTTTAGAATTTTCCTCACACTGCTAAACGATTGTCGTAGGTCAATTGCTTAGCAGGGCACATCATAATAATAATAATAATATTGGATGTTATATACGCATTATCTTGTAATTTATTTTCCATATTACACGGCAAATAATTAATGAATTTACAAAACATCACTCGATATTGTCGAAGGTCAAAATTTAAATTATTTGTTGTTTAATTATAACATCTGATTAAGGATAAATTAAAAATGTGTGATTTCTTGTACAGTCCTTACTATCAATTTTTGTTGTTGTTGCCAACCATACTTATCTGATAGTGAGAATGCGTCGTCGATAAAGGTAAACGGCCTAAGTGACTTTTTTTTTGAAAATTTGTTTTGCAGCTTTTGATTAAACATTGTATTCTGCATCGAATGGTATACTTGGTTCCGTAACCCCTATTGTAGCGTTAACACAAATGTGGTGCTGGGTAAAAGGCCTAAGTTATCATCCACAAAATGTGTTTAGGAAAATGCCCCCAAAATGAGTGAAAATTGAAGTCAATTTTTCATATGTTGCAGATCAACGAGATTACCTTCCATTTTTTAAGGAACTTATAACCTCGAACAAGGAAGTGAAGGAGGCACTCAAAGAATTAAAGGGCCAGCTTGGCTTGCTGACAAAAAAGATGACTGACATCGAGAGGAAGCTGGCATCAGTGGCAGACACCGAAGGCGGCCTGGCAGCACCGGAGCCTGCAGCACGTGTGTTCTTGCCTGCAGGCTTGAACCTACCCCTACACTCAATCCCTCAGCTCCGCCAACTGGAAGAACATCTTGCTTCGAGGGCAATTAAAGCTACATTTGTGAGTTTTTAACAACTGATTTTTTTTTTTTTAGGGAAAGAAATACAAAATACTGAAAGAAATTAGAATAAAGATTGGGATTCAAAGTAAGTTTACAGTTTGTAAGTAATTGTTTATTTTCTGTAAAAGCATTGAAAAGTCTTAATTTAATTGTGACAATATTTAAGTCTAGGCAAATTGGACTGTATTTATATTCTGCATCGATTGAAAGTTTGAGGTGGTATATATTAATGCTAGCAATAACAAATAATGTTGGCAATACACATGGCAATCAAAGTCCCAATTCTTACCCAATTCCATTTGAATGTTTTGTGTTATTCAGGAGCGAGAGCTGATAAAAAAGGGAGGGAGGGACTATAAAGAGTCAATTCGAGAGTGTGGGGCAATGGTGATGACTGCAGAGCTGCAGGGCGAGCACAGCAGGACTGGTGTTGCAAGGAACGGCAAGTCAAAGGCAGCATTCAATGCGTACACAAACATATACTCTGCAATTTACAGTAAGAATTTTTGTTCTAACATTGATTTCTCTTTCTTTGTTTTTCTTCCTTTTCTTTTTCCAGTAATAATAATCATAAATTTAAATCAGCTAGAACTACAATAACTCTTATGCTCCTTGTTGTTGTTGAGTAGATTAGTGTCCCGGGCCACCGAAGGCGTATATGGGACTTTGATAAAAACTCTAGATGATCAAATGCTCAGTGAAGAAAAGCCTGTTGAGATAGTTCGTTGTGAAGTAAAACGTTTGATGGTCTTTCGTTACTGAAGGCTGAAGGAGAATTGTTAACTTCAATTGAGCAAAATCCGGAGCTTACTTAGGTGGACTGGTCAAGAAAAGAGTGGTCCCAAGACCTAGATGACGGTAGTAGTGGGTACCACACAACAACACAATGGCAACTCGGAGCGCTTGCAGTCCGGGGTTCACCACTTCCCACAGGTTGCCACACAGTGGACCGTACCAAGGTAAAAGTTAGGCAGCAGAGCCGAAAAGGACTGGAAACGAGGCGTGGCGCACATGTCGAACTTGAGAACTTGATCCAGTCGTCCAGCGGTGAGCCAATGTGATGGGAAACTGGGTGATGGATGGTGTCGCATCGGAATCACTCCAGTCTGTGACCGCCGGGCTGGAGCGTGAGGGCACAATGTAGAATATTGACACCTCTAGATAGGGAACACTCGCCTCCCCAAGCGGCGCCAGGCCAAGGAGACTTGAGTCTGAGCGCCAACCGCTTTCAGTAGTAGTGCAGTGGTAGTCTGGGCACACCATCGCTGTGAAAATAAATGGCTGGCAGAGCAGAGACCGACGCAGTTGTAAGTGCTGGTCGGCAGCTGTTAAAAAAAATTTAAAAGCAGCTGTAAAAGCTGCTCTCCTACCTCTCTTCGACACAAAGTCCAGACCACAACCGCATACAGACTGCCCACTGGAGCCGGAGGAGCAGTAAGATTTCTGCACTCCACCGGCAAAGCTCCACCTCGATCCCTCGCAGCTCGATGTGCATCGCTGCGTGTGTGTGTGTGTGTATGCCCCTAGCTCAGCTGGCAGCTTTTATCTCTCAAACTCTCAGTGAAAAGGAAAATCGGTATCATGTGATGTGTGTGCAACTTAAAAAAATACAAATACAAAACACATTGCTTACATTATCTTATTAGTTTATTTCATAGCAAATACATTTTTATTTCATTGGGTATCCATAATTATGTAGTTTGTTACACAGTTGTCACTCAAAAAAAAAAAAGCAAAAGTTCATTTTCACAAGTTTTAGTGTGTCTGCACTCCACCAAGAAAGCTCCACCTCCCTCACATAGGACTTTCACATTAAAAAAAATTGAAAAAAACGATTTATTTCCACCTCACTGTAACTGTTGCTGCCACTTTCATTTTCATAGTGTAGCAAAGCATGGTGGTTGATTATAGGTCACTCTCTCTATTTTGGTTGATTGTCACACAATCCGCTTGTATACCCTTCAAAAGGACTCTCATTGCTGTCACTATCCGCTAGCATTTCTTTCAAAATGTTGAAGTAGCGTCACTGAAACATTGTTCAACTTTAAAAAAAATCACTGCACCAGTCTTACTGCTTCCATTTTTGATCAACGCATATTGCAGAGAACTCGTGGAAATTAGGCTTCTGGTCTGGCTCTAATGCTATAATTAGTAAGAAAGATGGATGCATTCAGAGTAGCCATGTGTTTAGTGGTCGGTATCGGGCGGTCTAACAGCATACATGCACTTGCAAAATAGCGGTCGGTCGAATAGAATAAGGGTTGAGGGATCTCTTTACATTACTGTATCCGTTCTAAAACTGGTGAATTAGTTGTCTGCTTATTTATATGTGTGTGTGTATAACATTAAATTTCACTAGCTGTGTTGCCTTAATTATCTGTATAATATTTGAAACATTTTTTACAATATTTTTTCCCAGGTCGTAATGTTTTGAATGGTGCCAATTAAGTTAAAGACTGCACATATTCTTCTATGTTTGCAGACGCTGTCTACGACAAACGTAAAACTGATCAAAAGGACTTTGACCACTACTTTGGAGACTGGCTATCAACATGGATTGACAGGACGGAGGGGGGCAAAAAAAACAGAGCTGGGGCAAGGAAAAAGAATGTAGGGGATGGGACTGTGGAAGATGGAGCCAGAGGGGACAATCAGCAGCCTTAAGCATGAAACAGGACTACCTGAGGCTCTGACTACGCGTAGCTGCGAACTCTGTAGTTAGAGACTGGTGCATTCAACTTCTTACTTCTACTGTGCTAGTCTGCTTCTGTGCATACCAAATTACGATCTTAATTTCTTTTCTATCTATCTATCTAATCCCTCAGCCTCTCAGGCCGTTGGGGAGACATGAGGGATGCTGTCGCGGAGAGTTGTCGCCACTTCAGTCTGTCTGTGGCTGTTGTCAGGAGGCGTTCTTTTAGGCAGCAACTAATTAGGCGGGTATGCTCGTTGCATGCATATGCTAGCCTAGAAACTACATAATCGACCAGTATTGGCATCACAAGATGTACACTAAGTATCTTATTTTTAAATGTATATATGTTTTAGTAGCATTTAATAAATACTACTTTATCTTATTTTCAGACTTTTAATTGGTCCTGAGAAATTTTGTTACCCTACTGAGTTCTGTTCCTGCGAGCTTAACTGTGTTCCCAATTTTATTTGACATATATTTTGGTGTGTCCTGGTTTTTTTAAAGTGTATATAAAGTATTAATTACTTTAAACTGGACATTTAAGCTTCTACTTGAATTTCTTCTATGTTTTTAATATGCCAGGTGGGTCGAGCTAAATATAATTTTATTTTTTAGTAATTGTGTTGCAATTGTATGGTACGTGCCATTACCTCCCGTTAGTGGCACTTTGATTTTCTATTAACTTGATATAGGAGAACGCTTAACGCATCTCATTGATTCAGAATAGTTACATATTACATCCATGTTGCCATTGTTGTGCTTTTTTTTTTAAAGGATGTAAATGAATAACTGATAGGGTAGAGGTGATCCTGAAGAGTATTTTTGGAGTTGCAGATTTTTATTATTTTATATATGTTGCATTCTATGCTAATATGTCATTTATGACTACTGCTTTAAACTGAATGTGCTTGTGTTAAGCTATTTTGGGGGGTAATTAAGATACATTGAACTGAATGCATTTTTATTGTGTATGTCAGCTAATTTCTAGTCAACTTGAAAAATGTAAAACAGAATGCCAGTTTTTGTCATCTTCTCATTAACTTATAATAATTAAAGTTTCTTGTTACCTTATATTTGTTAATAAAGGATTGATGTGAAGAAAGTTTTGGAAAAATATTAATTGTGTGAGCTTAAAATAAGAAATTATAGTGGCACTTCAGTATGTTTTGGATGTCCGTTCTATATATGTATAATTTGTAGTGAACATTTTGATCATATAACCTTCCAATAATTTCTAGTCATTGCATGTAAATGCATTTTTTTCATTTAATTTCTAGTCATTGCATGTAAATGCATTTTTTTCATTTAAGCTACTTAATTTAGGCTACTTCTATTTATCAGTCTGGTGAAATTTTAAAATATATTTGGAATAAAAAAAACAGTCATGTTAATGTTTTGTGCCTTCAAATGTATTGGTCTAAAAAATAAGCATTGACAATTAAGAATTAAGTTTTGTATGTCTATGTGTGCATTAAAACACTTTAACAAGGAAAAAAGCTTTAATTGGATCAATTGGCATGAATGGAACTTAATTACAGCTTTGCATGAACGTACAAATGGGACAAGCTTTTCATAAATAGGACATATAATCAGTACAACATGCTTTAATCTGATGAATAAAATTGATACAACAACACATATATAATATATATAAATGTGACCCATCGGGACAAAGTGTCTTAACTCGCAAACAGTATAATTAGCAGTAGAGGCCCGGAAAGGTGGTTGAGCATTTTCATGAAAAATGAATACTTTTAACTATCATGTAAATGTATTAATATTTTAATATTTATGATGAAAAATGTATTTTAAATGCATTTATAGGAAGGTACTCTGAATAAACTGGATAGTAAGCTATGACTATTTTAAAATGACTTGTTTTTTTACTATAAGGCTCATGCATAATATATTGAATAAAAAGACAGATATTGTAGATTTTGAAAATATTACCCCCCCCCCCTCCCCACACACACACACACAAAAAATACCCCTTAAGACTGATCACTTTGTCCTGATGGGTCATATATATATACTGCCAACCTTAATTGGGCCTATATATATAGCACTGCCAAACTTGGGCCCAGCTTGGCTACTAGCTTGGCTACTAGCTTGGGCCAAACATGGCAAGCCAAGCTTGGCAGCCAAGGATGAGTCTTCCATATCTAGCTTGGGCCATCCTTGGAAGCCAAGCTTGGTCCAAGTTCGTAGCCAATCTTGCACCAGACTTGTCCCAAGCTTGGCGTGCTGTCTGGGATGGTTGCTTAGCAACGGCACCGACATTCTCCACGAGCCTTCACCTTACAACATGACCAAGATAAACACCGAAGGACCACGTGACCTTGCGGATTCCACCAATCAACAAGCAGCAGCAAACTCGACGTCACCGTGAGTGGCATCGTCAAAGTTTTAAATTTTACGAACAGTGTTGATCACGTATGATTCACACTCCTTTCCAGACCGAATATGATTTTGTGTTTGAAATGTATTTTGGAGAGAGACAGACAGACAGAGAAAGACAGATATAGACAGGCAGACAAAGCCAAAGAGAGAGAGAGATAGTTACGAACAGTGTTCACACTCCTTTCCAGACCGAGTAGGATTTTGTGTTTGAATTGTATTTTGGAGAGAGAGAGAGAGAGAGAGAGAGAGAGAGAGAGAGAGAGAGAGAGACAGACAGACAGACAGACAGACAGACAGACAGACAGACAGACAGAGACAGAGACAGAGAGAGACAGAGACAAAGAGAGACATAGGCAGAAAAATACAGAGAGAGAGAGAGAGAGAGAGAGAGAGAGAGAGAGAGAGAGAGAGAGAGAGAGAGAGAAAGAGAGAGAGAGACTGAGATATGGAGAGCCAAAGAAAGATACAGGCAGACAGAGATACAGAGAGAGAGAGTGAGGGAGAGACAGATAGACAGAGAGACAGACAAAGATACGGGTGGATGATGAGAAGGAATGATGCATGGATGGGCGGGTAAGCAATACAGATAGACGGCCATACGAAAGACCCGGCAAAAGGACAGGACGGCGTTCTGGGCAGCTTTGGCTTCTGATTTCAGCCTTGAGCATCTCTTTGTCCTTTTGAGCTGCCCTGCATAAGACGCTTCCAACAGTTTGTTTCTGGGTTAATTAATAATTACGCTACGAAAGAACAAATGCTTTAACGTAACTTCTTTTTTCGCAGATCAACTGTAACCAATGTCATCGCGGACTTCAAGTTACTGCTGGAAGCGCTGTTTTCGGGGTACCCTGTGCACTACAGAGCTGACCTCCGCAAGTGCGCCAAGGGAATGACCACAGGTAGATGCCGGTGGCAAGGTAGCACAGTTGGTAAAATGCGGGTTTCCTATGCCGAAGGTCGCGGGTTCGTATCCCGCAGCATGGGACGGACTGACGTGGCTTTGGAACGAGACTTTTCAGGACACCGGAGACCCCGGTTTCCCCCCTCCTTCCCTCCCTTCAATAATGATATTGGATGCAGTCTATGATATTGGATTGATTGATTGATTGATTGTTGCTTTAGGTCCAGCGGACTCTTCCGAGCCAAATCAGGACCGGACAACCCCCGATCCGCATAAAAGATCTGTTGAAACAACCCTAATGGGAAAATTGAATGCCCTCCACCGGCCAGTCACTTTACAATAAAGACATCCCACGCAGGGGACGGCTGAGGCTTTACCCCAACTACTCGAACCCCCGGTTACAAAAACAAAATAGAATACAAACATCATTATAGATTATCAACAAAACACATACATATAAAATGCCTACATTGCTAAATAATAACATCATAGGAAGCCCTAGTGACCACCCGGCAGAAAGCGTCCAACACTCCCAAGCTGATCCAACAGACCCCATACACAAACAAGGAGTCTTGTCCAGGAAGAGTTTTCAAGAAAAAAGGTAGGTCATTGATCTAGCGAAGAAGAGCAAATGAGGAAGACAGCGACAGTGGAAATTTAAAGCACTAAATTTCCAGAAAGTGGGGATACTATTTATACTGAAACCCCCGGCACTCCAACGGGGGGAACTGTTGCCGCAGTGAATCGGTCTTGCCTATAAAGGAAAGACAGGTTTTCAACTGGGGCTTTCACTTTTCCCTTTATAGGTTAGAACAATCTACAGTGGCAAGATTGCTCATGACCCCAAGGGGTATGATATTGGATGCAGTGATTGGATGCAGTCTATGATATTGGATGCAGTGATTGGATGCAGTCTATGATATTGAATGCAGTCTATGATATTGGATTATGATATTGGATGCAGTCTATGATATTGGATGCAGACTATGAATGATATTTGATGCTGTCTATGATATTGGACGCAGTCTTATGCAGTCTATAATATTGGATGCAGTCTTATGATAGTCTATGATATTAGATGCGGTCTATGATATTAGATGCAGTCTATGATAGTGGGTGCAGTCTATCTAACATTTCCCAAAAATAACATTCCATTTCTAGTTCCGTCTACCCCCGTTGGGGTGCCGGGGGTTTCAGTATAAATAGTATCCCCACTTTCTGCAAATTTAGTGCTTTAAATTCCCACTGTCGCTGTCTTTCTCATTTGCTCTTTCTCATTCCTGCTCTGTTCTATCAATCTGCTATACTATCGTCTTCTTCGCTAGACCAGTCTCCTACCTTTTTTCTTGAAAACTCTTCCGGGACAAGACTCCTTATTTGTGTATGAGGTCTGTTGGATCAGCTTGGGAATATTGGACGCTTTCTGCCACGTGGTCACTAGGGCTTCCTATGATGTTATTATTTAGCAATGTAGGCATTTTATATGTACGTGTTTTGTTGATAATTTATAATTGTTACACTCCGTTTGATGTTGGAGTTTTCTATCAGTATCTGATTCAGCCCCGATGCTTGAATTCCTGATAGTTGTGTAACTCAGATTCGTTTATTCACGCAACCCGCTCAAGCAGCATACAAGTCACAAAGTCGACGTATGAAGTTTTCCACTTTTATTCAGCACACATCAACAACTGCATACAATTCTCAATTCAACTCAACAACTTTCACAGCAACTTTCCAAATCACTATCAACAACTTTACTATCTCTCAACAGCAACTCGGCACACGATTAAATAACCTCTCTCTTTTCTGGAACAATTTGGTACATGGTAGAAATGACGCACTGCCACCAATCGAACTAAAGATCGTCATCACTGACTTACGTCATTCACATTTTCTCTACTTCCGGGAACATTCACGACCTTCGATATCCATCCGGAAATTTCTATCAAGAGTAAACACGCAGATCCAGAATATTCTACATCAATATCGACCAACAAAAATTATCAACGTTATACAAAACCTCTCCAAACAACAATGCAAACTCAAATCAAAGGTAAATAAACTCCATTATTGAATACTTTGCAAAACGAAACGATTAGATCTATCGTACACGTTTCCGACATACTTTTGTTCGCGTTTCAACGTAACATAACCCCCCACTCAAGAAGAAATTTACCCAATTTCTTTCAACAACGTTGAAACGTAATGCACAAACAAAGTTCAGAATTAAAACTTGTTTCAGACTGTCTGAATACTGTCAATGTTCTCAGTTCATTCACACAGAGTCAATGGTTTTCATCTTCAAATCTGTCTGGATATTGTCAATGTTCACAGTTCATTCACACAGAGTCAAAGTTTCTCATCTGCAAGTCTTTCTGGATACAGTCAATGTTCACAGATCATTCGCAAGGAAACGACGCCCTCGTCAGTTGCGGTCGTCATCGGCCCAGGGTCAAAGACGATGATCATGTGGGCTTCCCTGGAATCAGTGCGTCCTCCGTTGTCTCCTTCTTCCATCGGATGTCCGACGCAGTCGACGTTGTCATTTCCCAGAATGCATTCGCTGGGTCTCACGGTCAGGTTGGCTTCTGCGGGACGGTGGAATAGCTCCATCAAGGTCTGCAGATGCTCCTTCCAGGTCTGGGTGTGGACTTCATGTTCGACCAAAGTCGTAGAGCCAGGGACATCGCTGAAGTTGTGGGGAAACTCGCCCATAAGGTCCTTGAGCTCCATCTTTTGACCTTCCGTCAAGCTCGGTCGTAGCTTAACATCATCGATGCCTTCTTTGCTGTGGAAGTCTCCCAGTTCCAGCAGTTCTTCGCTGTCAAAGCTGTCGTCGGTCACAGCTGCTGTGGCTGCGTGCACAGTCTCTGATGGCCTTTCCACGTACAGCTTAAGGAGGTTGGCGTGGTATATCTTGGAATGCTGGCCGACCTTCACCTTGTAGTCGTTGATTCCCACCACGGTCTCCACTTCGTACGGGCCTTTCCACTGCATCAGCAACTTATTGTGATCGGTAGGTAGCAGCACCAGCACTTTGTTGCCAGGTTTGAACTTCCTGTTCACAGCCCTACGGTCATAGTAGTGCTTTCCACAGTCCTGGGACTTCTTCAGGTTTTCTCTGGCTATCTCGAGAGTCTGCTCCAGCTTCTCCCGTAGCTCAAACACGTACTGGTAGCTGTTCTTCACCTCTGGGGTGTCTACTTCTTTCGTCCACAGTTCTTTTAGGATGTGCATCGGCCCTCGGATGGTTCTTCCGTACAGCAGCTCGAACGGAGAAAAGCCGGTGGACTCCTGCGGTACTTCTCTGTAGGCGAAAAGTAAGGCGTTGATATAGCGATGCCATTGTCTGGGCTGCTCGCTGCACAGTTTCTTCAGGGTGGACTTCAGCGTAGCATTGAACTTCTCGACAAGCCCGTTGCACATCGGATGGTAGGGTGTCGTAGTCAAATGCCGGATGCTCAGCAGTCTGTTGACCTCCTTCATACAGTCAGAGACGAACTGTGTACCGAGGTCTGTCAGAATTTCTTCAGGCACTCCAAGTCTACTGAACATGTCCACCAGTGCCTCTGCTACAGTTTCAGTGTCAATCTTCTTCAGCGGCACTGCTTCTGGGTACCGAGTCGCATAGTCCACTAAAGTCAGTACCCACCGATGACCTTCTTCACTCGGAGGTCTTATTTCGCCGATTAAGTCTAAGGCCACCCTCTTGAAAGGTCGGTCGATCAAAGGCATCCTCTGCATAGGCACTTTCGGGACCCTTCCTCGAGGTATGGTCTTCTGGCAAATGTGTTACACTCTGTTTGATGTTGGTGTTTTCTATCAGTATCTGATTCAGCCCCGATGCTTGAATTCCTGATAGTTGTGTAACTCAGATTCGTTTATTCACACAGCCCGTCCAAACAGCATACAATTCACAAAGTCGGCGTATGAAGTTTTCCACTTTTATTCAGCACACATCAACAACTGCATACAATTTTCAATTCAACTCAACAACTTTCACAGCAACTTTCCAAATCACTATCAACAACTTTTCTGTCTCAACAGCGACTCGGCTCACGATTAAATAACCTCTCTCTTTTCTGGAACAATATGGTACATGGTAGAAATGACGTACTGCCACCAATCGAACTAAAGATCGTCATCACTGGCTTACGTCATTACACATTTTCTCTACTTCCGGGAACATTCACGACCTTCGATATCCATCCGGAAATTTCTATCAAGAGTAAACACGCAGATCCAGAAACTTCGCAAATTATCAACGTTATACAAAGCCTCTCCTAACAACAATGCAAACTCAAATCAAAGGTAAATAAACTCCATTATTGAATACTTTGCAAATCGAAACGATTAGATCTATCGTGCGCGCTTTAGACACACTTTCGTTCGTTTCAACGTAACATAACCCCCCACTCAAGAAGAAATTTACTTAATTTCTTTCAACAACGTTGAAACGTAATGCACAAACAAAGTTCTCAATTGAAACTAATTTAAGACTTTCTGAATACTGTAATTGCGCTCAGCTTATCTACACAGAGTCAATGGTTTTCATCTTCAAATCTGCCTGGATAATGTCGATGTCCACAGTTCATTCACACAGAGTCAAAGTTTCTCATCTGCAAGTCTTTCTGGATACTGTCAATGTTCACAGATCATTTACCCAGTCAACGTTTTTCATTTTCAAGTCTGTCATTACCAATATTCTTAGTTCGTCCACAAAGTCAATGTTTTTTCGTTCACAAGGAATCGACGCCCTCGTCAGTTGCGGTCGTCATCGGCCCAGGGTCAAAGACGATGATCACGTGGGCTTCCCTGGAATCATTGCGTCCTCCGTTGTCTTTTTCTTCCGTCGGATGCCCGACGCAGTCGACGTTGTCAGCTCCCAGAATGCATTCGCTGGGTCTCACGGTCAGGTTGGCTTCTGCGGGACGGTGGAACAGCTCCCTCAAGGTCTGGGTGTAGACTTCATGTTCGACCAAAGTCGTAGAGCCTGGGACATCGCTGAAGCTATGGGGAAATTCGCCCATAAGGTCCTTGAGCTCCATCTTTTGACCTTCCGTCAAGCTTGGTCCTAGCTTAACATCATCGATGTCTTCTTTGCTGTGGAAGTCTCCCAGTTCCAACAGTTCCTCGCTGTCAAAGCTGTTGTCGATCTCAGCTGCTGTTGCCACATGCACAGTCTCTGATGGCCTTTCCACGTACAGCTTAAGGAGGTTGGCGTGGTATATCTTGGAATGCTGGCCGACCTTCACCTTGTAGTCGTTGATCCCCACCACGGTCTCCACTTCGTACGGGCCTTTCCACTGCATCAGCAACTTATTATGATCAGTAGGTAGCAGCACCAGCACTTTGTTGCCAGGTTTGAACTTCCTGTTCACAGCCCTACGATCGTAGTAGTGCTTTCCACAGTCTTGGGACTTCTTCAGGTTTTCTCTGGCTATCTCGAGAGTCTGCTCCAGCTTCTCCCGTAGCTCAAACACGTACTGGTAGCTGTTCTTCACCTCTGGGGTGTCTACTTCTTTCGTCCACAGTTCTTTTAGGATGTGCATCGGCCCACGGATGGTTCTTCCGTACAGCAGCTCGAACGGAGAAAAGCCGGTGGACTCCTGCGGTACTTCTCTGTAGGCGAAAAGTAAGGCGTTGATATAGCGATGCCATTGTCTGGGCTGCTCGCTGCACAGTTTCTTCAGGGTGGACTTCAGCGTAGCATTGAACTTCTCGACAAGCCCGTTGCACATCGGATGGTAGGGTGTCGTAGTCAAATGCCGGATGCTCAGCAGTCTGTTGACCTCCTTCATGCAGTCAGAGACGAACTGCGTCCCGAGGTCTGTCAGGATCTCTTCAGGCACTCCAAGTCTACTGAACATGTCCACCAGTGCCTCTGCTACAGTTTCAGTGTCAATCTTCTTCAGTGGCACTGCTTCTGGGTACCGAGTCGCATAGTCCACTAAAGTCAGTACCCACCGATGACCTTCTTCACTCGGAGGTCTTATTTCGCCGATTAAGTCTAAGGCCACCCTCTTGAAAGGTCGGTCGATCAAAGGCATTCTCTGCATTGGCACTTTAGGGACCCTTCCTCGAGGTATGGTCTTCTGGCAAATGTCACATGATTGGCAGAAACGGCTGACGTCCGCATGAAGTCCTGGCCAGTAGAATACCGCCTGGATTCTATCCGACGTCTTCTTGATACCTAGGTGACCTCCCATGATTGAGTCATGCGCTACTTCCATCACCTGGCGCCTTAGGGGTAACGGTACCAAGACTTGACGTAGTGGTTTCCCTCCGTTGACCCTCGGGTGCTGGAAGATTCGATACAGGATCTTGGCCTTCACCTCAAAATAGACCGTGCCACTGCCCTTGGTCACGTGGTCTTGGCGGTTCCTGTACTTGTTTAAAGTACTATCATCTTCCTGGAGCTGGATCAGCTTATCTCTGTCCACGATGGCAGCTTTAGAGTTGTCGGCGACCTTCAGTGGCGTAGACGTCTTGTCTCTCTTGGCCTGGGCCCTGGTAGTAGCAGCACCGACGATCTCTGGTCGGCAGGGCTGAGCCGGAGTAACCACATTGTCCCGTAGCAGCTCTGTAAGGTCTCCATCGGGAAATGGCAATGGATCCTCCTCCACAACTTCGACGCGTTGGGTTGAGGCAGGACTCCACTCTGGATCGGGGTTGTCGGGTCGTCTCGCGCCGTCGATATTCCCGATCATCAAATCATACAGCGGCTTCTTCAGGCAAACCGCTTCGACTTCGCCTATGTAGAAAGGGGTGTTGACTTGAATCTTTGCAACTGGCGCTCTCACACATTTGCTGTCGGCCATAAGTGTCCATTTAGAATCGCCAGTGAACTGTTCTTTAGCGATTAGGTCTTCTTTGACGATGACCCCACTACAGCCAGAGTCTCTTAAGACAGTCACTTCATGATTTCCGACGCGTCCCTTTGAAACAGGCATGTTCTGGACGGTCACAGCTGCGCTGGCGACGACGGGGATGGATTTTCCGTTGGCAAGGAGAAGTTGGCCATCGGTCATGCACTCTTGCACGTCCGCAGGGGTAGCTGTGCGCTCGGTCTCACTCGGAAGAATGACGCTCCCGCCGCACACCTGATGGTCAGATCTACTGGTTTGCCGTTGATTGGAAAACCGCCTCTGCCGGTTGCCCGCCGCTGCATTGTCCGTACTGCTCCGCTGTCCGCTACTTTTGTTTTGAGGACAGTTAGCCGCTCTGTGGTCTGTAGCGTTGCAGGTGAAACAGCCCCTTGAATGCCCTTCCCTGGGAGGAGGCGTGGAGTCTGTCTGTCTCTGGCTCGTCTGGCTTCCCTGGATCTGGTTCACATGGTTTCCAGTCTTCTGAACATGTTTCGTCGCGCTGGGTGGCCCCAGGGTTTTCCCATGAGCGATGAGATATCTTTCAGCAGCCTCAGTCACATCTTTAAGCGTCTGCAGCTTTTGTTCTTCTAAGTGGGTCGCTAGGTCCTTGTGACAGGCATTGAGAAATTGTTCCTTCACGATCAGGTCATGGAGACTGTCGTAAGACTTCATTTCGCCTGATAACTCCACCCACTTGTGTAGATATGACGACAGGCGCTCCACAAACTGCTTTGGCGTCTCGTCTGGCTTAGGCCGGCATTCACGGAAGCGTTTACGGTAGCCCTTCTCTGTAAAGTTGTAGCACTGCAATAGGGCCTCTTTCAAGACGTCGTAGTCTTTAGCGTCATCGTCCGACAATCTGGTGTAGACGTCGAGTGCTTCTCCCGTCAGAAGTGCACTTAGTCGAATCGCCCAGTCTTGAGGTTGCCAGTTAGAGCTTTTGGCAAACCTTTCAAATCTCGCCAAATAACTGTCGATCTGGTCCTTCCCGTCGACGAAAGCTGGCAATTTTGGAGCCATGTGGTCGTTGACGACTTGTGGCGCATGCTGATTGTTTTGGATACGCGCCAACTCCAGCTGGTACTGACGATCAGCTTCTAGTCGTCTTTCTTCCATCTCTCTTTCTTCTCGGCGTCGCTGCTCTTCTGCTTCTCTTTCTTGACGCCGCTCTTCTCTTTCCAGACGCCGCTCTTCTCTTTCTTCTCGGCGACGCTGCTCTTCTAATTCTCTTTCTTCACGGCGACGCTGCTCTTCTAATTCTCGTTCTTGTATTCTCTCCTGGGATTTGACGTACTCCGTCAGCTGTTTGCCTTTTAGATTTAGTTCAACCCCTTTCTGCCAGAAGTCAGCCATCTTGATGCTTCTGGAAAGTTCTATTCTGGAAAGTTCTTTTCTGGAAGGTTCTTCTTCTAGAAAGTTCTTGACTGTAGAGTTCTTTCTTCTTTTTTTTTTCTGGAAAGTTCTTGACTGTGCTGTACCTTTGTAGACTGTTCTAGAACAGCACGCTTTCTGCAGTAGCGCTGATGCTTGTCACTAGTCGCCTTCGTTGACGCAGGCCCCGCTGTCCTCGTCGTATGCGACGCTGCACCACGCTGGTGTTGATGTATACGCTCCTGTGCTGAAGTAGACGCGACTTCCGCTCGCCGCTCTCTGTAACACTGGCGATGTAGCTCCGAGACTGTCCCTCGACGTAGTCCTGCGGCAGCCACGTAGTCCCGATCTGTTGTTCGCTCACGAAGCAACTCTTCAGCGACTACACGCCCTTGCAGTCAACCCGAACCTATCGGTGATGTAGTCCCAGTATGTTGGCCCCTCTCGACGCAACTCGTTGGCGGCTACCCTCGATGACTGCCTCTCGTAACGTTGACTCGCTTGTTGTAGCAGTTGAACCCTTGGCTATGGCGTGAATCGCGGCTTGACCCCCAAAATGTTACACTCTGTTTGATGTTGGTGTTTTCTATCAGTATCTGATTCAGCCCCGATGCTTGAATTCCTGATAGTTGTGTAACTCAGATTCGTTTATTCACACAGCCCGTCCAAACAGCATACAATTCACAAAGTCGGCGTATGAAGTTTTCCACTTTTATTCAGCACACATCAACAACTGCATACAATTTTCAATTCAACTCAACAACTTTCACAGCAACTTTCCAAATCACTATCAACAACTTTTCTGTCTCAACAGCGACTCGGCTCACGATTAAATAACCTCTCTCTTTTCTGGAACAATATGGTACATGGTAGAAATGACGTACTGCCACCAATCGAACTAAAGATCGTCATCACTGGCTTACGTCATTACACATTTTCTCTACTTCCGGGAACATTCACGACCTTCGATATCCATCCGGAAATTTCTATCAAGAGTAAACACGCAGATCCAGAAACTTCGCAAATTATCAACGTTATACAAAGCCTCTCCTAACAACAATGCAAACTCAAATCAAAGGTAAATAAACTCCATTATTGAATACTTTGCAAATCGAAACGATTAGATCTATCGTGCGCGCTTTAGACACACTTTCGTTCGTTTCAACGTAACAAAATGTCACATGATCGGCAGAAACGGCTGACGTCCGCATGAAGTCCTGGCCAGTAGAACACCGCCTGGATTCTGTCTGACGTCTTCTTGATGCCTAGGTGACCTCCCATGATTGAGTCATGCGCTACTTCCATCACCTGGCGCCTTAGGGGTAACGGTACCAATACTTGACGTAGTGGTTTCCCTCCGTTGACCCTCGGGTGCTGGAAGATTCGATACAGGATCTTGGCCTTCACCTCAAAGTAGACCGTACCACTGCCTTTGGTCACGTGGTCTTGGCGGTTCCTGTACTTGTTTAAAGTACTATCAGCTTCCTGGAGCTGGATCAGCTTATCTCTGTCCACGATGGCAGCTTTAGAGTTGTCGGCGACCTTTAGTGGCGTAGACGTCTTGTCTCTCTTGGCCTGGGCCCTGGTTGTAACGGCACCGACGATCTCTGGTCGGCAGGGCTGAGCCGGAGTAACCACATTGTCCCGTAGCAGCTCTGTAAGGTCTCCATCGGGAAATGGCAATGGATCCTCCTCCACAACTTCGACGTGTTGAGTTGAGGCAGGACTCCACTCTGGATCGGGGTCGTCGGGTCGTCTCGCGCCGTCGATATTCCCGATCATCAAATCGTACAGCGGCTTCTTCAGGCAAACCGCTTCGACTTCGCCTATGTAGAAAGGGGTGTTGACATGAATCTTCGCAACTGGCGCTCTCACACATTTGCTGTCGGCCATGAGTGTCCATTTAGAATCGCCAGTGAATTGTTCTTTAGCGATTAGGTCTTCTCTGACGATGACCCCACTACAGCCAGAGTCTCTTAAGACAGTCACTTCATGATTTCCGACGCGTCCCTTTGAAACAGGCATGTTCTGGACGGTCACAGCTGCGCTGGCGACGACGGGGATGGATTTTCCGTTGGCAAGGAGAAGTTGGCCATCAGTCATGCACTCTTGCACGTCCGCAGGGGTAGCTGTGCGCTCGGTCTCGCTCGGAAGAATGACGCTCCCGCCGCACACCTGATGGTCAGATCTACTGTTTTGCCGTTGATTGGAGAAACGTCTCTGTCGGTTGCCCACCGCTGCATTGTCCGTACTGCTTCGCTGTCCGCTACTTTTGTTTTGAGGGCAGTTAGCTGCTCTGTGGTCTGTAGCGTTGCAAGTGAAACAGCCTCTTGAATGCCCTTCCCTGGGAGGTGGCATGGAGTCCGTGTGTCTCTGGCTCGTCTGACTCCCCTGGATCTGGTTCACATGGTTTCCAGTCTTCTGAAAATGTTTCGTCGCGCTGGGTGGCCCCAACGTTTTCTCATGAGCGATGAGATATCTTTCAGCAGCCTCAGCAACGTCTTTTAGCGTCTGCAACTTTTGTATTTCCAAGTAGATCGCGAGGTCCTTAGGGCAGGCGTTGAGTAATTGTTCCCTCACGATCAGCTCATGGAGACTCTCGTAAGTCTTCCCTTTGCCTGATAATTCCACCCACTTGTGTAGGTATGATGACAGGCGCTCCACAAATTGCTTTGGTGTCTCGTCTGACAAAGGCCGGCATTCACGAAAGCGTTGACGGTAGCCCTTTTCTGTAAAGTTGTAGCACTGCAATAGGGCCGCTTTCAAAACGTCGTAGTCTTTGGCGTCATTATTCGACAGTCTACTGTAGACATCGAGCTCCTTCCCCGTCAGTAGTGCGCTGAGTATGATCGCCCAGTCTTGACGTTGCCATTTAGCGCTTTCGGCGAACCTTTCAAACCTCGCTAGATAGCTGTCGATCTGGTCCTTTTCGTCGACGAACACTGGCAATTTTGGAGCCTTGAAGTCACTGATAACTTGTGGCGCACGCTGCTGTTGCTGGATGCGCGCCAACTCTAGTTGGTGCTGACGCTCAGCTTCTCTTTCTTGCCGCTGCTCTTCTCTTTCTTCACGGCGACGTTGCTCCTCTATTTCTCGTTCTTCGCGCCGACGCTGTTCTTCTCTTTCTTCACGCAATATTCTCTCCTGGCATTTGACGTACTCCGTCAGCTGTTTGCCTTTTAGATTTAGTTCAACCCCTTTCTGCCAGAAGTCAGCCATCTTGATGCTTCTGGAAAGTTCTTTTCTGGAAGGTTCTTCTTCTAGAAAGTTCTTGACTGTGCTGTACCCTTCTAGACTGTTCTAGAACAGCACGCTTTCTGCAGTAGCGCTGATGCTTGTCACTAGTCGCCTTCGCTGACGCAGGCCCCGCTGTCCTCGTCGTATGCGACGCTGCACCACGCTGGTGTTGATGTATACGCTCCTGTGCTGAAGTAGACGCGACGTACGCTCGTCGCTCTCTGTAACACTGGCGATGTAGCTCCGAGACTGTTCCTCGACGTAGTCTTGCGGCAGCTACGTAGTCCCGATCTGTTGTTCGCTCACGAAGCAACTCTCAGCGACTACACGCCCTTGCAGTCAACCCGAACCTATCGGTGATGTAGTCCCAGTATGTTGGCCCGTCTCGACGCAACTCGTTGGCGGCTACCCTCGATGACTGCCTCTCGTAACGTTGACTCGCTTGTTGTCGCAGTTGAACCCTTGGCTATGGCGTGAATCGCGGCTTGGCCCCCAAAATGTTACACTCCGTTTGATGTTGGAGTTTTCTATCAGTATCTGATTCAGCCCCGATGCTTGAATTCCTGATAGTTGTGTAACTCAGATTCGTTTATTCACGCAACCCGCTCAAGCAGCATACAAGTCACAAAGTCGACGTATGAAGTTTTCCACTTTTATTCAGCACACATCAACAACTGCATACAATTCTCAATTCAACTCAACAACTTTCACAGCAACTTTCCAAATCACTATCAACAACTTTACTATCTCTCAACAGCAACTCGGCACACGATTAAATAACCTCTCTCTTTTCTGGAACAATTTGGTACATGGTAGAAATGACGCACTGCCACCAATCGAACTAAAGATCGTCATCACTGACTTACGTCATTCACATTTTCTCTACTTCCGGGAACATTCACGACCTTCGATATCCATCCGGAAATTTCTATCAAGAGTAAACACGCAGATCCAGAATATTCTACATCAATATCGACCAACAAAAATTATCAACGTTATACAAAACCTCTCCAAACAACAATGCAAACTCAAATCAAAGGTAAATAAACTCCATTATTGAATACTTTGCAAAACGAAACGATTAGATCTATCGTACACGTTTCCGACATACTTTTGTTCGCGTTTCAACGTAACAATAATGATGTTTGTATTCTATTTTGTTTTTGTAAACGGGGGTTCGATAAGTTGGGGTGAAGCCTCAGCCGTCCCCTGCGTGGGATGTCTTTATTGTAAAGTGACTGGCTGGTGGAGGGCATTCAGTTTTCCCACTAGGGTTGTTTCAGCAGATCGTTTATGCGGATTGGGGGTTGTCCGGTCCTGATTTGGCTCGGAAGAGTCCGCTGGACCTAAAGCAACAATTATGTAATGAAATGTAATCTAGTTCCGTCTTCTAACAACGACTTAGGCCTCCCTTTACACCACATGTTTGAGTGATGAATGTGTGTTGTGCATGTAGGAGTGTTTGTAACATGTCAGCGTGTGTGTTGGTTATAGATCGCCGCCCTTTGAGTCTGATTTTAATATAAGGCACGTATAGCATCCGTTATTATTATTATTATTATTATTATTATTATTATTATTATTATTATTATTATTATTATTATTATTATTAATATTATTATTATAGATTTTGTTCTCATCCTTTGACGCGTGTATGGCACATGCTCCTCTTCAGGTCCAATCCCTTTTCCTCAAGCGAGATTATCTATTTCTATGAGAACGTTTAATTAAAATCCTATCCCGTAATTCGAAAGTCGTTCGAGCATCACAGATGATCGTTTAACCAGCGTATTCCATCTTTCTCTGCCCACAGCAAACCTCATGTCTTCGCTCAGTGTAAAGCCAGTCCATTCTCGAATGTTGTCCTCCCACCTCTTTTTCTGTCTCCCTCTTCTTCTGCCTCCTTGTACCATGCCTTGCAGGATGGTCTTTCAAGGCCTGATGCTCTGGTGACGTGGCCGTACCATGGGAGTTTCCGTTTCTTAAACACTGTGAGCATGTCATCGTGTTTTCCAATGGCTTGTGTGATAGTCTGTCGGACTTCGTCGTCGGTGATGTGCCCAGGAATCTTCTGCAGTCCCTTATCTCCATGCTTTGTATTCTTCGTTGTAGATCTGCTGTAGGAAGATGGAGATGACAAGAAAGCGCAGCAGCCTTCTTGGAATGTAGATTGATGGTCCTGTCTTTCCAAATGGGTTTCAACCTTGTCAGAGCTAGAGAGGACTTCCTCTCTAAAAATAACACTTCCTCTCTTAAAACAAATAAATAAAATAAATAATCAAGCCTTGTGAGATATTTCAGTATAAATGGCCTCATAGAATCAAGAACGCTTGTTTATTTTTTGTATGACTATGACTCATAGTATGGGTTTAAGTTCTTACTCAATTCAACAAGACAGTGTAGACAGCAAAACTCGCCTACTCTAGACCCCTTGCTGGAAACATCGTATAAAGTGTCAATACAGCACATCTACCTAAATCAAGTATTTCAGGCAAGATTTTTTTCCCCTTCTACATTCACAGGTACAGTATCCCCACCGGAAGAGATCGTGAGCCTAGTGGATGACTTCGAGTTCTTCAACGACACTCGGAGGTTCTTCATGGAACCTCATGTAGGCTTTTCCTCATTCAGTTCGATTGTGGATTTTACTGGTAAGTGCCAGGTATTGTCTTATTTATTTGCACTGTTCTCACAAAGCTGGATCTGAGAAAATAGAGGTCACAGATGCTGTGGCTGGTTGCACCAGTTCTTATTTAAGGGCCCAAAGATCACACATTTTAAAGTCACAGGTCCTTTTTAAATTCACAGTGAGTGTTGTTTCTTTTTTTTCTTTTCTTTTTTTTTAAAGAAACAAAGAAAATAGATTACACCCGAGTGCTTGTTGTTCGTTAAGAGGGACGTGTTTACTTAAAAACAATTATCGCGTGTTTAACACCTATCATGACGTCACACAATGACGCAATGGTTCTGACGTCAAAACAGGTGTTGAGGTGGAGCTGACGGAAGTGCGAGTGTACACCACAGGTCGCGTCAGTGTGGATTTGTCATTCCTTTCTGGCGACCTCCGACGCTTGGTGGGCAAGGCGTCTTACAACTGTACCATGTCCACAGAGCAGCCGGCAGCTAGGTAAGCCAAGGAAGGCACAGTGGCATTAAAGGATTACATTTGGATTCGGGGGGAGGGGGGGGGCGCGTTGGCCCAGTAAGTGAAAGCGACTGCAAAACATTGATTGATTGTTGCTTTAGGTCCAGCGGACTCTTCCGAGCCAAATCAGGACCGGACAACCCCCAATCCGCATAAAAGATCTGCCGAAACAACCCTAGTGGGAAAATTGAATGCCCTCCACCGGCCAGTCACTTTACAATAAAGACATCCCACGCAGGGGACGGCTGAGGCTTTACCCCAACTACACGAACCCCCGGTTACAAAAACAAAATAGAATACAAACATCATTATAAATTATCAACAAAACACATACATATAAAATGCCTACATTGCTAAATAATAACATCATAGGAAGCCCTAGTGACCACCTGGCAGAAAGCGTCCAATATTCCCAAGCTGATCCAACAGACCTCATACACAAACAAGGAGTCTTGTCCCGGAAGAGTTTTCAAGAAAAAAGGTAGGAGACTGGTCTAGCGAAGAAGACGATAGTATAGTAGATTGATAGAACAGAGCAGGAATGAGAAAGAGCAAATGAGAAAGACAGCGACAGTGGGAATTTAAAGCACTAAATTTCCAGAAAGTGGGGATACTATTTATACTGAAACCCCCGGCACCCCAACGGGGGTCATCATACCGCTAGCCGTGGGAAAAAAAACACTGAGTGATGCTTACCACTTGTTGAAAAGGGCTGTATAAAATACGCCCAGCAAACAACAGGTCCTTTCTCCCACTTCCCCGACCTCCCAAGATTGTGCTCAGTTACATTACATTACATCATTATTGCTTTAGGTCCAGCGGACTCTTCCGAGCCAAATCAGGACCAGTATAGCCGAATCAGGACCACAAAATCAAGACCACAACTTCGCTGAAAGAGGACTCGTTCCTGATCCGCATAAACAATCTGCCGAAATCACCCTAGTGGTAACACATGAAGGCTCTCCACCAGCCGGTCACTTTACAATAAAGACATCCCACGCACGGGACGCTGTGGCTATACTCTAATTTATCGAACCCCCGCTTACAAAAACAAAATAGAATATAAACATCATTATAAAATAACAACGAAACACATACATATAAAATGCCTACATTGCCAAATAATAACAACATAGGAAGCGCCAGTGACCACCTGGCAGAAAGCGTCCAATATTTTCAAGCTGATCCAACAGACCTCACACACAAAAGAGTTTTCAAGAAAAAAAATAGGTGACTGGTCTAGCGAAGAAGAAGATAGTATATAGATTGATAGAAAGAGTAGGAATGAGAAAGAACAAAGGACAAAGACAGCGACAGTGACAGTTAAAGCACTAAATTTCCAGAAAATGGGGATACTATTTATACTGAAACCCCCGGAAACCCCACGGGGGTTTGCAAGGCGCAATATAGGAGCTGAAAAGGCACAATATGGGAGCTAAAAAAACATTTTTTAAAAATTATTATATTACTCATTACATTACATTACATGATTATTGCTTTAGGTCCAGCGGACTCCTCCGAGCCAAATCAGGACCGGACAACCCCCGATCCGCATAAAAGATCTGCTGAAACAACCCTAGTGATAAAACTGAAGGCTCTCCACCAGCCAGTCACTTTACAATAAAGACATCCCACGCAGGGAACGCTGAGGCTATACTCTAATTTATCCAACCCCCGTTTACAAAAACAAAATAGTATACAAACATTATTATAAATTATCAACGAAACACATACATATAAAATGCCTACATTGCTAAATAATAACATCATAGCACAGGCGGCGGAAGCTGCTCAAGATTGGGGGTGGGGGGTTGGGCACACACACATTTTATTCACTGACATTTACAGTTGTATAAGTACAGTAAAACCTCCGTTTTACGACCTTTAAATTGCCATTAAAACGAGGTCTTAAATTTGAGGGGTCTTAAAAAGGAGGTAGGACATTATCGAAAAAGACATTTAGAAAATTAATTAAGCAAAATAAATACATGTACAAAAAGTACACATACCATTAAGTATAGAGAACATCTACCATCTTTCAGAAATATAGATTAAACTCTGTCTCACAACCTATACAGTCAATATCTTCCCGTTCCTCATTATTTACAAAATAATAAATCAATGTTGGTAAGATAGTTGTTTAAAAGTGTATGTAAGTGCTGAGTGCATGTTTGGAGTTATAACTCTTTATAAGATAACCCTATTAATATTGTTGTAATTATTTTTATTCAATCATTGAATAGTTGTTGGTTTGTTTGTTTTTTTTTACAAGAAAGCTGTTATTTCTGTTTGTTTGCATGATCACCCCACCCGTGCATGTTCTCTTAGTATGTCACTTTGAACACCAGACATGGTGTCGGCAAGATCTGACAGGCCTCTGCTCAGGGCAAATCTGGTCAGCTCCTTAAGAGTATTTCAAGCTGCTTTAAAGCAGTGTCTGCTTTTATTAGTTGTAAATGAAATTAAGCGCACAAATATAGTATTGCTTTGGCATCTGAATTTTTCAGATGCTAGGTCGTAAAATTTAATTATTTGAAGGTCGCAAGTCGCATTTTAGAGGTAGTCGTTTAAGAGAGGTCGTTTATATAGAACAAAGCATCGGTGAATTTTTTTCCGGTTGTACGTTAGAGGAAGTCGTTTAAGAGATGGTCTCAAAACGGAGGTTTTACTGTGGTAGTAGTAGTTACCCATGACATGGAGTGCAGTTACACTTTCGCCATCTTTTCAAGCCATTCCCATTTCCACTTGTTGTTGATTTCCCCTTCTTCAAAAGGGTCTCCACAGTTAATAATACGTGAAACACACGACTTGACCATGATGGTATAGTGATTATAAATTAACAATGGCGGACAGTGACAAAGGACTGAACTTCACGTGAACCGCCAAACGTTCAACATCGCCTTCGCCCGCTGTAGTCGAGTGATGCTAGTAAGCCTTATTGGGCAGTGAATTCGATGTAACAATAGCGTGCGCGGGCGGCACTTTTATTGACGAGAAGAAAAAAAAGCTGGACAAGAACATGGATCGAGACTTGGACTTGGATAGATTACGTTTTGTGATTATTTTTTTCTCGGAGCGATTTTTTTCTCTGACCTCTATTTAATTTTCTCGGGAGTGACGGTACCTTTTCTCAGAAAATCGCGGATCTGAGGAGAGTTCCCCAGCCTGTTTACTGACAATAAATTAAAATAAATAAAAAAGACGTCAATATCACACAAATAACAAATTTTAAATAAATAAATAATAATAATAATAATAATAATAATAATAATAATAATAATAATAATAATAATAATAATAGCAACCACAACAACAATATTAATAATAGCAATCCGTATTTTAAAAAAAATCAACAGACCTATATTATGATTTTGTTTTGACAGCTACCATCACAATAGACTTGGGGTACTTCCTCCACATCTACCCTTATTAAAATCATTTCAATCAATCTTTAAATTCATTAAACTTTAAAAAAAAAAAAAAAAAAAAAAAAAAAAAAGAGATAGATCTACTGGTAATGTGATAATGATCCAACCTGAAAAAAATATTTTTTTCAAGTTTCATTGCGAAAAATAATTTAAAACAGACAGAAATAAAGAATAGACTTACCAGCAAAATCATTTCTTCCTCAATTTAAAGCGTTATCGACTACTGTTTCTTTTGAAGTGACGAGGCCGGATGTTAAAAATACGAAGTTCAATGGTTTACGCAAGCTTCCCCGGGTCAGTACAAAGAATATAGTGAGTAGTAATCACCGGATCAAAGAATGCGGCATCTCTCTCTCTCTCTCTCTCTCTCTCTCTCTCTCTCTCTCTCTCTCTCTCTCTCTCTCTCTCTCTCTTAGGAGCTTTATCGTTATATATCATTGTTTTTTTCTCTTTCCATTAAAAAAAAGTTAATTTAAGGGGCCGATTTTTCGGAGGAGGGGGGGGGGGTAGGGGGCGGGGGGGGGGCTTGCTCCCCCGCTTCCGCCGCCTGTGCATAGGAAGCCCTAGTGACCACCTGGCAGAAAGCGTCCAATATTCCCAAGCTGATCCAACAGACCTCACACTCACACATAAATGAGGGGGGGGGAGCTTGCTCCCCCGCTTCCGCCGCCTGTGCATAGGAAGCCCTAGTGACCACCTGGCAGAAAGCGTCCAATATTCCCAAGCTGATCCAACAGACCTCACACATAAATGAGGAGTTTTGTCCCGGAAGAATTTTCAAGAAAAAAGGTAGGTGACTGGTCTAGCGAAGAAGAAGATAGTATAGTAGATTGATAG
The DNA here is from genome assembly GCA_036898135.1 of Oncomelania hupensis. Taxonomy (NCBI): domain Eukaryota; kingdom Metazoa; phylum Mollusca; class Gastropoda; order Littorinimorpha; family Pomatiopsidae; genus Oncomelania; species Oncomelania hupensis. The sequence goes on along the minus strand of CM072523.1, from coordinate 7,773,733 downwards.
AACAGAGCAGGAATGAGAAAGAACAAAGGAGAAAGACAGCGACAGTGGGAATTTAAAGCACTAAATTTCCAGAAAGTGGGGATACTATTTATACTGAAACCCCCCGCACCCCTTGAGAAATAAAAATAACATACTGTGTCTTCGCAAGGACCCAAAAAATAAGAAAATCAACAATGGTGGTATTGAACTGGAGAAGCGCTGGTGATCCTCGACATCAGTCCCTTCAAGGCTGTTGAAAGGCTGCTTGAGTTTCGCAAATTCGACTATTTATTTCTGGACCTGCATCACTCAATTTCTTTTTTCTCCGGGAGGCGTTATGACGTCATGACTGTATGTATGACAAAACAAGTACAATTAAAACTGCACAAACTTTGGTTCCACAGTGTGACTTTCATGAAGGAGGACGTGACGGTGTCGTCAGTGGTGACATTTGAGGGTCTTCGTGACGCACTTATCAACGGCAAACGCGTGCTCTCCGTGTCCGACTATGGACGATGCAGCATCAACGCCACTGCCGTAGGTGGAGGAGTTGTAACTGGTCAGTGTGCCACCTTTTATACCACATGTTAATTGGAGTGATGGATGTGTGTTCGTTGTTTATGGAAGAGTGTGTAGCATGTGAGCGTGTATGTTGGTACAGATCGTCGCGCTTTGAGTTTTAAGATTTGGGAAAAAGCGTGTACATTTTATCCATCATTGTTATTATAAGTGGTGGTGGTAGTAGTAGTAGTAGTAGTAGTAGTAGTAGTAGTAGTAGTAGTAGTAGTAGTAGTAGTAGTAGTAGTAGTAGTAGTAGTGATAGTAATAGTATCAACATACAAGACGTCTGTCCGCGCTTGGGTTTGGTGTGTGGTTGGGTGCGTGCATTCGTGGGTGTGGGTGCAATTTTAATGTTAATAATTATTCGTAATACTAATAGTTCATAAATTGTCTAGACTTTTAAACTGTACAACGACCGTTTAATCAGCTCATCAGCGGTGAAACTCATCGCCTACTTTTACTTTCGTTCAAAATTGAGTGTAACTTTAAGGCACCCTTTTCAGATGTAAAACTGTACAGCGACCGTATAACCAGCTCTGCAGTGAAAACCATCACCAACTACCAAGGTCCAGGCTTTGTTTACGATATTGTCACGACGACCTACTGGTCTAACGGCAGCGTCATCTCTATTGCATCAGATCGAGATGTCGTCACATTCAAGAGTTATTACGTGGAACAGATCGACTGTGGCATTATTGGAGGGGGCTCCGTCCACTTTTATCAACTGCTGAATTAACATGGTAAACAAAAGCGTTTAGTTAATAAACTTTCATTATAATCGCTGTGTATAATCGTTAATAAACTTTCATTATAATCGCTGTGTTTAATAAAGTATTCGAAACTGAAACTAATCATTTATCTTCTACAGACGTGATTATCATTGTGTTAATAATTTTAATGCCTGCAAATCTTCGTTAGTATTATTTTGTTATGAATGACTTAATCTTTATAAATCCATTGAATATAGATTGCCTTCTAGTTCTAAAAGTTATATGTATATGAATACATGAATACGGCAATGTCGATGAGGAACGATTCATATACTGATGTCAGTATTCACTTTCTCTTTGAAACAATTCGGGATTTTATCATTCCTATAAAATAAACAGACCTAAATATCTATGAATTAATATATAATTTTTTTAATTTTTTTTAAAGAGTGGAAATATTAAAAAATGAAATTATAAACTATGACAAGGGAGTTTATGAGAACCAGAAACACAATACTAGTTTTAATGTGTAAATATACAGATTTGTTTTATGTATAACTTTTCTATTGTATTCATGCTAACTTTTGATTGTTAGTTAGTCATGGTTCAGCGCACTGCAAAGAGCCGAATCACAACTTGGTCGAAAGAGGACTTACCCCCTCCCCCCACCCCACCCCCACCCCCGATCGGTATATAAGATCTGCTTAAACAACCCTAATGGTAACAATGAAGGCACTCCACCAGCTGGTCACTTTACAATAAAGGCATCCCATGCAGGGGACGCTCAGGTAGAACTCTAATTTATCGAACCCCCATGTACAAAAACAAAATATAATATAAACATCATTATAAAATATTAACAAAATGCATAAATATAAAATGCCTAAATTGTTAAATAATAATACTATAGAAAGCCCTAGTGACCATTTGGCAGAAAGTGTCCTATATCTCCAAGCTGACCCAACAGACCCAATAGACAAATGAGAAGTTTGGGGAGAGTTCTCAAGAAAAAAGGTAGTTGACTGGTCTAGCGAAGAAGTTAGTTATTTATTGCTTACAGGGTCCAGCGGACTGCAAAGAGCCGAATCAGGACCACAAAATCAAGACCACAACTTGGCTGAAAGAGGATTCGCCCTTGATCCGCATAAAAGATTTGCTGAAACAATCCTAGTGGTAACACTGAAGGCACTACACCAGCTGGTCACTTTACAATAAAGGTATCGCACGCAGGGGACACTGAGGCTATACTCTGATTTATTGAACCCCCGTTTACAAAAACAAAATAGCATACAAACATCATTAGAAAATATCAACAAAATACCTACATATAAAATGCCTACATTGGCAAATAATAATATCATAGGAAGCCCCAGTGACCATTTGGCAGAAAGCGTCCAATATTCCCAAGCTGATCCCACAGACCTCACACACAAATGAGGAGTTTGTCCCCGAAGAGTTTTCAAGAAAAAAGTTAGGTGACTGGTCTAGCGAAAAAGATAAAAAAAGATAGTGGATTGATAGAACAGAATATGAATGAAAAAGAACAAAGGAGAAAGACAGCAACAGTGGGAATTTAAAGCACTACATTTTCAGAAAGTGGGGTATTGCTTAAACAGAAACCCTTGGCACCCCCACGGGGGTGCCTAGCGAAGAAGATCGTAGATCGAAGAAGATCGTAGATTGATGGAACAAAGTAGGAACGAGAAAGAACAAATTAGAATGACTGAAACAGTGGTTATTTAAAGCACTAAATTTCCACAAAATGTGGAGACTATTTATACAAAAAATCCTGGCATCCCAAAGGGGGGAGCTTTTGATTGTTGATTAAAGTTGTAGGTGAGGAGCTGAATACAGAACCAAAGTAAGCAAGTGCCGCTTTACAATCTCATTTTACTCCAAATATTGGCTCTGACATCAGTTTCAACATTTTCATCAAAGTTTTTGTTCAAGGGTTAAATAAATTTTAAGCAGGTGATGCAAACAACGCGATCCATGCAACAATATTTAAAGGTCAATGGCAAATTTAATAAACAATAAACATATCATCCTACACAAACAATATCTTTAATGCACAAAGTCTGGATTTCCAAACTCCCCAGTTGAACTATATACAAAATTACCCAAAAGTAGGCTTTGAATGTTTCAAACTGTACATGGAATAGGATTTTGCTTCAAAACTCACAAACACAAAGCAAATTTATGGACAACACAGTCACAAACCAACTGAAAAAACAGGCATTTAGGTATTGTCGATGGAAAGAATACAGCCTAACTCCATCATAAACTGTACAAACCCATAATTCAGTCCTAAAGTTCAACAAGTTATGCAGCATTCTTGTCAAAGAATGGATCATTTACAACCATGTCAAATTCCCAAAAAAGAGTAAAACGGCCACACACACACACACACAAATAAAAGTAAGTAATTAAATGAATTGTCTAAAAAGTGGGAAAATGAAGACACAATCCAATGTCAGAATAGAAAAATCCCATTCAAAACATGTGGACATGTAACTGTTTTTCTTTTAATAGGCCAGTTTGCACTAAACATGTGACCTTGACGTTAGATGAGTGTCTCGGACCTGGCAAGTATAGGCTGGCTGTAGGATGCAGTAGTCTGACCCTTATGTTTGGGTCACTCTGCACCAATGGCCTCTGCATTGTATAGCATTCCAGCGAAGCCCGAATAGCGGCAATGGATTTATCTCAAATAACCGCTGCGGGCCTACAGAAGCTGACATAAGCTTCCATTTTATTCCACATCGTATAACTACAATCTAATCAATATATAAGTAAATAAAGTTGTAAAATACCTAACTACCTAAATAAAATAATATAGTATCAATACAATTTAACAACAATTTGCACAAACACCAAAAACAAGTGTTTTTTTATTTATGTTTTATTTTTAAGTTGGGTTGCTATTTTTGGTCTATTAAATATTTTCATGGTTTTTGTTGTTGTTTTTTTGGGAGGAGGGGTTAGTTAGTTATTCATTGCTTACAGGGTCCAGCGGACTGCAAAGAGTTAGTTATTCATTGCTTGCAGGGTCCAGCGGACTGCAGAGAACTGAATCAGGACCATAAAATAAAGACCACAACTTTGCTGAAAGAGGACTCACCCCTGATCCGCACAAAAGATCTGCCGAAACAACCCTAGTGGTAACACTGAAGGCACTCCACCAGCCAATCACTTTACAATAAAGACATCCAACGTAGGGGACGTTGAGGCAATACTCTAATTTATCGAACCCCCATTTACAAAAACAAAATAGAATACAAACACCATTATAAAATATCAACAAAACGCATACATATTAAATGCCTACATTGCCAAATAATAACATCATAGGAAGCCCCAGTGACCATTTGGAAGAAAGCGTCCAATATTCCCAAGCTGATCCAACAGACCTCACACACAAATGAGGAGTTTTGTCCCGGAAGAGTTTTCCCCCCCAAAAAGGTAGGTGACTGGTCTAGCGAAGAAGAAGATAGTATAGTAGATTGATAAAACAGAATAGGAATGAGAAAGAACAAAGGAGAAAGACCGCAACAGTGGGAATTTAAATTTGCAGAAAGTGGGGATGCTATTTATACTGAAACCCCCGGCAACCCCACAAGGAGTGGGGGGAGTCGCAGGGGGAAGGGAGGGGGTTCTTTTATTAAGCCACATGCCAAATTTTCCTGTCTTTTTCAGTTTTGAAAATAAAAGTTTCATGGCCCGACTAGATCACAGTCTTGTAAACATACAATTAAACCATTGAACTGAATAACAAGGTGTGACAGTAAGCCGGACACACGTGCACACACACGCACACACACGCACATGCACAAATACAACTGCAAAGCCTGCTCTGACGGTGGCCAATGCTGCCTTATAAAACAATGTACCACGCAAGGTAGGGCCAGGTTATGCGGGAAGCATGGTACTAACCATTCCACAATAGATAATGAACCTTTTGGTTTAAAAAAAAGGTACCCCAAATATATGTGTGAGAAAGAATAAATAAATACACAAATAAATAAATAATTGACTAATCATAGCACATTAGAAAATTAATATCTCACAAAAGACACAACTCCATTAACACTCCTCCAAATAAATAACCAATCATACCACAATAGATAATGAATATCTCACAAAAGGTACAACTCCATTGAAAAATCCTCCTCCCCCCCCCTCCCCTTCCCACCTCACCCCACCTCAACTTCAAATATGCCATCAAACTTTTTTCTTCGATCTTTGAAATTAAGAACAAAACCTGTGTGTGCTTAAAGGGAATGCTCCATGTAGTTGACCACTGACACTTGTCATGACCTAACAGGAGGGCCAAAGGCTTGATGCCTATACTCCACTATGCTAAGCTAAAGGATGGGGAAACACACGTCACGGTGGATACAGTGAACATAACATTAGACACGAAAGATAATGATAATTCATAATGATATGATGACGTGCGATTAGAGAATTCATGATATGATAAGGTGAGATTAGATACAAATACGGGCAAATTGATGGATAATTTTTATGTGCATTAAATCAATAAATGGATATTCTATCAGAATATTTTTAAAACAAACTGAAAGACTTTCATATTTATATATTATAATTATTATGCCACCATTCTTCTTGTAAAGTATCATATAGCTTTCAGTTCCATAAGTAAATGTCTACTGTGGCAGTCACACACACATGATTCAAACCCAACTCAGCAACTGCCTCATTGTCTTTTAACATTGTGTTCCATCAACACACTGCAACCCTATTCTGATGCACAGGAATTCTTTAACACAAGAGCTTAAGCAGCCCAAAGATATCTTTATTTTGCAAAACAAGTACAACTGGAAACCTACTTGTTTCCACAGCAAAATAATTATACTACAAAACAATTTTGCAGTGCAATCGTGCACAAATCTCGTTTATTTTTCTAGAAAACATGACATTTTGTCCCATCTAATCTTTTTTCCTGAGCACCACACATATATCCTCAATGGACATGGAATATTTGCCACTTTACATATGGTAACCATCATCATCATCCTCTTTCTCCGCCTCCTACTCCTCATTTCCATCATCATCATCAATAACACAATCTTCAACCAATAATCACATTTTCTATAATGCTCTTCGAATCTTTACACAAGTTCTTTCTCACAATTTTCTGGTGACTCAATCAACAGCCTTCACACATGTATGACAAATGTGAGTCTGAACCATTAACACTAAAAAAGAAAGTGTTCACAATGTACTTTCAAACATTCGAATGTGCAAACAGAACGCTTCGACACCCTGGAGTTATGTAGCAATGATATATCACAGACACAGTACAACATATAACTTTTTTATAAGCACCTTTGATTTGTTCTGGAGTACAATTTTTTTAAAATTTAAAATAATACGTTCTTGAATTTACAGATGAGAACACAACATTGCACTGAAAAAAAAGAAAAAAAACATCCAAAAACTATTCAGAGCACTCAATGGCAACAAACAATAATAAAGAAAATAGAAACGAGATGACAAAGGTAAATATAAATAATCATGCGATACTACTCAACAAGAGGCATACTAAAAAGTCACAATCAATCGGATGCACGTTCTGACTGAACAATCAAACCCTGTTCACAAAATGAAAAAAAATTTGAAGAAAAAAAATTCACAAAATGTAATGGCAACAATAATGAAGAAAACAGAAACAAGAAGCCAAAGATAACGACAATAAGCCAAAGTAACAATTACTGCCACACTCTTATGTCTGCGATTAGCATAATCAATATCAGCAAATAATAGCAACAGTACTATACTTTCTCTTTTTCAAACACACACACACACACAAACACATCCACACACAGAACACATTCAAATAATCACTTAATATTTTTAAATCTTCTGAGGTCTCAGTTATTCTCTGCTTCTGCTGAAAACTACCTGCTATATGTTCAAAGATCAGAAATATTTGAGTCGGGCCTAGGTTCCAAAATGCTTGCCACAAAACCATTTTCCTTTAAACCCGTGACCTTTACACCGAGTGTCGGAGATCTATCAAGCCAAATTGTGTGTTGGTGAATGTCCTCAACCTCTGACATTCAAACTGTGTCAGCGTTGCTTTCAGGCCTCTATAAGTTTAGTTGCAGCCCAATAGCAACCAAAGGTCCAAACTTCACAACACTTAAGTAGCTTCGCAATCCAAAACACCACATTTCCACAATACTGTAAATTCACTTTCTATCAACACACAATGAACATGATTCATTTCCTTCTAGCAAGCAACGTTGTGGTCCCTAATTGCACACATGGGAAGATGAAAGCAGTTTCAACATCATCAGTTTTCCAACTTTTGTGGACAAGAACAGTATAGTGATAATCAGTCCTTACAGTTTCACATGTTGCTCCTATGACAGTGTATGAGGTACATCTTCCATTGACACTCAGTCAAAGGTTGTTCAAAACATTCAGTCTGGACTCAAAAAGGGAGATTGGAGTTAATGAACATTTTCGGGCACAATCCACAAGTGTGTGATATTAGATGCTCTGTCACTAACATTCTCAGTCCAGTTTTCTTAAGGAAAAAAAAAAGTTGGAGTCATAAATTAAACATTCATAAATCTTTACCCCTGATGCTTCTTGACTTCTTTGTTCGTTATCACTCTTGTGTACGTCTACATCACCATACACTTCAAATCTCTCCCTCAACTTCCCTCTTCCTTAGCTCTCTTGGATCTTTTCTGCTCCCCTTGATTGGTTTGATCAATCAAGCAGCAGGTGCAGCTCTCATCACAAAAGATCATGAGGACCTTGTTCTGAACACCTACCACTCCCTTCAGAACCACCAGCCTGCTCACGCCGTCCATTCTGACCTCCTCCGCCATGCCTCGTTATTGCACACAACACGTCCGAACAGCCAATCCACTACCACACTCTCTCTGTAGATGGCAGTGACGGACGATCATGGGTTAGGGTCTGTCCAAGAAAGATGCTTATGCTACCTCACGACCTACCCCTCAAATTCATCAGGAGAACAGTAAAACTGAAACCGTCTGCCCACACAGAAATGCATCATCACTACACCATCAGTCCTAGGGCTATAAAGATGCCTGTGTACAGAACATTAGCTGTGTAGTGACCTCTTATAGAACAGCTACGGTATACAAACCTCCTGCCTCTGTGGGCCTTATGCCAACCGGCACCCCATTTTGGGGGAATATTCTCCCAAGGCAAGATTTCAATTGGCATTCTGAATCTGAATATTCAATGGTCGTTCCATTTCAATCCCAGTATTTGAAAGATGCATTTCTGTCCTTCTAGGTACACAGGTGCTACTAAGACAGTGGGACGTTGGTTGCACCATCCAGCTTGATGCTCTCGTCAAACATGCTGCGGTCCTGAGACGCTGTGCTGTGGCTGGAGCCTCTGTAACCCTCGGCAAAGTCCCTGCTGGTTTCCATGAGCTCTACAGCATCCTTCAGTATCACTGAGCTATTTCCCTCATTTTCCCTAATCTCCTGACTGGCCTTGACACTGTCCAGTTTGTGTGGCATGGGGGTGTTGTCCCCGTTTTGATCACAGTCTGCAGCCTGGTGTGCATCCACGTTGTCACCGTTGATGCAGTCACCACCTTCACCGCTGCCACTGTCGTCATTGCTGCTTTCACTGCTGCCGGATCGGTTTTGCTTCAACAGCTGGAATGAAGCCGGGGCCAGCGTCTCGCCCTTGGAGGCCGTGCGAATGAGTTCCGACATCTCAGCATCCGTGTGGTGGTTCGCCCCGTCCCCTTCGGCCGCGCCTTGCAGGTCGGAAGCGTTGAACACAGACAGGGCCGAGCCAGAGGGGACTCTGAAGAAATGATCATCTTGCGGTGGTTTGAAAATGTCATCCGTTTCGTCAAAAGGCCTCTCCATAGCTTCTGCCTCCACCTCGTCCTCCCCGTTTTTAGCGGTGGTGGGTGTGGTGATGGTGGAGGGGACGTAGGACTCGCTGACTTCTCTCCCTTCCTCCACCTCTCTAGCTCGTGAGGAAGGATTGTCCAAGGTGGCCAGACTGCTGGTGTCCTCGCTGAAGTCGCTGGTCTTGGAGGTGGCCTGACCTGTCCTTAGGGCCTGGCTGCGGGAGGGGTCGTCAGTGTTGGAGAGGAAGGACGGAGGAAAGGTGCCAAAGCTGCTGCCGTTGCGAGAGAGCGCAGTGTCGTCCGGTGTGCTGAGACCCATGGGCATCGTGCCCTCCGCCTCCACTTCCTGGTCCCTGAAATACAGCAGATGAATAAATCAATGCTCAAATGATCTCAATCTAGATAATGGTGGTGATGATGATGATGATGATGATGATGATGATGATGATGATGATGATGATGATGATGATGATGATGATGATGATGATGACGACAACGATGATGATGATGATGATGATGATAACAATGAATATTTTTATAAATTAACAACCCACACTAATATAGCATAAAACAATAGGGATACACAATATTTAACTGCCAAGTGAGCACACAAGGAATGCATTTGGTCAGTTGTGTAGCACTTTCAAAGCCTTTCATTTACTCCTTAATTTTATTCGTCTATTGTTTCATTTAATATACAAGAATACACAATTTCAATCATTCATTCATTCATTTATTAAATTATTTATTGATTCATTCATTCATCATTAGACACAAAAATAACCAATCTACTTAACGTCATATAGTATATTATTTATGAGGTCACTTTGAACCCAAAAATATAAAGCCTGGACCAGACTTACGATTTTTGTACTCCCAGTTTATGCATCAGTGTCAGCAGATTCTCCAATGTCTGTCGTAAATCTGTGGTTGGCAAGTTACAATGGAACCGCAACTGTAATTTAAAAAAACACAAAGATAATCTATCAACTGAAACCGTTGTTCAATAATCATCTTTACCAGATCACTGAACCTGGCCAATCCCCTTTTCTTCAAAGGCTTAGAACCAGTAAAGGATTAATGAGCTATATTTGTTACTCAAACATAAAGGATTAATGAGCTATATTTGTTACTCAAACATAAAGGATTAATGAGCTATATTTGTTACTCAGACATAAAGGATTAATGAGCTATATTTGTTACTCAAACATAAAGGATTAATGAGCTATATTTGTTACTCAAACATAAAGGATTAATGAGCTATATTTGTTACTCAAACATAAAGGATTAATGAGCTATATTTGTTACTCAAACATAAAGGATTAATGAGCTATACTTGTTACTCAAACATAAAGGATTAATGAGCTATATTTGTTACTCAAACAGATTTACTGACAGCACATTTTATAGCTGCTGTATTTTCCTCTGCCAAAAAGTAAAATTGAGTGGGTTGTGCTGTAGTGGGGCAGGTGGGGCAGGTTGTGCTGTAGTTGGGTAGGTTGGGCAGGTTGTGCTGTGGTTGGGTAGAATGGGCAGTAGGGCAGGTTGTGCTGTGGTTGGGTAGATTGGGCAGGTTGTGCTGTGGTTGGGTAGATTGGGCAGGTTGTGCTGTGGTTGGGTAGATTATGCAGGTGGGGCAGGTTGTGCTGTGGTTGCATAGATTGGGCAGGTTGTGCTGTGGTTGGGTAGATTGGGCAGTAGGGCAGGTTGTGCTGTGGTTGGGTAGATTGGGCAGGTTGTGCAGTGGTTGGGTAGATTGGGCAGGTTGTGCTGTGGTTGGGTAGATTGGGCAGGTGGGGCAGGTTGTGCTGTGGTTGGGTAGATTGGGCAGGTTGTGCTGTGGTTGGGTAGGTTGGGCAGGTTGTACTGTGGTTGGGTAGATTGGGTAGGTTGGGCAGGTTGTGCTGTGGTTGGGTAGATTTAGCAGGTGGGGCAGGTTGTGCTGTGGTTGGGTAGTATCAAAAAATGAAAAACCTCTACTTTAGGTGTAATCTGCAAGCTCAAAACATTTTTGTCTATAAAGAGAATCACAATAGGCCGGTTACCACTAAACAGGCGAATTGATGCTAGCCAAGTGTCAGAGATTTATCAACCATAGGCTGTGGGTAGGCGGCCTACACCCTCAACAGCCTCTGACACTCAGCATTGGATTCAGGCCCACTGCCTATGTAACCTTAGGGACAGCCCAAAAGCAGCAAAAGCCTATTGTGTACTTGAATTGCATCTCGAATCCCTTTTCTGTGCCTGTGAGATGGGTCTGCTTCATATCCATTTATTATTATTATTATTACTATTTGGGATCCGATCCTCACAGTGGAGAAATAGTGACATGCAGAAACCATTCATGGCAGGGACAGAGTTCAAGATTTCCCCAAACAGTGAAACTTTACTTACATAATCAAAGCATCATAGCTTATCATTACAGCACCGCTTGATCAAAAGCAAAAAAAGATTGTAAATAAATAAAATAAATTTGTTTAAAAAAAAAAAACATTCATTCAAAAATAACAAAACACTACGACTGACCTGACTAATGTTTTTGTTGAGTAGGAAGACTGCATAGTTGAAATGATACTTGTCTTTGCCTTTCGAGTACAGTGGAAACCTGGGGAACATTACAGGCCCACGTTACAACGGGTTCCAATCACAAATTGCTTCAAACATCAACATCACAATGGACTGAAAACACTAGTACTGTCTCCCAGGATTTCAAAAACAAACACACAACAACCCTCCCAAATGAAAACAGAGGCCCTTGCTTAGCAAAGGTTAATAGGTGTTCTTCTGTTGTAGAGGCTCACCGACATCCAAACCCTGACACATGCACTTCAGCCTTTTCTGTACCTCATCACCCGTTACCCTGTATTCTCAACCTGAAGTTTGGAAATGACTTGGTGGTAAGTTACAAACACAAAACTGCTTTTCCACCCTGCTCATCATACTCAAACAGGCATTAGCACTATGTTTCACATTCTCAATCACAATCAATAAAACTTTATTGTCCCAACAAGAGAATTTCATACATGAATTTGCTGTCAGTTCCAAATCGATCAAATTAATCTATGCTCAAGATATCCTTCACAATGGTATATATATGATGCCTATTGGTAATTCTAGATTCGTAAGAGACATTTATTACATTACATGGTTATTGCTTTAGGTCCAGCGGACCCTTCCGAGCCAAATCAGGACCAAAGAGACATTCAGCTCACAGTTGTTGCAACAAACACAAAACACATACTTTACCATAAACATCCTTGCATGACACATTAACTCGGTGGATATCACAGTGTCATTGGTCACACATATTGCACAAGTTATAATTCTTACAATAAATATAGGATTCACTCTCTAAATTATTGTGTACTTCACAGATCAACATTGTTCATTTATCCCCATGTCCTTGGATTGTGACCTTTTTCCCCTGCCACAGGCATTTTGTCAATTTGATACAGATTAGTCCAAAACCATAATAAGTTTGACAGACATCTTGTGCCTTCCTGAAATACAGAGGAATTTTATGGAAATCATGCCCCAGTGGCTTTAAAGGTGTGTTGGTTACAATTTGATGCCCTACAGTTAAAGGAAAACCACAGCACTGCAGGGAAGTCAGCAGCAGCACTGTCTGCAGGTTACATCAAAGCCGTGCTTACTCTCTATCCTTGTCCTGCAGCTTGGAGTGAACCTGGTCGTAGATGACAGACTTGGACCCTCGGTTCTCCATGGGATGTCTCAGGGGTAGCCGCATCACGTGCGAGATTTTCAGGGTCATGTGACACACGTAGCCAAGGGCAACAGCGATCATCGTCTCGTCTTGGCCTGAAGCAACATAAATGAACCCCAGTAACAGATGGGCCAATGTTACAATCAAGACAATGAACGCGCTTCTTCCCAGCACCTTGAGCAGCTCTTGAGCGGGTAAAGCACTATATAAAAACAATTTGGATAATATATGGAAGAAAACAGGACTGCTAGCATTCAAAATGTCCAATGAGGACAAACAAAATATGCACATAGGCCAAAACAATGCTGATTAGGACCAAAAAGAACAATAAAACAACACAATGCACATTTTACAGCTACATGTAAGCTCTTGGTCAAATGGACACACACAAAAACAACAAAAAATTCTTCCCCACAGATGTCCAAAAAAGAATGGATAAGGCTGGTTTCTTGGAGTTCTGTGTTGAAAGTACTGTGTTGTTCTCCGTAGTTTTGTGTCCGCCTGAGGAAGAGCTTAGGTAGATAATGTCCATTGTGTTGTTTCATATTGTTCTTGGCCTAGTTAGCATTCTTTTGGCTTATGTGCCTATTTGTTTCCCATGATAAACACTTTTTTTCTTAATTTTTTTTTTGTGGTACGGCAAACTGGTAGGGAAATATTTACAGGCAAGTATATTAATAATGTGCTGACCTTGCAGTTCCTCTGCCTGAGGTAAGTGTATATTGTTAATGAAGTACTTCCCATCTACCTGAAACACATAGAGACCGGAAGAGCTACTGGCAAAAATTTACTGACAACCTCAGAAATGGCCATGACTGATCATGGTCATCATCATCATTAATCATCAATTGTCATCATTATCTTCTTCATCAATCATCATCACCATCATCATTATCACAACCACTCATCATCATCATGACCATGACTAAGACGATGATCGTCCTCATGATCATCAACATCAGTCAAGGGATTTAACCCTCTAACCCCCACTGGAGCCTAAGTCTTATCTGCTTCTATTTCCTAGGTCAAGGCAAGTAACTCCGTCAAAATGCTTCACCATGCACATACAAAAATTAATTTATAATGCACCACCCAAAATTATGTTCCACTTATCATTATTAATAAATCAACCACATATTTTTCTTCAAAATGAACTGTTACACATACATTTTTACAATGTGTTGCAACTGGAAAAAAAATCTGAATGTCAACATTGCATACTGCACAACATGCAGCAATACGATCACTGACTCAAATAATAAAGCACCGATTGTTCATCGTTTTTGTTATTCAAATCCGACAGAAAAAGATCATCAAAGTGAAAGTCCAAGTCACTTTCCTCTCCATCATTAACCTGTACCAAATCAGCCTCCTAAAATCCTTCAAATGGGTCATTTTCTTCATCAGATTCTGCAAGAATCCGACGCCATAATTCTCCGCCTCTCAAACTTCAAACTTTAATCAAACTTTGAAAATTCACTGTGTGCGTTCTACACACTCTAAAAATGCCGTGAAAACACCACCAGAAACAGCAGGAAATCATGATCACGTGTGCGAGAATCTCGCACGTTTGCTATATTAATAAATAGATTTCCACATGGCAGCCTCTGATCAGACCACGTAATTACCGTCCGCTGCCGGTCGCTCCGCGAGCATGCACATAGCAAAAATATCGGTCGCTCTAGGTCGCTCCTCATGTTAAAGGGTTAATGCTCTAACACGACAACTTCTAAAATATTTCTTGCCCTCACATCAACGAAACATGGGTTGTTAACATTACGTAAATAGAAAAGTGAGCCAGAAAATGTAAATTTTTATTTTATTTAATTTATTTAATCGTTCTTATATAGCGCTTTTCCAGCTCAAGAGCTGCTCAAGGCGCTGGCCGATACAGGATCTATCTCAAGCCGCCCGAGGAGCCAACTTGCAGCCTTTGGGCGCATCGTAATAACACTCCAGACAACTGAGCACAATCCTGGGCAGCCAGGGATGGGGGAGAAGGACCTAGGTGCATGCTGGAAGTGTTCTTGTCACCGGCACTCACCCGTCTAGGACATGAGCGTCAGGATCTTTAAAGTCCGTTATGAGGGAATGTATGCGACACAGACTAGACCTCGGTTTATACTCTCATCCAAAGGAGTAGGAAATGGGAGTAAAGTGTCTATCCCAAGGACACAACACAATGCCCCACCCTGGGCTCGAACCTGGGACGTTCAGATCCGCAAGCCAAAGCTCTACCATTAGGCCATCGTGCCTCTCAAGAAAGAATACAAAGCAGAAGACAAAATCTCTATGACTGCTGATGCAACACTTCAAACTATACGAAAACAAACACAAAAACTTTAATATCTCGCTGAGAAATTATATTGTGGTATCAAATACAAAATATAGATCGACATAAACATACATGCATGATAAAAGAAACTGTTACTGTACACAGGAACAACTTTCATTACATCAATATCACTTATCCGCATGTAAAATGCAACAATATCACAAATCAAAAGCGGATATTGCACACATATTATCAGGGTTCCCACCAGTTTGGGAAAACAAAATTCCATACTTTTTCCAGACTTTTTCCATGGCTTCCTAAACATTTTCAAGACCATCTTTACACACACAAGAAACGAAGAATTCTACATAGAATACTTATCACATAAAAACACCGGTATAACAAAAATGAATTGTGAGACGTGTACTTACAAAATACAACTTACAAGACAGCCCATGATCTGTGATACTGACAGTCCATATGATTTTAATAAACAAATATGCCCTGCATTTTTTCATGTGTTTAAGTTCAACTTTCCTGAGAATGAACACACAATTACTGTTTTATTTCTTTGAGCTTCTGGTCAATTTGGCACTCTAGAGTAATGGCTTCTGCCTCTTTTTTTGTCGCTGACCTGCGCAAAGCATTGGCCTAGGACAGAAGTGATAGGCTCTCACTCTGCCCTGCCCTATCTGCAAACTCATTTGCAGATTTAAGCAGGTCTTTTGCACACAGTTCCAATCGTTTCTTCTTTGACTTCAGCTCTTCAATTTCATCTAACACTAACTTTCTTTTTTCTAATGTCTCTTTTTTCTCTCTCTTTTTCTTCTCTTCTTCAAGGTAAACCTCATATCTGGATCTTGCACTAGCTGCATTGAAGAGGAGTGCTTTTGTAATTGGCACCTGACTGGCTCCACCTGCCTTAGCCAAATCGTCTGCTATAATTCTCTGTGCTGTTAGGGTTTTCTGTGACATGTTGTCAGTCATTACTTCTTTATTAACAGAGAATCCCCACTCCACACTGGCCTGGCCATGAGAAAGGAGCAGCACTTCTCTCACAACACTCCAAAGGCCACTCAACTCCTTTCGCTTGGCCAGTGCAGAGAAGAAGAGTCTGTCTAATCTGTCTTTATCCCTGTCAAAAGACTGAAAGTTATCAGCAGAAGCACACTCTGATAAGAAGTCTGTGTACTGCAAATTGATTCTGTCCACATCTTTCTTCTGTTCTGCATCGGCCGGATGAGAAAGAAAACAGTAGGTTTATTGTGTCTTTAATCCGCAAGAGTAAGCAAGGGAAATAACCGCGCTAAAAGAAAAATTAATTTGCTACTTTCGGTTTCAATCGCAACATCGCCGGGAGAACATCTCAAATAAACGATATTTTCATTTTTCTTTCTTTTGAAGAAAAACGCTTGTCAAACTGAAAGATTGCCTTGTGGTTTTTTCCATGACTTTTCCATACCTATCTAGACAAATACATTTTTTCCATGGCTTTTCCAGCCCTGGAAATCACTTTCTCTATTTTCCATAGCTTTTCCAGACTTTCATGACTCGGTACGAACCCTGTATTATATATAATAAAATAAATCGCAGACAATAATTGAACTAAATACTACAGTCAAACTATAAACAACATACAATCTAAGTCTGTATACAGAAACATCTAGATCTATAACAGGGCACAGGCCATGTAGCCCCTTGAGCAGAATTTTGAACTGGTAAATGTGCTATTTAAAAACAATAGCTTCTAGGTACTATTACAATACTAATACAAGGACTGACCTTTGTGATGGTGTAGATGTATTTGAATAGCTTCTAGATTCACAGTGAAACCTCTGAAATGCGACCCCCATGTTTACGACTCCCCCTCTGTTATGACCAAATGTTTACTGACAGATCGTTTTCTTTCTTTACTTGTATTTTTTTTATGACCACCCCTCAAACGTGACTTACGACTCATGTTTTATGCCTTTTTACAACTTATCAGCAAACATGACCTGTCATTCAAAAAAAGGTCACTAGTTGTTGAGAAAACCACATGCAGACGACAGAAAGTCGTTTTCATCAAATCTCATGAGAATGAGACTTGGCCAAGGTTATTCATATTTTTTTAAATTAAAACATGTCATTTCAATATGACAAATACAGAGCAAGCCGGTACTCAGCTAGGAAAACAAAAATGTACAGTGTTAACTCTTGAGCATCTTCTCCAATTATTGCCAGCAAGACTGCATATGCATATGCACACAAATTGGCAAGACAACCTTCCAGAGGCTGCAGAATTCCTGTCCTGCTTTCATTCAGAAACTCAGCAGAGAGTTTTAAAATCTAAAAGTTGAATTCCCCAGTGGAAAATCTCTTCCTTTTTCAAACCATGTGACAGTGCTTAGAAAGACCACATTTTACATTTACACAATGCTTGAAAAATTAATCAAAATTCATTTGTTTTATCTCGATTTTAAAAAAAAAATTGTGTATGCGTTATGTACGCAGAACAAACAAAAAAAATTTCATTACACTTTAAATCATTCACAAGTATATCAACTAACAAGTTAGTATCTCGTATTGCCCCCAGTCGACCTGCGGTGGTCCCGTTGCCCTTGGTTTTAGCCACAAGCTGAGACGGGGGTATCCCAAACCTAAAAATAGAATAGAGAATTCTGGGAAATCTGTTCAAGGGAAGTAACTGATAACTAGCTACGTTTGCATTCATGGTCGCCATTTCTCGCGAAGATGTGCTGGTTGAAATTAAACGAAAGTTGGGAGAGTAACTGCATATTTCTGATAGTGAACAAAGGCTTTGCTCAATTATCGAAGGAGAACACGATGGATTTATAGAAACATGCACACATGTTACATGTATGTGAGCTCAGTGCAGGCGATCGTGAGTCTCAGTGAACGATTGTTCGCCATTCTGCTCAGATCGTTCGATGTGATGGTTCATTTATCGCTTGAAGCACACTGTATAATGCACATGCAAGGTCTGTTAAAGATATGATAATTTGAGCATATGTTCGATTCCGTACCAATTGGAAGGTGAGGTGGAAAAATTCAATCATGGTGATGATCAATCCTATTTTGCAATGGTGGTTAGGCCTACTTTATTGTGTATGGTCACGGGTCAGTGGTGTTCCTAGGATTAGAGGGCAATAGGACAAAATGTACTAAATCATAAAACTAATCGGACATCATGTCCTGACTACATAAAAGCAATAGGACATTCAGATTGTGAAGCGAACCGATTAATGGTGCTTCTCTTTTCTTCAAAAACGAGCTCAAAACAGACTGCCCTTTAGCAACACAAAGCTTTTTCTACGGCGGCATTTTGAGCGTAGTAAGATCGTTGCAGAGGAAGTATGGTGTCGGTTATTTCCCTTTCAAAAGTGTCGAGAGTTGCGGCCCTTTTGTTGTTCGACGGAATTTACTAAAGAGTGATAATAGTCTAGCATTGTCCACTATTCAAACTCGTTTTAACAGCTTTGACACCCCAGTTTGTACAGATGTTTCTTGCAGTGACCGCTCTAGTCATAATACTATCGGACAATGACCGCTAATTTCGCAATAGAATCGGACATTTGACGGGACCCAGGTGTTTGCATTCGGTCATTTTCCAAACGAATCGGACCATGACCGATGTCCGAGGCCTCGGGACATCACTGACGGGTACTTACCTTTTGTAGTTTGTGTGCTTTTTGTTCTGTCGGCCTTGAGTGTTTGCCTCGCCTTGGCTCGTTGTACTTTGTTGTGGTCTCGCTCTCTTTTGATTTTTGAAAGCAAATCCAAATTGCATTGTTATCCAGCAGCATGCGAGGTCAAATTAGACGAATTCAGATCTAACCAATCTTCTTATGACGCCATTTTGCGTGTGTCTCATGTGCCATGCACCAATCTTGAAGAGTCCTGCCGACGTCATTTCAGAAAAGGATTTCCCTACCCATAATTCCCCTGGGTTTTGAAGTTTCTAAAAAATTATTTTAGGCCGTCGACGCTCTATGGAGCGCAAAGCATGTAAAGGGAAGCAACCGGTTGTACGCGCACGTCGACAGAGACATAGAAGGGAGATACTAACTTGTTAGTTGATATACTTGTGATCATTAAGTGATTAGGTTTGTAATAAAGTGTAAAGTATTTGGAACACTATACATTGGGTTTTGTGGATTTTGAGTGCTAGTAAACAAAAGGCAGCCTACCCCTCTTTAAAGACAGAATTTTCCCAGTTTTTTGAAAGTCTTTCCACTGTATTACAATGTCAATACAAGGACTGACCTCTGTGATGGTGTAGATGTATTTGAATAGCTCTTCCAGCAACTGCTTGCGTCTGACGCTCAACAAAGCATTTTCTCTCACTAGCTTTTCTCTGCAGAGGCAAAAATAGAACAAATGTAAAAAACTTCAAAAATAATTTCAATGGAAGTTCATCCTTAAACATTTGTATAACAGGCAATGACATCCCAAAAGCACAACAAATTCATTTTGAGAAAGATTCAATGGAAAACATAAAGTACACATGCAAGAAAGTATGAAGGAGAGCAAAACAGCCAACAGCTCAAACCCTGCAGACTTCACTCAACACCCTTTGCTGACACTTATGCACACCTGCAGACATCACTTAACACCCTTTGCTGACACTTATGCACACCTGCAGACTTCACTTAACACCCTTTGCTGACACTTATGCACACCTGCAGACTTCACTTAACACCCTTTGCTGACACTTATGCACACCTGCAGACTTCACTTAACACCCTTTGCTGACACTTATGCACACCTGCAGACTTCACTTAACACCCTTTGCTGACACTTATGCACACTTCACTTAACACCCTTTGTTGACACTTACGCACACACCCACACACACAACTGCATGTGTGCACACACAGGCTCTTCCAAAGTGAGCATTGAACATTGGAGAGCGAGGTTCACAGAATAATACACTACCAATACTTTTCCACAGCCTAAATCCACAACATTGAACATACAAAAGCTTCGCCTGGCACACCAATGACCCAGATTCGAATCCCGTTGTGAGAAAAATAGAAGTGGCCATTTTGTACCGTTCATCTTTAGCAGTTTGACCGCTCTGGTGATTTTAGAGTGTTGATTTAGGTCCCTATGTTACACTCGATGTTTTTTGTTTTTTTTATCAGTTGATTCAGCCCCGATGCATGAAACCTGATAAAGTGTAACTCAGATTCGTTTATCCACGCAGCCTGCTCACTCAGCAACATGGCAAAGTCGTCGTATGTAGTTTTCCAACTTTATTCAGCATACAACAACAACTGCAAACAATCGCTTTTTCCACTTTCAACTTTCCACTTTCAACTTTACAATTCAATCTACAACTATCAACCACCTTTTGAAACAGTGCGCCACTATATATATAGTCTCTCTAAACTCGAGAGAAATAAATAACGTTCGGGCAAGACATAATTATAACCAATCAAAATACATTTCGTCATCCCTGTCTCACATTATTTGGGATGGAAGCTTCTATAGTTACCACTAGAATTATCCATACGCTTCGATCGATAGTAAACAACCAACTCTAGAAAATTCTCAAATAATATCGACCAACTAAAATTACCAACGTTATACGAATCTTCTTCTAATAACAACGCAAAATCAAATCAAGGATCAATACACCCTATTATTGCAGGCTTTGCAAAATAAAACAACCTGATCTATCGCGCGCGTCCCATTCGCGCCACAGCGCGAGTCTCAATGTAACACCCTACAATGGTGTAATGTTAAATTTCAATGTTCATTCATTTCAGGTCCAACATGTCCAACCACAAAATAAATAGATAAAAGGCATAACCTACCTTTTTACAATGTATTCACGCCTCTCCTCCTCATGCTCCTTCCACTCTTTCGCCACTGACTCCACATCCTTCTTGATGGCCTCAGCTGCAACAATCCAGCACAAAATATAGCCTGACAATGTTAGCAACAGAAAGAAACCCCAAAATATCCCAAAGAGCTGGAGTGAAACCCTAGACACTTTGTTCTTTTCTTAGTATCCTTCAAACTTTGAGGACAAAAAGAAATATATATCCGTAAGACAGAAAAGCACAAGAAAATTCATTACAAAACAAACTCAAAGGCCTGACATTTCTCTCCTACAAAACTACAACCCATTTCATGCAGCTGGAATGAAGAAAATGTCATAAAAACGGAAAAGAGAAAGTGACATCTCATACTACAGTACCTTTGCCAGAAAAATACTACATCATAAATCAAATGAATGTGAGCAATTGATCAACCATAGGAGACAAAGCAAGAAACTTAATTCTTGCCACACAATAGTTTGGGGGAGGAAGGAGGAAGGGGCAAATTCAGATTTTTTTTCTTAAATGCATCCAGGAAAGTTCAACTTTACTTACTTAGATCTGATCCTGTTGTTTGTATCACACCGACTCAACCAAAGCTTTTAGGTTTTGAAGTTAGTTCAGCCAGGCTAGCTATAAATAGCTTTGCCGGTGCTCTTCTTTCCTTTCCTTTCACTGAAAGGGAGGGTGTAGGCAAGCTATAAATAGCCCGCAGCCAGCAAAATGTGGGAGAACCTAAGAGTGCTGCTCACATAGGCATTGAGCTGGTGTGGTATGTCCATGCATAAGAATAAGTGTATAGTCTAAAATAATATGTATGTGAACAGACATGAAATTATTAAATTGAATACAGATTTAAAAAAACCTTCAATCTCCCCACCCGCATTACATGGAGCTCTCTGCGTACTGCCAGTCTCAATATAAAAAGATCAGAATGGACATTACTGGTCGCAGGCGAGTTGCACCCCCTATGTTGAACACAATTGCATTCAATGTGAAAAAGTTGAAATGTTGAACACATTGCATCACCTTTGGCAGTGTTCTCATCTTGCGCAGCATGAACCTTCTCCCGAGTCTGCTGGAGCTGTATGGTTCGCCTCACTAACTCCGAATGCAACTGGCTGACCGACATCTGCAGATGCTCTCTTTCCGCAAGCTGTAACCCACCAGAATTAATAATAATAATAATAATAATAATAATAATAATAATAATGATAATAATAATAATAATAATAATAATAATAATAATAATAATAATATTAACAACAATAATAATAATGATAACAACAACAATAATAATAATAATAATAATACTAATAATAAGTAATAATAATAATAATAACGATGTGGATGATTATGTGGACGAGGATTATTATAGTGATGATGATGGTTATAATGATTATGCTACTGATAATAATGCTACGATAATGTTATTATATGATTATAAAGATGAGGATAATGAAGTGCAGAGTTGAAAGATGTTGATATAAAGAACAAGAATAGTTCACCTTTTGGGAGTTTTCCTGGGATGCCAGCATTTTGTCCTCAATCTGCCTTCGATGCCTTCGTGCGTGAGTCTGCATTTGTTTTATCGCTCGCAGCACTGTCTGGATCCTGGAGATGGCAAACAAATCAAGGATTATTATTTTCTGTAAAACGGTTTATGAATGTTCCAATAAAATGATGACGATGACAATGACGTTGATGATGATGCTGTTTACAATGAGGATGATGACGACCAGTAGGAATATGAGGATGATAGGACGATTGTGATCAAACGATGAAAAAGATGTATGAGATATGGAGTGCTGATGACAACAATGTGAACTTTAACTCACTCCCCACTAACCACTGTGATCGCAGCGGTCCCCTGACCGTCGCTTCCCCACGAACCACTACCCTGGCGTTTGTTTTTGCTTCAATGACGTCAATTTCTAGCTTTCAAAGTTGTTTTACTGCCTGCTGTTTCATAGTGTTCTTCAGCTGCAGAATGACGCAGAAGAGTTTAATAAATCACTGGCTTTGTGTGGTTTTGGCCAACCAAAATGGTGTCATCTACTTCAACAAAAAATAGGGTCATTTATATCCCCAGCCTAAATCAGGTATTTTCCACTTGAAACGTTTTAAACTTGGCACCACAGTGTACCAATACCTCAACAATAACTCCTGACATTTGTACTTTCTTATGTATAAAAAAAAAAAAGGTAAAGGTAGTCCCATAGCCTTGTGGCCGTAGGGGAGCGTGATGTTGGAGATCACACTTATCTTGGGCCAGCGTAATGAGGGTGATGCCCATCTCTCTCCCTCGCTGCTTTACCTTCCCCACCCTTAAGAGAGTAGGTACTCAGTCACAGTTGAGTCAACTGGAGGCGTTGTTATTTGTCGCTTCACGTTTTGCGGTCACCCATCCAAGTGCTAACCGCACTGCATGGTGCTTAACTTGGGACACAATAGCGAGTGCTCCAACCACTGCGCTATCCGACACCCCTAATGTGGGGTACTTTATTTTATTGAATGTTTTACTTAACAGTACAAATGGCCAGTATACAGAGAAAACCTAGAACAAAATCGCCCTGTAGGGAGTGAGTTAATGGTGATGAGAGAGAGAGAGGGGGGGGGGAAGAAAGAGGGAAAGACAGAGACACAGAGTGAGAGGATGAGAGATAGGAGGAGAGACAGTGTGAGAAAGACCGTGTGAGAGAGACAGAGAGTGAGAAAGAAATAGAGACAGAAGGAGAGACAGAGACAGAGGAAGAGACAGTGCATGAGTGATAGAGAAAGAAAAGAGAGAGAGAGAGGGAGAGCGAGAAAGCAAGAGGTAGTCAGAGACAGATAGCATGTTTCACCATAACAAAGAATTGGAAATGGTCAGAGTACTATTCAGCAATGCTACCTTGAAAGAGAGCTTGTGGTATATGAGGCTTTGACGCTGCTTTGTTCCACCTTCACAGCAGTGGAGAATAACGTCGGCAAAGCAAAATCAGGCACCTGAAAGCCCAAAATCATGAACCCATTCAAATCAAAATCAGCCAATATCTTTACTACAGCCCACAACAACAACAAGAGGTTGCCATAATATTCAAAACCTGTGGTTTGGGCACACGTGATAAATGGTTTGTGAAGCAAAGTTGAGCCCGGTTAGTTCTTGAATGGGTGAAACTGCTTGGAAGGAAACCCCAGAACGACACAACAAATGAAACAAGTGCACGACACACTTTAGTAAACCCAGCTGTGAATGGGTAGCTGACTGTTGTTAGAACCCAAGGGAGAAGAGTTGGACAGCACCTTCATTAAACTGGCCCAGAGAAAAGAGAGTTCCACAATGCCTCTCTCCAGCTACTAAAAGGTTATGGGAACACCTTGGCCCTTTCTGAACGGCAGTGGGGGAGGGGTGGGAGATTGTTTGATTGATTGATTGATTGATTGTTGCTTTAGGTCCAGCGGACTCTTCCCAGCCAAATCAGGACCGGACAACCCCCGATCCGCATAAAAGATCTGCTAAAACAACCCTAGTGGGAAAATTGAATGCCCTCCACCGGCCAGTCACTTTACAATAAAGACATCCCACGCAGGGGACTTCTGAGGCTGCACTCTAATTTATCAAACCCCCGTTTACAAAAACAAAATAGAATACAAACATCATTATAAATCATCAACAAAACACATACATATAAAATGCCTATAATGCTAAATAATAACATCATAGGAAGCCCTAGTGACCACCCGGCAGAAAGCGTCCAACACTCCCAAGCTGATCCAACAGACCTCATACACAAACAAGGAGTCTTGTCCAGGAAGAGTTTTCAAGAAAAAAGGTAGGTCATTGATCTAGCGAAGAAGAAGATAGTATAGCAGAGTGGTAGGACAGATCAGGAATGGGAAAGAGCAAATGAGGAAGACAGCGACAGTGGGAATTTAAAGCACTAAATTTCCAGAAAGTGGGGATACTATTTATACTGAAACCCCCGGCACTCCAACGGGGGTACTGTTGCCGCAGTGAATCGGTCATGACTACAAAGTCAAGACAGGTTTTCAACTGGGGCTTTCACTTTTCCCTTTATAGGTTAGAACAATCTATACAGTGGCAAGATTGCTCATGACCCCAAGGGGTAGGGGTGGGAGAGGGGAAGGCTGAGGGGAAAACACACAGACTCACAATGCTATGCTGCCATCCCAAAAAA
Organism: Oncomelania hupensis; assembly: GCA_036898135.1. Lineage (NCBI taxonomy): Eukaryota > Metazoa > Mollusca > Gastropoda > Littorinimorpha > Pomatiopsidae > Oncomelania > Oncomelania hupensis. Next base: position 7,748,590 of record CM072523.1, on the reverse strand, counting down.
ATGTTCTGAGAAAATCCACCGTTCTCTGATGGAGTGCCGCGCGACAGATTTTGTACATCATGAGGTGGACATTAGAACAGGATAGAAGACTGGATTGATAAATGATGCAGTAACAAAAAAACAACACAAAGCTGTGTATGCTGTATACCTTTTTGATGAGGTATTTGACTCGCGTCTGCTCCTTGTTGACGTAGACGAACTCCTTGTCCAGCATAGAAAACACCACAGTGTTAGGGCTGTACTTCACATATACTTGGTTGAGCTGCAACACATACCACCCGAGCTGTACATAGCTTTGTTTTCTTCATCCTTGTTTGTGTTTAAGCTCTGATGGGAATAGCATAATATCTGAAGCACGGTCATACCACGTTCGGTTGGGATAGCGGCAACAGACCAGTTTGCACTCTCTACATTGACCTTCTCTCTGTCTCTGTACAAACTGGGTATCCAAGGTTTGTCCAGCACAGGCTCTGACGCTCAGACTGGAGTCAGTGTTGCATTTTGGGTATGCTGTGTTGACTGTTTCTATACGCTAGAAGCACTCTATCTATACCACAATCTAATGCTACATAGTCTGTAGGCTCAGTAAAGTTTTCTTACATGGATGGACGGCACAACTGACATTTGTAATCAACGGGATTTGTTTTTTTCCTGTGAAATCATCTTAACAGACTTGCCTACCTGAAAAATTTGTTGACAGTACTCCAGGCAGCTCAAAACCAGATTTTGGAAGTTTTGACCAGATTTTTGCATGTCAGACGTTTTTTGTCTTGTTGTAACACAATGTGCACAAAGTGTACTGAAATACATATGCCGTTTTCTGAGCAAATCATATTACAACAAATTAAAAATAAAAGGACTAGCGAAGATTTCAGGTCAATGTTTTGCAAAAGAGGGCAAATAAACTTTCTTTCATATAAACAACACATCACACATACTTCAGGTTACAATGTATGCATGTATTCAGCACCAGTGGCTTTCGTCTGCACCTGGAAAAGGCTTTTGATGGATGTATGACCATTAGCACCTTCTTCAAACTTATTATGTGATTTTGATGATACGCGCTTTTGCAGATCGTTGCGACCTCCATGTGCAATGGTGAAGTTGATTTTGAACAGAATGCATCTTGCAAACTCTGGCCCTTTCAGAGATGTAGTCAGACAAGGCCACTTTTCATTGTAGAATTCCAACAAAATTTTTTGTATCTGGCCTGCTATTTAGCTTTTGGTTTAGCTTTATTAATTGGGATCAGCAGAACGGCTTGCACCATAACTTCGCTTCATTTTCCATGCTAATACACAGCACTGAGCAGAATGGAGGAAATCGAAACACAAGTTACGGTATGTGTGCATGCGTCATCTCTGTAATGGAAGTAACTACACTACGCGTCTTTTAATCACACCGACTCAACCAAAGCTTTTTAGTTTTGAGATTAGGTCAGTGACTAACTAACAGTGAGTCTCCTCTCTGAAAATCCTTATTGGGAAGAGAGGGGACTATAAACTGATACATACATACATACATACATACCTTACCTTTCCTTTCCTTTCACTGGAAGGGAGGATGCAGGCAAGCTATAAATAGCCCGCAGCCAGCAAAATGTGGAGGCACTAAACTCTGCTGCTTACATAAGCATTGAGCTGGTGTGTAATCAGAAGAAAACAAAATAATAATAATAATAAAATCTGACCGTATGTTTAGTGAGCTGACCAGATTACCGTACTCCAAGGCTAAATTGAGTACGAATCCGGCAAATGAATGTAAGGTAGGCAAGTCTGTCTTAAACGTCCTCATCAGTTTTCCCGTCCCAATATGTTACATTAATAAACATTTTTTTATCATTCTTGCACTATTTCAGATTCATCTTGCGCAGACTTACAAAACCCTGAGAATTCACAAATTTGTGCGTGAACACAAATACAATGAATGCGTTATGATTGAAACGCCAACGATAATATTTTGTTTTGCAAAGCGTGCAATAATAGTGTGTATTTACCTTGGACTTAATTCTGGGGCTGTTGCTAAAAAGCTTTGTATAATGTTGACAGTTTTTGTTGGTCGATATTGTTGTAGCGGAGTTGAGAAATGTCTGGAATTATTTGTTTATTATTGATCAATTATTCGAGATAGATCTCGCAATAGCTAGTCAAATCTTGTAAACTGTGAATGTTGAATGTTCAACGACGTAAGAAAGTGCATAGTTCTGGTGTTGAGTTTTATTTCGATTGGGTGTTACTGCATCATTCTGGAATGTTCTGAACTATTCTACATTGAGAGGCTATATAAGTAATGCACTATCTGCTTGCAAGGAGTGATTTTCTGGAAAGCGAACTTGTATGCCGTTGTTGTTGTTTGCTGGATAAAGTAGGAAAATTTATACGATGACACCTGCCTTGTGGCTGAATGAGCAGGTTGTGTGGATAAACGAATTCCAGTTACACAAGATTCAAGCATCAGGGCTGAATAGACCACTGATTTGTGTAACAGGATGCTGAATGCATGCAAGTCGATCAGTTATTATCTTTTTTTAAACAAATGTTTTTAACTGCATGCACTCATTAGCTCTACCTTGTTGTCCAGGAAATGCAGCCCAGAGAGGTGGACCTCCATCTCGATAAGAAGTCGAAACGCTTCGGGCTGACCTACCCACACACGCACCACCACAACTGCTTTACAGTCAAGGACTAAACAGCAATAATGATTACTGGCTCCTAAATAGTGCAATTCTTAATAAATGAGCTTACCAAACAAAACAAAAAAGGGGGGCAATTCCCAAATAAATGAGCTCAAAAAATCATCAATAAATATTCATTTTAAATTAATAAACAATCAATTAAAATAAACATAAATTTAAATAAAACAATAATTTTGAATAAGGCAAGGATACATTTTGCTGCCAAGTTTATCTGCTCATCGTACTGTGTGATGTCAAAACTCTGCCACGAAACATTCTGAAACAGAGAAGATTGTATAAGTCGGACCAATTTCTCCAAAATAAACCTTTGTAGAGCTTAATAATAAAATGATAGTGTGCCATCCTTCTTCGGCTACAGGATTCCAGAGCTTTGGACTGCAGTAAAAGTTGTGATCAAAGAAAGCCTTCTGTTGCATTTTGTTAGTAGCTACTTAGCTAGTGTAAGGTAGATCGTTTCCTACAACTTTGTACAAGCTAGTGATGAACGAGAATGCAATGTTCAAATTGTAAGCGTACCATAGATCCAGTAAGTTTTTCGCTCTGATAGAAGGCTGGCAGTCTAGTATCAGTATGCAGTGTAAAGTAACATTGCTGCCGACTGATGTGCTCCTTGCCTTGTCCGCCCATATGAAGGTTCAGCACAGAAATGCTCTTTAAGTGACGAAGACGCTTCTGAAAAACATGAAATAGAATTTAAAATTAAAACTAAATACACGTGTGCTTTTGGTTTGTGTGTGTGTGTGTTCTCCAGAATTTCTGCACAATTTTGATATAACACTACATCCATTGACAAATCATTTTGATAATGTAACTTATAGGCAGACAGAGACAAGTTTATTATTTCAGCATATCATCCAGTTCTTCTTCTTTCAGTTCAGGACCCTAAAAAAAATATAGTTGATTATTCTTGATCTTAGTTATTCATTGCTTACAGGGTCCAGCTGACTGCAAAGAACCGAATCAGGACCCCAAAATCAAGACCACAACTTCGCTGAAAGAGGACTCACCCCTGATCCGCATAAAAGATCTGCCTAAACAATCCTAGTGTTAACACTGAAGGCACTCCACCAGCCGGTCACTTTACAATAAAGACATCCCGTGCAGGGGACGCTGAGGCTATACTCTAATTTATCGAACCCCCGCTTACAAAAACAAAATAGAATATTAACATCATTATGAAATATCAACACAACACATACATATAAAATGCCTACATTGCCAAATAATAACATCATAGGAAGCCCCAGTGACCACCTGGCAGAAAGCTTCCAATATTCCCAAGCTGATCCAACAGACCTCACACACAAAGGAGGAGTTTTGTCCCGGAAGAGTTTTCGAGAAAAAAGGTAGGTGACTGGTCTAGCGAAGAAGAAGATAGTACAGTAGATTGATAGAACAGAATAGGAATGAGAAAGAATAATTAAAGGAGAAAGACAATGACAGTGGGAATTTAAAGCACTAAATTTCCAGAAAGTGGGGATACTTTTATACTTAAACCCCCCCCCCCCCCCCCCGATACCCCCACTGGGGATAAAACTGGGGTGGTTGATGTAGTGCTATAACTGTATCATATGGCCTCTTATTCATCTGTAGTGCACAGTTATAAATATTACAGTAATGTTGAACCAACAAAACAAGGACCTAAGTCCCTCAGTAAAACAAAGTGCATGCACTGATACAGATGTCAGATAACAAGCAACTGGCTGAATGTCATGCACTGCTAGTGCTAGTTTCATATTATCATGATTTAATTCATAAATCAGTGCCGAGTTGTACTATTCAGTTTGGGATACACCAACTGTTCTTTTTTCTTAGTTTCCTTGTGAGAGATTATGGTCAACGCAGTTGTTTCCTTCTTGTTCAGTTGTCTACATCTATATGTGTCTGGGTATTCAGTCAAAATGTGTATTGTCTAAGAAAATCAGTCAGTTTGTGTTTTGACTGTGACCTCTAGCCAATACATTACATGTGATGACTAACATTTCCACTCAATATGTGTATTGTCTAAAAACGTACTCTTGGTCAAAACATGAATTGACTGAACTGTCATTCGGCATTTAAATTGCAACTAGTTGTAAACATGAATTAATGAATGACCACATAACCATTTGTTGTTCTTGTAGTTCAATAAGCGCACTCACAGTGACACATCCACACACCTACACCATGTTAAGTTTAAGTTAGTAAATATTAAAATAAGCTTAAAATGTACACACTTACATTTAAAACTCTCTCTCTCTCTCTCTCTCTTTCTCTTTCTCTCATGCAAAGTAAATATTTAAAAAAAAGAGCTTAAAATGTGTATTTAAATTTATAACTTTCTCTTTTGGTCCATCCCTGTCCCTATCCCTCTCTGTCCCTCTCTGTGTCTGTCTGCCTCTGTCTCTCTCTGTCTTTTTGGTTTACTGTCAATTACAACTAATTCTTGAATGCAATCGAGGAGGCCATACCATTATTGACAAGAGAAAGAAAGAGAGTTTCGTGTCGTTGTTACGACTGAGACACGGACTGTAGTTCCGAACGTTTTATTTTGCAAAGCATGCAATGATAGCGTGTATTTACCTTTGATTTGATTCCGCGCTGTTGCTAGAAAAAGCTTTGTATAATGTTTATATATATACATTTCGTTGGTCGATATTGTTGTAGTATAGTTGAGAATTTTCTGGAATAACTTGCTTATAATATTGATCGAAAATTCCAGACCTATCTGGTAATAGTTAGGAAATTCTTCTAAACTGTGGAATGTTCTATGTCGTAAAACAGTTCCGATGACAAGTTTTATTTTGATTGGGTGTTATTGCGTCATTCTGTAGTGTTCTAAGCTTTACTGGATTGCAGAGAGGCTATATAAGTAATGCACTGTCTGCTTAATAAAAGAGTAATATCGTCCCCTATACGCTTATGTGTCCGGGGACGTTAATCTATATAACTAACTTAAAAGAGTGATTTTTGTAAAGCGATCTTGTATGCAGTTGTTGGTGTTTGGTGAATAAAGCTGAAAAACTGTTATATGATGACTCTTGCCTTGTTGTTCAGTGAACATGCTGCTTGGATAAACGAATTCGAGTTACATATATATCAGCAAGATTCAAGCACCAGGGCTTGATAAATATGCGTAGGCCTAACAGTCGTAATATTTCACCTTGGTTAACAGGGAACTGTAATCTTACGTCGCTAGAATTTTGGCCAGATTGTTTAAAAACTTTTGTTCTTTTTCGTTTCTATCCATCATTTGTGGTGAGGAGCAGTCAAAGCAAGTCTGGAATTAATGATCGATGTGGTTTTGTCGCGGTTTGAAATCGCAATCGTCATAACAAGATATTCGCTAAAGTTGCAGTGCTTTATTTTCAAACAAGACACTGAACCTTATCACTTACATGCCGATTAATTTAACACATCTCAAGATTTATGATCTGAGCTCATCATATTTCTATGTAATATAAATAATGCTCTACGCTCACATGTGCTCTGATGAAACATTGTCAGAAGACTTGACTGCACTAAACACGTATTGACTACAATGAAGAGTCAGTCAATGTGTGTATTGGGTCAAAAATAAGAAAATACACGCACTGACTGGAAATTGTAGTCATTAGGCCTACATGTATTGGCTAGTGGTCACAGACAAAACACGAATTGACTGCTTTTTCTTTTAAAGACAAAACACGTACTGACTGAATACACAGATTGCCGGTAACATATATACCTACTGTTCCTGCACAACTCTTACTCTTCTGCAGCATCTGTGAACTCAAAATAATGAACACTTATTTACTAGGTGACTTACTTGACTAAAGCTACTATTATCAGGAGATATACCTGCTGTGTCGGTAGATTATAGGCATTGTGAACAACAAAATATTCGCCAGCGTTGACTGATGAAAGTGCCATTTTGGAGTGCTTGATCTGCTACCAGAGCTGACAACGCGATATGTTTTCAGCTTGTCTGCTGTCACATAACAAAGTTTGCGGCCATGTTTACGCCCCAGTTGATCACGTGACTTTCTAATGAGGCGCAAAGGATTTGGTAATTTGCGAATACGTTTAGAAATCTCAAACAGTTTTCCACTTTATCCGCTAAATAAATATTCTTTTATATTTAAAAGCTCCATGTATAGTCAAATATGTATAAATACATTTAGAAAATATAAATAATATTATAAACTATTAACTTCCTTAGTCGTGTGACTGTGCAAGGGAGGTAAATCTATGTTTGTAAGCATATTTCGAGGGATCCAACTGTACTTCAGTAATTTTATTTCTGTTTTTATTTGTATTTTAAAATAAGTTATTGTAAAGTTGCAGTCTCATGTTGGTGTTGGTTTTTTTACATTGATAATTCATTCTGGTGCAACGTTTCGTGACATTTTGGTTGCATATTGCTTTATTTCGACAAAAACGGGCCATTATAAGTATGTTCTTTCTTCTTTAGTAAATTTAGTTTAGTTTGTTTAGTTTAGTTGGGAGGGACTTGTATAAGCCTCGCGGCTTTTTGAATGTCCCTTTTATTTTGGGCCTTTTTACTTGTCCGGTTCCATTTGCGGTTGTTAGGGGAATACTAAAGATAGTATACTAATTAGTCATCATACTCAAATTTTGATTTCCGTATGGAAATGACCTTTTCCTTTAGTTTAGACGACCAACATCACTCAGTATTTTGATGATTTTGTCGCTTTTTGGATGCTAAGACGCGCTTTGTATTTTAGGTCGGGTGTACTTTAAGGATACTGGAGGCTATGCATTTTTACTTAGATAATAATAGGGGAAGGAAAGGGTACAGGGGTGATCGGGGGAGGGGGAATCAGTGGCTGGGGGGTTGGAGTGGGTCAGGGGAGGGGGGATAGGTGGGGAGTGGGGATAGGGGGTGAAAGGGTGCGTGGAGGGTGGGGAGGAGCATCATGTTACAGGCAGGAGGTCAACCTGGACTTAAAGGTGTCCAGGTACTCTGCAGTGACGACCTCGTCAGGCAGATTGTTCCAGTCAGGTATTGTTCTTGGGAAAAATGACATCTGCCTATATACTGAGTTCTGCAGTGGGGGATGTCGATGCAGCAGCTGTTATTCTTCCTGGTACTCAGCCTATTTTCTGATGGTTTGGGCAAGTAGTTGGAGTTGATGGATACTAGGCCATGGTGATATTTGTAGTATCATCTCTAGGCGGGCTCTGTGTCGTCGTTCTTGAAGAGAGGGCCAGTTTTATAATGTTCAATATGTTATATAGTATGTAATTGAGTCCTACGAGACTTCACAGCCTGTGGTGCAATTAAAATGTCACGAAACGTTGTGCCAAAATGAATTATCAATATGTCATGATATGTTCGTAGTTAGAATTGTATAATTCTATTTGTAATTCACTAATTCATTGTTTATTACTCTCAGAAACTGAGAATTTTCTTTCAGTTTTTGAAAAGAGTATGCTAAGAGCATATTTTTGATGTAATTTTCAGACAAAATGACTTCACAAGGCATTGAGAGAATTCCTGATTCGCTTGGCTATTTGGTTCTGGCAGAAGATGGAGCAGTTATTAGTGTAAGCATTGACAAGAGTTTTGTGTTATAATAATCAATCTAAGTATATCAATTCAGATTGTAACATTGTTTGTTTTTTGTGAATGCCACATAGTTTTTGTTACCGTTAGTTAAGCCTTAAGAGTGCTGAAAACATGTACCTAGTAATAATACCAAAAAGTATGCAAATAACTTGCAGCAGACTCTTACAACAGGCACACTTTCTTTTATTCTCAGTCTCACTCATCCATCCTCTTTGTCATGGCTGAAGATCATTTGTCACTCAAGTATCCCAGAATCATGCCCTGTCTCTCATCGTATGTCATCACATTTCAGTTTTAAATACATACCTATGACATGTCTTTTTTTAAAATCAAGCTTGTAAATGTTCTGACGGACTAGTGGCTTTTGGCCGGGTCACAAGTCCGGCAAGTGAGGTAACAAATCTGGCTTTCAGCTTGGCCTGGGTTTTGCCCTGAATGTCATTTGAAAACAAAAATATTTCAAATAGTTTTCTCTGTAAAAATATATTTTTAATATTTTAATTAATTTATTGTTATTAGATTGGTGCTTGTTGTTTGATGTGTGTGTTACTTGTTTTTAATGATTGTTATATAATTTGTGGATTGTTGTTGTGTGTAGGATATACATGTTGATAGATTAAATGTTGCTGTTGCTAGTCGTTTTTTCTTATTGTTTCTTTTAGTTTAAATTATATTGTATTTATTTATTTATTTTAATATAAATTCATTAATGTATTTATTTTATTCGTTATAACCAGAGCGGTGGTGACCTGGAGAATGATGAAGCCTTGGCCACCAAGATTAGCAAAATGGTGATGACGTCTGTCCGACTGGTCAACGTCTCCGATAAAAAGGACGCCTTCAAGCGACTCACAGGTCTTTAGTTATAGTATTTTCCAATTAGTAAATTAATAAGCTAAATAAATGAATAAATATTTTTAAAATGATGATTTCAACAAGTCTTTGAGAATGATTCTGATAAAAATTGATATTGTACGTCACAGTGGAAACCTCTCATTTTATTTTTTTATATCTGGTGATTTTAAATGAAATGTTTTCTCTTTTGATATTAATTAAATGTAAATACACAGTTATATCCTATTTGTTCAAAATAGCCGATTTAAAAGCACATTATTTTGCGAGAACAAAAGAAATTTATTTTTTGTTATGAGTTCTGGTTTTTTTACTTTTAGTGAGTACTTGCGTATGGCTGGTATGCATATGGCCATTACACAGTCTTAAAACAAAGTGTCGTTGAGATGAAAGGAATCACTAAATTATTATAATTAGTTGAAATTTGCAGTTCAACCAATATATAATTATGGTCACCTGTGAGTATGACTGGTTCAGTGATTGTTCCGCCTCGCTATGTGATGTTTGACCTGTACCGTTGAGACAATCTATCCACCACCCTATCCTTGCCAAGGAAGAAGTAGTTACTGACCAATTTGTTCGTTGTTTTGCAGTTGTTTACGACAACTTCCTTTTTGCTGCCACAGTGTCCAACCACAGGATCCTGGTGAGCAAACGGAAATATGTACCTCAAGATCCTGTGTCGGCGTGAGAATGTGGTATTCTCGTTGGTAGCTTGGGTGAAGTAATGTGATAATTTGGAATGAGTTGGTGGTTACCAAAGGGAGCTCACACTTGAACAATGAGTGGTTGAAATACTCTCAATGATGATTGCATTGGTAATGTGATTTTTTTTTATATAAATGTTGCTGTGTTATCTTTTGTGAAAGTTTTAAGCAAGCCAATGTATCTGGTCTTATATAATTTGCTTATTTGTTAGTATTTGTCCTTTGTGAAGGTTTTAAGCAAGCAAATGTGTCTGGGTTTATTTAGTGGCATGTGTGTGTAATGTTTGGATATTTGTTTGTATGTTTGTGTGTGTAATTTTGTTGATGCATATGTGTTTGAGGATTCATTCATGTGTTTGAGGGAAGAAGTGGGTGGAGGCATTTGAGTTTGTGTTTCAGAATGTGGGTTTGAGTGTTAGTATATATTTATGCGTGAGAGTAGTAAAGAGTACACAGACTGGAAGTGGTTTCAGTGCAGAGCAAGTAATGCAGTGCATGAGGATGTCATTATAAAAATATCTTTTACAATTCCAATGTTGGCAGACTGCTTTTGATCTGTAGTCCAGTTGTAAACATTTACGGTAAAGATGATTTGAAGGAGAACAGCACCATAGCCAGTCTTTAGAATATGAAAATTGACGAAGAAGAAGACAGATAGTCGAAAATATAGTTGATTGATTGAATGAACAAATGACAGTTTATAATACTAGTTTAGTCAATTGAATGAATGAGACAGTTAATAATACTAATTTAGTCGATAGAATTAATCAAAAAGTATATAATATTAATATAGTTTATTGAATAAATGAATGACAATTTATGATACAGATATAGTTGACTGAATGAATCAGTGACAATTTATAATAATATAGATGATTAAATTAATGAATAACAGTTTATAATATTAATACTAATTTAGTTGATTGAATGAATGACAGTTTATAATACCTATACAGTTGATTAGATGAATGACAGTTTATAATACCAATACAGTTGATTGAATGGTTCATTGACAGTTTATAATACTAGTAGTAAAACAGTTCATTGAATAAATCAACCACAGTTAACATGCTAATGTAGTGAATAAATAAAGCCACAAGGAAGCTGTCTTCATACTCATAGCATCAGGAATGTTATATTATACTGTATTAGGATTATAGGTGAATTCTTGCTTATTTCACATTTCCAGAAATTATGGAGATGATGGTGCATTGAGGCAATAGCTTTGATTGAATAAAATTCCTATGAAGTAAAATTCCTTGCTTCAAGCACAAAATAGCTTTGACGTTTGTGTGAGAGAGAGAGTGTGTGTGTTCTCTCTCTCTCTCTCTCTCTCTCTCTCTCTCTCTCTCTCTCTCTCTCTCTCTCTCTCTCTCTCTCTCTCTCTCTCTCTCTCTCTCTCTCTCTCTCTCTCTCTCTCTCTCTCTCTCTCTCTCTCTCTCTCTCTCTCTCTCTCTCTCTCTCTCTCTCTCTCTCTCTCTCTCTCTCTCTCTCTCTCTCTCTCTCTCTCTCTCTCTCTCTCTCTCTCTCTCTCTCTCTCTCTCTCTCTCTCTCTCTCTCTCTCTCTCTCTCTCTCTCTCTCTCTCTCTCTCTCTCTCTCTCTCTCTCTCTCTCTCTCTCTCTCTCTCTCTCTCTCTCTCTCTCTCTCTCTCTCTCTCTCTCTCTCTCTCTCTCTCTCTCTCTCTCTCTCTCTCTCTCTCTCTCTCTCTCTCTCTCTCTCTCTCTCTCTCTCTCTCTCTCTCTCTCTCTCTCTCTCTCTCTTCTCATTTGTAAGATTGTTCATTTCTGATTTTGTGAAATTGTTCGTTTACTGGGCCAAAGGTTGTAGAGTTAACTAAAACTGTTATTTTGATCCTATATCCATTTGCGCGTGTGAGAGAGATAGAAAGAGACAGTCATTTTGTTTTTTCATACAATGTTACATTATATCCAATTTTATGGTCGTTTATTGGACAATCAAACTTATTTTGATCCAAAATCACAGCAAACAAATGTGTAGTATTATTAATCCCCTGATTGGTACAATTATATCAAACTATCCCAAAAGGCAACACGGTGTGAGGTACATTTTGATAATAATTGTGAGGAAGAAAACCTTATAATAATAATAATAATAATAATAATAATAATAATAATTTATTTCTTGTAAAAATATATGCCTTTCCTTCAAGAAAAGTTCAAAGTGCAATTACAATGCATACTCATTTTGTAAAAAAAAATATTACATTAAAAATCACACAACAAAGTAATAATGAAACACAGGCAAACACAATTCCATAACATTTTTACAACCAAAACTTAACTATCCCATTGTAATGAATTACACCACCTCCACCGAAAATCTTTTCCTCTGCGACACCCTTCTAGAGCTGATCATGACACTGGATGAGCGAAACGTTTACTCCACCATGATAGGCCAGTGAGCCGCAGTCCAGATGCAAACCTCTTGTGCACTAGCCCTGTTAGGAATCCTTCATTTAGAGCAACACACAAAGGCGTGTACTTCTGACATTTCAGTTCATAGCCAATGTTTTGAAAAGAATCACACGTTGTGGCCACTTCGCCAATCAATACCTAGTCTATTGGCATGATCTACAAACAGGCTGGGGAACTCTCCTCGGATCCGCGATTTTCCGAGAAAAGGTACGTCACTCCCGAGAAAATTAAATAGAGGTCCGAGAAAAAAAATCAGTCCGAGAAAGGAAAAAAAATCACAAAACGCAATCTATCCAAGTCCAAGTCTCGATCCATGTCCGTGTCCAGCTTTTTTTTTCTCGTCACTAAAAGTGACGCCCACGCCCTCTATTGTTAAATCGAATTCACTGCCCAAGAAGGCTTACTAGCATCACTTGACTACAGCGGGCGAAAAGAATGTTGAACGTTTGGCAGTGCACGTGAAGTTCAGTCCTTTGTCACTGTCCGCCATTGTTAGTTTATAATCACTATACTATCATGGTCAAGTCGTGTGTTTCACGTATTATGAACCTCAGAGACCCTTTTGAAGAAGGGGAAATCAACAACAAGTGGAAATGGGAATGGCTTGAAAAGATGGCGAAAGTGTAACTGCACTCCATGTCATGGGTAACTACTACTACTACTTATAGTACTACTAATGATAATGTCCTCATGAACACATGATGAATATTATGAAAAACATCCACGTTTATCTCTCACAAAAAGCATTCTTTTTGGGTGTACATGCTATGAAACGTTCAGTTTCTGGGGGAAGGGGGGGGGGGGGGGGCAAAGCCCCCAGATCTCTCCACCGGGGCTTCGCCCATGGACTTGAATCTGGACCCCGGCCGGATTTAAGAGATTTTTGCTTTCGATTGTGCCCCAGCCTGACAAAACAAATGTCAGGTTTGTTTGACACACACATAAACATGCCACTGACCATAACAGTATACTCACAGAGCAACACAAGATTAAATTTTAAAAATGTTTGAATAATATACACACAACTAGCTAGGGACACGAAGAGATGTCTCTTCAGCCTGCTAATGTCAAATGGACAGATAAGGGTCGGGGAGAGAGAGTTTTTCTATCATTGACTTACTCTCTGGAAGATAGCATCTATCAAGGTTAATAAACAACATGCTGCATTTATTGCCATAATGATCAACACGATTGATTGTGGGCGTACACGGCAAGACAAGGCATTTAACTCCTTTCCAATTTCTACAGGAAAGACAACCACTACCCACACTTGTTGTCTCCCTTGTGTATTCTCTTCCCAACTCACTCTTTTACATAGGACGGATATTTTCTCTGCTTCAAATAGTTACTGCAGATTACACATCTCCCTGGCAAATAGCGAGTTAAATATTATAATACTAATTTCAACACAATTAATTAAAACAATCAGAATCATCCGTAAGTGAAACATTACCTTAATTTGAATACTTTTGTTCCAGTGGCTCCCATGTTAAAGCCACAATACTTGTATCGACAATTAGACAAAGAGCAGCCAATTTACACTGGTACACTGATTTTTTTTTTCAATGGCACATCATTAAATGTAAATATCTGTAAGTCTTGTTTATTTCTGTTGATTTTTTTTAAAAATAAATCACACGCTGCCAACGGTCAAAACAGTACATTCCGAACACTACCAAATACACAAGCATTATACTGCTATGATCACAAATGCAAACTTTAGCGTAAATTGTTTTATTGCTTTTGATTCAGGTTTTGGAAAACACATCATCACAAACCAGGTTAAAGAGCGGCAAAAACTAATAAGGCAAATAAAACTCTCGGAATTATACGGTGATGTTTCTTGTATCTTGATAGATCATCATTTGTACAACTTTACAAGTCCTTGGTTAGACCTCTTCTAGAATATGGCAATATTATTTGGTACCCTTTATTAAAGAGACAGTCCGCTGCTATTGAGCGTGTACAAAGACGAGTAACTAAAATGGTTCCAGGACTGAAAGATATTTCTTACATAGACAGACTGGAATCATTATGTCTGCCAAACCTAAAAGCCAGAAGAGTGAGAGGAGACCTAATACAAGCTTATAAAATTTTAAATAACATTGATGAATTAGATACTAACCAATTTTTTGAATTAAACAAATTTGATATAACAAGAAACTCTGTTAACAAATTATTTATTAAGCATAGCCGTACTAATTTTCGAAAACATACTTTTAGTAATAGAGTTGCACCTCTATGAAACAAACTTCCACAAAATATTAAACAGGCAAAAACTTTAAACAGTTTCAAAAATCTTATTGATGAACAAGAAATTTTAAAATCTATAAAATACGATTTTGATAGTTGAGCGTCTTGAGCCGGCTTAAATCAGACCTGAAATATATGTGCTAAAGATGGGACATTAAATAAGCCGTGAGGCTTAATGATCACCATGATCTAGTCCCTACACTACTACTACTACTAAAAACAGGTTGACCTTTCAATAAAAGCACAGTACGTAGCGCCACCAAGAACAAAGGGAAAGAAGCCCTAAGAAACTAAGCACAATTGCTCTGGCCCAAGGAGGATCTAACACAAGCTGCCCGAGGCACCAACAAGCTGCTTTAAACTCATCGTGTAATGCCCCAGACAACCGATCGATCATAATCTCATTTTACAAACTGTATAAAAACACAATTCAATACACTAGTGTAAGTTTTAGATCGCCACCAATATTAAGTAGTTTTTATCATTAGTCTTCGCTTGCACCCTATTGTCATTGGCGTAATTATGTAGGCTGTGATTGTCAAGTGTACAATGCCCATATTTCGTATTACTTCGATTTCCTCATTAACGAATACCAACTATTGTCGTATTCACTACAATTTTTAGATACTAGTTGGGGTTTGGTTGTTTGTATGCTTTCATTGACTTTTAAAATATTGTTTCCCCTTTAATTTAAAAAAAAATTAAGCTGGTATTCGTGTAGCAAAGAGTGTTTAAGGAGCAAAACTATTTTATGTGAATTGGCTTAATTTTTCAGACAATGGTTATAGCAGCATTCTCAGAGTTCTCCTTCCTGAACAGATAGAGGCGGGAACTATAATAATCTCTCAATAGCGGAAGTTCTGAATGGCAAAGTAGGCTTATACCTGTTTCACAGCGAGCTTTTCTGTACCCGTGTTATGGCTCTTTTAATTTTAGATCGTAACCAAAGACAAAGGAACGCCCTGTGTCCTCCCAAGCAACTACCAGTATGCCCTTGGCTACCCCGACCGCCTGAGCGTAGCTTGCACTGTCTCCGTGGTCCCACAGAGCAGCGTCCAGCAGTATTCTGGAGTCTCTAGCATCAGCCTGCCCGTGGGTTCCTCCTACCGCGTTAGCGGACTCCGGCGCTGCGTTCTTTCTGTCGGCCTTAATGACGAAGACGCATTTGGTGTCTCCGCCCGACAGGTACAGATTTCCTGCCTCGTCACTAGCAACCTGTGCAAACAAACCCTAATGAGGCTTACATTTTTGTAATTCGAAGGTAGAATATGAACGTCAGCAGCAATAACAACGGCAACGGAAGTGTCATCGTCGTCATCATCATCATTATCATCATCATCGCCACCACGATCACCCCCACCATCACCACCAGTAACAGCAGACGTAACAACGCTATAATGACATCGACGATTGTATTGCCCCAAAAGATCCAGATTTCCCCAGCTGCGTTGGAACTTGTTCTCTATCCAGTTATCACAACTATACTCTGTGCTACAGTCATTTGCCAAGAAGGCCCGACAAACAATACAGTAACAAGCTACAGCTAGGTGTTCTCGTAAACTTTCGGTCGTTAAAAAAGAGGCAGGAGTGAGATTTAGCGGTCGCCCGAGGCTCGGGCGACCTCACTTTATAATTGAGCCAGCCCGCCTGGCGACCTAAAAAAACAACAAAAAAACTACTTGCAGACTTTTAGAAGCTCGGTCCGAAGCGAGAGCGTTTTTAGGTCACTGTTCGTCTGCTACGAGTATGAAGCATACGCGAGCGTTATTTCCCTTTGCCTACTTCCCTTTCGCGCCAAGCACGCTGTCTGCTTTGTTTTTGAAAAAGACAAACTCGCAACAAATTACGTGTATTGTCAAAATTTGTGTTTTATATGTGAACGATTGTCGGGCTGCCTAAAAACCATGCGGGCTACCTCACTTTACTTACTAGCTAGCCCGGCGGGCTAGTTAGTCTCCTGGGTTAAATCTCAGTCACCCCTGAAGAGGTATGGCTACATGGAACACTAGTACTAGTAGAGAGTAGCCTTACAGTTGGAGAGAGAGAGAGAGAGAGAGAGAGAGAGAGAGAGCAGGCAACTGACCTGGCCCTGACATGTGACGTTGTCACAGGGCATCTTATGAGGCAGTCGCCTGTCTCCGGCCACAAATTGCATAGTGAGCAGAGGGTACTTGTTGAGTTGAGCCGTGGCCACCTCCATGCTGCGACCAATCAGGCACAGGCTGTTGGGCCAGCGCAGAGTCGCCTCGCGATTATGGTCGGCAACTTTCCAAAGGACCTTGCCGTCGTCAGTGATGACGTCGATGCAGGCGGGCCCCACGGCGGCGTCATCCATCGTGCAGCCCACAATCATGATTGGATTTTCGGTCGTCTGGCCGCTGTCCCCTAACTTCTCACTGTTGATGTCTGTAGTCACACACCAGTAGCGTCTCTCCGTCTCTATCTGCAAACACGACAACCGAACCTTATTATTTAATTATTAGAATGATCTTTTTTTTTTTAAATTTTAAATTAATAACAGTGACATGTTTCCGTTTCGGTACGTGCACTGTGCATGCTATAGCATGAAGTATCAGCGCTATGTAAATGGTCGTCATCATCGTGTCTTTTATTTTTAAACCTCTGTAGGCGCATTTTATTTGCGTAATCGACCAGTGACAAGCAGTAAAGGCCCCTAGCTGCCCTTTGTTTTCATCTGCAAATATTTGAAAGATCTTTGCCTATGGTAGATGACCTAGTATCTACCAAAATGAAAAATGGATAGGAGTTAACTTATGTTGTTGTTGTTTGTAGATTATAGTCACACGACACTTTCGCATATAGGTGACTACTGGACCGATTTATACTGACACCAGCGGGCCAGTTGTTGGTAAAGGGGAAAATAATATGATCACACGTTGACCAATCCGGGATTCGAACCAGCGACCTTTCGGTTACTAGCAAGACGCTCTTACCAACTGAGCTACCCGGCCCCTCATAGGAGTTAACCGCAGCTTTTCTTATTTTATAGTTGGCGAGAGTTATGTTCCTTGGGTATTACTCTCACTCTATAATTTTAGTTTTGGCACCAAGAAACTAGTTATTTTTATGTTATTTATATTAAAATAATTATTATACCTAATTGGACTAGAAATGGTGGGGTATGATAATTTTAAAAATATATTATTTTTACGATTATTTTATCAACAATCTGGGGACGCTTGAGAGACTTCCTTTTTCTCCCTCATTGCGAGTGTGAGATAATTTGAAGCCTCGTTCCTGCTCACAAAAAGTTTTTTTTTTTCGGGGTAGTTTTTTTTTAAAATTGAGATATGCTGTAAAACTATTATATTTTATAATTAAAGATACAAGATATGCAAAAATAACAGTTTCGTTTTGCATTTGACTGTATTTGTGAATAATTTGATGTTGAAAATGTTTTGACAACGGATCATGTGCTGTGTTAGAATCTAGTAGTTTTGTCATGTATTGTAACTGATGCTAGATTTTGTTTAAATTTGCAGGTTTCGCCTAAGCAGCGTTTTTTTTTTCTTTTTCTTCTTTTTTGTTTTTAAAGGTTTTAGTTTGTAGGTAAAGTTTTAGTTAGGGTTTAAACTTCGGTCTTGGTTAGGTCAGTATTTTATTTTTAAACAGGCAGTACAGACAGTAATGGGAATATAACAGAAAACAGTTCTTTCACTAGTGTATTGTTATTCATTTATTGTTATTTTAATATTGGAAATCCCAGTGTATCACCCTCTTGCCCCTTGTCGACAACATAGAAATAAAAGAAATATTAATAAAAGTTGTTGTAATTAATATTTTATTCTCTCTTTGTTTTAGTTGGTAAATGATTTTTCTCTTCTTGTCTTCTATGGAGAGTTGTGGGTGTGCGGTCTTTCCTGTCTAATTAAATGTAACATTTTTATAACTGATCACTGGGTTACAAATATATACAGGGTGTCCCAAAAAAATGTATACACATTTTTAAATAATTGTAAACTTGGTGTCTATTATAATTTTAAGACAAATGGGGATACCTAAAAGACAAAGTCTACGCCGTGAAATCTGCAACAGTCGCTGAATTGAGGGAAGCCATTGAACATGAGTGCGCCCAAATACCAAGGAAATTGTTTCATGATGTGAGCGATTTCATTGCTTCGCGTTGTCAGCAGTGTCTGGATCAAAATGGACATCAGTTTGAGAACAGGCAGTGAAAAAAAAACACAATAAAATTATACTTGTAAATATTTTTACATTTTTAAAATAATAAAATTATACAATAAAAGTTTACAATAATAATTATTATTTAAAATGTGGATACATTTTTTTGGACACCCTGTATAGGCCTATATAAATTACTTTTAAACTATAGCTCTGTCACATGCCGTCTTGACCGGATGATTTTTTTTATTTTTTTTTTGTACGAACCGCATCGGCGACACAGGAGGAGTTAAATCGCCGAATACGGAATCAATAAGCTTACAGGAAGTCGACTGATTCCGGTGACAAAAATTCCCCGTACCCACCAAGAACCGAACCTAAGATCTTTTGCGCGGCAGGCGAACACTTCATCCATTGGGCCACTTGTTTATAGTTTTAGAAAGAGGAACTTCCTGGGCTAAAAAATAACTAAGCCTATACTTACTTCCTTGTGCAGTTTCAGACTGCCATCGTCGTTCACTTTTACCAAGCAGATGCGGCGGTTGCCTGACGTCACGGCAATGACGTCATCCAGGAGCATGGCCACATTCCAGGGCGCCACGTCGAGAGGAAGATGGCTTGACACGCCCAGTACTTGGTCTGGTCGATCTTGGGACGCTGTGGCCATGTTGACCAGCTTGATCGCCATGTTGGAATAGTCAGCGAGAATGAGCTGGTTTCGGGGCGTGATGACAATGGAGGTCACCCTGGCTGGCTTCTTGTCGTCAACCGCATCAATGTTGACCCGGAAACACCGCCGCGGTGTGCATGTCATAGGGTCATAGCTAAGTTGCGGCCCTTGACAAAAGAGAGCCAAGAACCACATGCTTAAGCTTACTTAAAATAAATAATAGACCAAATAATAAATAAATAAATAAGTCCACCAAAAACAATCGGTGTGTGTCAAGGATGCCTACTCTCTCCAACACTCTTCAACATCTTCCTATAGCGCATCATGTCAGATGTCCTTGCAGATCACGAATGCACAGTCAGCATAGGGGGTAGAGCAATCTCCAATCTTCGTTGTGCGGATGACATTGATGGATTGGCTGCAGAGGAACACGAATTTGAACAGCTGGTACAGAGGCTTGACACCACCCTCCAGATCCTATGGAATGGAAATAAGTGCAGAGAAGACCAAAATGATGACCAACAACACCAACAGCATCAACACGGACATCAAAGTCCAAGACCAATCCCTCAACACAGTTCATAGCTTCAAATATTTAGGAGCCATTGTATCAGACAATGGGTCCCGACAGCAAGTCCTCTCCAGGATCGCACTAACAACTGCTCCCCTGGCAAGGTTAAAGCCCATTTGGAAAGACAAGACCATCATTCCAAGATAAGACTGCTGCGCTCCCTTGTCATCTCCATCTTCATATACGCTTGCGAAACATGGACCCTCACAGCAGATCTACAACGAAGAATACAAAGCATGGAGATGAGGTGCTACAGAAGACTTCTGGGCATTTTCTATACCCAGCACATCACCAACGACGAAGTCCGACCGACCATCACACAAGCCATTGGACAACACGATGACCTGCTCACAATGGTGAAGAAACGAAAACTCCGATGGTATGGCCACGTCATCAGATCATTAGGCCTTGCAAAGACCATTCTGCAAGGCACAGTGCAAGGTGGTAGAAGAAGAGAGAGACCGAAAAAGAGGTGGGAGGACAACATTCGAAAATGGACTGGTTTGACACTGAGCGAAGCCATGAGGGTTGCTGAGGACAGAGAAGATTGCTGGTTAAACCATCATCTGTGGTTCCCCTACGACCTCCGAGTTAAGGGATAGGATAGGATTTGATAGGACCTACCAACAGTTAGAAAACAACATTGAAGGATTTCCATAATTCAGGCATCTGGGTGTTCCTGATTTACGGAGAAATACTGGTTTCGTACCACTAATTTTCTCGTAGATTAATGGATTGCTACCCGATCCTTTTCAACAAAAAACACGACTTCATAAGATTGGTAAATGGTAGAACCATACCTGTTCCAGGCTGGAAAAATGTTCTATGGTAAGAAAAATAGTCGTTTTCGGTAGGTCCCGAATTAATTAAGATGTGACAACATGCTAACGGAACAGATTTCTTTAAATTTCATAAGTCATCTAGAACATAGCAATTTTTAAGACTATGCAGTGCAGTTATTAACTGAGAATTGGTGGTCATTTTTCGAGTTTGGGTCGCGTTTTAGTGTTAGGCTGCATTTGTATCGTACTACCCCGAGTCTTCCGCGGTTCAGCGAAATTCCGCTATTGTAACAAATTGTTACACTCCGTTTGATGTTGGTGTTTTCTATCAGTATTTGATTCAGCCCCGATGCTTGGATCCCTGATAGGTGTGTAACTCAGATTCGTTTATCCACGCAGCCTGCTCACTCAGCAACAAGATACGGAGTCGACGTATGAAGTTTTCCACTTTTATTCAGCACACATCAACATCTGCATACAATTCTCAGCTCAACTTTTACTTTCCAACTCACTATCAACAACTATTCAAAACAGTGCGGCGCATAAAATATATAGCCTCTCTCTCTTTTCCCGAACAATTTAGAACACGGTAGACTAGAATGACGCACTACAGCCAATCAAATAAAAGATCGTCATCACTCTTCGACATTTATCGGGAAATTTCTATCGAGAGTACACACGCAGATCTAGAGAATTCTCCAACAATATCGACCAACAAAAATTATCAACGTTATACAAAGCTTCTTCTAACAACAATGCGAACTCAAATCAAAGGTAAATAAACGCCATCATTGAATACTTTGCAAATCGAAACGATTAGATCTATCGTGCGCGCTTCAGACATACTATCGTTCGCGTTTCAACGTAACACAAATATTTCCGCCGAGAACAGTATGGTTTTCCGCGGGAATTTTTTTTTTTTTTGACAACGCTTTTCCTTCAGTAAAAAAGTGTTTTGCGCGTGTCAAGTGGCCTCGTGCGCAATGGATTAGTCGCCGGTTTTCTATGCCTCAGGTTGCGGGTTCGATTCCCGCAAGGGGCGAGCGTATGTGACTTAAGTACCAGACAATTGAGGTCACCGAGGGTTTTCTCCGGGCATTCAGGTTTTCTCCCTGCCTTCAATAATGGTACTGGAAGCAGCCAATATAATAATTTCAAAAATAATAATTTGATTTAATTTCCGTCTTCTAATAGCGATTTCTCTGCCTTTATACCACATGTTTGAGTAATAGATGTGTGTTTGTTGCACGTGTGTGTGGCAGTGGATGAAACATGTGAGCGTTTATGTTGGTACAGATCGCCGCGCTTTGATCCTGATTGGTGAATTGGAGAAAAGCGAATATAGAGCATCCATTATTATTCTTATTATTCTTATTATTGTTATTACAGTGGAACCTCCGGTATCCGTCTCTCTGGTATACGACTCCCTCCGTTATGTGACCTGAAAATTTCTGACGGATTCACTTCCAATAATAAATGACCTCTGGTATGCGACATTCTCGTTTATGCGACCAGCGACCGTGTCTTAAGCCCTTTATACGACCGTCTTAGGCAATTTAAAAGAGATATCAGTTAATTTATTGTCTGTACCTTTCGTTTTTTCTCTCATGTTAGTGTACGCCTGCTGTTGTCTGCTATTTCCGGTTCGCAAGTAAGGGACATTACTCGCCTACACTGGCTTGTCAAAATGGCGTCGCGCAAGAGGAAAGTTTTGAGTTTGGCAGAGAGAATGAAAGTGATTGAAAGAAGTGAAAATGGGGAGAGTTGTTTGTCTATTGCAAGAAGTTTAGATGTGGGAAGACCCAAATTCAGCTAATCATAAAGGATAAGGAATCTGTGAAACTACGATGGGAGAGTGGAGAAAGTGGCGAAAGGAAAACATCGAATCTGAGAGCTTCTGCACTGACAGGCTTGGATGAACGCGTCTGGCAGTGGTTCGTGGAGGCAAGAAGAAGAAACATTCCGTTATTTTTGAAGTTGTGAATAAAAGACAAAGCTAAAAATGAAACATGTTTTACAATTTCCTTTGTCAGAGAAAATACATGCTGGTGAGTGTGAAAATTATGACTACATACCCCTCCGAGCCGGACACCCCCGCCCACCCACACCCATCCCCCCACCCCCGCACCCCTTGTTTCCGGTATAAGACCACCTCTATTATAAGACCGTTTTTTCTCAGATTTTGGACGGTCGTATACCGGAGGTTCCACTGTATTATTAAGTCAAACGGAAATACCGAACTGCGCATGCGCGTGTCTGAATCGTAGCCGGTAAAATGTAAGCGACACGCTGTTCAGCGAGGCGAGGCAGTTGATGATAAAGGGTGGAAAACGTATGGAGATGAGTAGGGATGGAAAGAGAAGTGGGTGGTGAACGACTAGGATAACATTTGAGGAAGATGTAAAGAAATGGAACAGCCTTTTGTACAGTGTGCCAGTCGGAAATAAATAGGAGTAAAGAACTTGCTGTCTGAGGCTTAAGAAAGCTAAGCAGTCTCATGCAAATGTGAGGCACGTGTGCAGCATTCGACCTTCAGTCAGTGTTGTTGATGCACAATCTGTGAAGCCAGTGTGATGCATCCAGCATTCAGTCAGTGCTGGTAAAGCACCTCAAAAACCTATTTATAGAAACTGCAGTCACAAACAAACCAATCTCTCCAAATTCTTCAAACATACCCACTAAACCATTGCCAGTGAAAACACTGTTTCAAGATTTAGGTTGTGCATCAGAATGTATGAATTTTTAAAAAAAAGGACTTTATTGGTGAATAGGTACTGTCAGGTGGGTATCAGTGTGTGTTTAAACTTACATTTGTAGTTGAACTTTGTTGACGAATAATTACTGTAAGCTATGTATCGATAAAGACCGGCTACTTTAAGAATTCAGCTGTGTGTAAGCAAGCAAGTCTTTACTTCACTAATTTATGTTTTTTGGTAATCAAAAATGCACAATTAACATTCCGGCCAATTTAATTTTTTTTTTTAAACTCCAGACCATTACAAGCTCTGCAGTTTATTGATTTCTTTGGGAAGCACCTTCTATTATGTCGCCAGAGAGAGAGAGAGGGGGAGAGAGAGAGAGAGAGAGAGAGAGAGGGGTGGATGGAGGGGATAGAACAGAAGGTTAAGAATAGTTTTTCTTTTCATAAATTATATAATGAGAGTTGTTCTTTTCGCAAACAGTCTCTAGTTTGGCTCATCTTCTTGCTTTAAACTCTTGGAGAACAAAATATTGTAAGGGCATTGCTTGCATTTGCAAAGCGAATATTACTACTATTCATATAATTAACGACCGCAGTATATTCTTCAAAATATTATTAATGTACAGTGTCAAAACATTGATGAATGGATAACGGTAGCAAGATCCTTAATTTATTGTCCAATTGGGCGTCTTATCGGTATAGGTCACAAACAAAATGCACTTTTTAAATAAGGCTTGAACGCATTAAAACATTTTGGTTTCCAGATAATATTTTAAAACAGGCGCATGCCCAAAATTGGTTTATGGGATTGAACAGTGCACTCGACGCTTGCAGCAAGTTGGCGTGACACTTTGCGACGCTTGGTTAGCTCTAACGACAATTAGTTCTCTTTGAAAGGTTTTTGTTTTCGGTTATCTATGTGTATCGTCTTACTTTGCTGGAAAGGAAGTAGTAATCCTTTTTGTACAGCAGATCTTCCTCATAATGCCTCTAGATGACCCTTTTAAGCCTAGCTGTACACAGACTATCATTTCAACGTGCGTGCACTTTACGCATATTCTGTGGAATATCATTATTGTCCGTGCCAGACCTCGTTACTTCTAACAAGACTCTGCCAGAAGGACTTGGAAATGTTTTGCTTGCCTTGCCAGCACAATCATTATACCTGGGTCTTTAACATTTGAACGTTTCACCTCGGCTGTTACGGGAACTGAAAGATTAAAAATAGACGTCGAAGGGCATTGCTTTTCCTCTTGTCCAAGCTGTTATGTGTTTGTTTGTTTTTTTAAGTTGTACGAAATCAGTTACTCTACCCTACATTATGAGGAGGAGGAGGATGAGAAGAAGGAGGAGGAGGAGGGCAAGTAGAAGCGGAGGAGGGGAATGAGAAGCGGAGGAGGGGAAGGATGATAATGATGATGATGATGATGATGATGATGATGATGATGATGATGATGATGATGATGATGATGATGATGAATGATAATGATGATGATCTTCCCCAACCCGCATTGATTTGTTAGCTTACCTGCCCCTCTCCCAACCACTAAAGATGTACTGTACTAATGCTTAATGAGCGTTGAGTGCGCTTTGAACTGTTTCTTAATAGGAAAAGGGTCTTTATTATTATTATTATTATTATTATTATTATTATTATTATTATTATTATTATTATTATTGTTGTTGTTGTTGTTGTTGTTGTTGTTGTTGTTGTTGTTGTTATTATGCAGCCGAGCGGAGTATTTGACTCCCGCATCTCGGCCACCAGCCTTGCGAACTCGGCCCGACCCGAGCTGTTATTTTCATTTATCCCTCGTAAGAGGGACATACAAATATTTGCCCTTGCAAAGTGGTGAAGCGTCTTGATAGTAAACCGGGATGCAGGCTACTAGCGCCACACACGCTCTGCAAAGTCACTGCCTCTGACGTGCATAAAATGCCTGCCGACAATGTAGTCCTGCTCACCACTAAAAGCAGAAGACGAATGGTCCGCCTGGGAGAACAAAATTAATGTCGTATCGCCTTGTCATGCATAAAGCCAAACGGCCACACCAAAGGATTCTGCACCTCAGGAGCCACCCAAGGCTAGGCTAACCAAGAAATGCAAGGTAGACAATCTCTCTCCCAAGCCTGAACCAGTCGCCTGTCATTCCGCCACAATTATTATTATTATTATTATTATTATTATTATTATTATTATTATTATTATTATTATTAGCATTATTATTAGCATTATTATTATTTCTATTATTATTATTATTATTATTATTATTATTATTATTATTATTATTATTATTATTATTATTATTATTAGCCTATTATTATTATTGCTAATGATTGTATTAAGATTCTTTTTATAAGCTTTGGGAAACCAAAATTCTATCAAGAGAAAGAAAGGCAGAACTGAAAGAAAGAATGAAAAATGAAAATAATAGAAGGTTGTACAGTCACTCTACCCGCATGTGCACCCGCTGCTTCGTTCTCGCTGCCGTTATCCAAATCCTGAAAAATTAAATCCAATTGTATATGTTACAGAAGAAGAAAAATATATCTTTTATTAATGTTGCTGTAATTTAAACGCAAAATTGTTGTAATAGAACTAAAGGTGTATACTGTAAAACCTGTCTAAAAACTGACAATGCATGTTTGGTAGATATATTGGTAGTGTCCATATACAGCAACAGTTTTCAAATAAGCTTAACTGTAATCACAACACACAAAGGTAACGATAAGTTCAAGTTTTCAGTCGTAAGTGACGTAAGCGTTACAGCTTTTTCTCTGGGCCATCTTTACATAGAAATGTACCATGCTAGCTAGCTACTTACCTCTTGCGATATTTGAGATGGCAAGGGCAGTTCCGGTTGGTCCTGGGTAACCTCTACAGGCAGATGAAAAGCTACTTCATCCCGGAAGTGCTCAGGGATAAGATTTTGGATGATAGTTTCTTGAATGGCGTCGTGCTGCTGTTGTATGGCGTCCGCTTCTGCAGCCGGGATGTCCACGTCGACGCGAAGACCGCAATGGACAGCGACGGTCTTCAAACGGATT
Source organism: Oncomelania hupensis (assembly GCA_036898135.1). Lineage (NCBI taxonomy): Eukaryota > Metazoa > Mollusca > Gastropoda > Littorinimorpha > Pomatiopsidae > Oncomelania > Oncomelania hupensis. Next base: position 7,722,181 of record CM072523.1, on the reverse strand, counting down.
TTGAACTTTTGGTAGAGGCGCAAAAGAAGCTCTCGCAGCCTGACAGGGTCCATCGTTGTCCACACATGCTGCAGGACCCGGCTGTGTTTCTCCAGCAACCGGAAGCTGACCGTCTTTTTCTTCTTGAGCCGTTGGACCTGGTCGTCTTTCTCTTTCTCCTGTTGCTTCAGCAACTCTTTCAGCTCGTCCATCTTCCTGCAGTTCTCTTCCCTTTGTTTTCTTATTTCTTCCAGGATCTGGTCAGTTTGCTTTCGCTGTTGTCGCTTGATTTTTTTCTCCAACCTCGCGTTCTCATCCGCCACAATTTTGCTCCAGTCAAACTGAACTCGGAAGGCATCAGTGACACTGTCATTGGATTCTGATACAAAAGTCGGTTAGTACTCTTTAAATTGTGTAGCAATATAATCGCCGCCACCACTACCACCACCACCACAATAACAATAAAAACAAGAAGAAAAAGAAGCAGAGGAAATAATAATAATAATAATAATAATAATAATAATAATAATAATAATAATAATAATAATAATAATAATAATAATAATAATAATAATATTTTGTAATGAAATAATCATCGTCATCACCATTATCATTATTGTCGTCGTCGTCATCATCGTCTTCGTCGTCGACGTCATCTTAATAGGCTTTTATAGTCTACAAATCGATTTGCATAGTTACAACTCTCCCTGAAGCTGCTCATGGAAAGTGAAAGAAATAGAGGAGAGACGCAAAATAATACTACATAATTCATCAAATAAACGTAAGTTCGCAAATTGATAGATTTCACTCAAATTGATAACCAGAAACAGAGGCGAGGGATGAGGCCCACAGGGATGCTTGGCAATCGCAATATGGATCCAGACACAGATACGCCAAAAACTAATTCGTGCACGCAATCATCCATCGCCGCCTGCAACCTTCCTCTACCCTATCCTTACCTGTTACAACCACTATCTCAACAAAATCTCTTCAGTTGTGTTTTGAGATATTGAGCAGAACGTGTTTGTCACGTGGGGTTTATGGGTTGCTGGGCTCTGCACAATGGAATGCTGTAACCCTCACGCTTTATTCTATGGGAACTGCTAGTTAGTCACCCGGTGAATTACTTTAATAAATTTATTTGTTTAGCTCGGTCTGTGTTAAGGCTGGGATACAGAGATAGATAGAAAAATGGTAAAAAGATCACTGTCACACTAGCTTTCACACGGCTATGAATCATATGTAGTCCAGCCACTTGATAACAGTTAAAATCACACATTTATTTCTTCTACTCTATACAAGATCTTCAATGTACTAATCTACCTTAAAAAATCATGAGTCAATCCAACTAATTCGATCGCTGATAGTCTAGGCAGCTAATATGTCATCCTCGGGCACTGGATGCTAAAGTTCATGAGACGTGGACTACTGTGGTCATGTGGCTCTCAGTTTTTGTGCACACACTGCTATTGACTTAACTTAGAGTTCGACGTGCTGTGCTGTGGTCTGTTTCCTGACAACTGTGTTGTCTTCTTCTGGTTTCTTCCCTGTGGTTAGACTGGTGGGCTTTCCTTGCGCAATGCTGGGGATACCTCGGCAGCCAACTTATGCGTCGACGTGGTTTCGTCTGATGCTGTGTTGGGCGCACTACAGAACGCCTGATTGTCTGTAACATATGAGACGAAATTCTGCACAACCCTGAATAATTGGTGTGTGCAGAGCGTCTCACTGAAGGTCGTAATAGCCCTCAGTGATTAGCTCCACATCTTCATATATAAGCGACGAACATTCTGCTAAGTCCGTGGTCCACTGGAATCTCCACTCTAATTTCCTATACATACATAAATATAAAACATGGCTACTTATACACATCAAGAATTAATAATATTATACACATTCATTTGTACAGCCACTGGTCTGCAAGCACACATATAAGTTAAACAACAGTGGTTCCGTACACAATTCAAGATGGCGTCGGCCGGTCCTCTTTTTGCCACGTGGTCAGCTTCTCCACATGTTCAGGCAAAGTCGGCCTAACAATTCAATTCTATGCATAGCAAATTCCACAAACATAATTCAACAATAATATAATACATCACGATGAAACAGAAGCATGTTCATTTACCTTCTTGACAATGTCAGGCAGTGGCTACTTGAGTGAATACGGATTTTCCCAAGTACTGCTTCCTAGTCTTTTCAGGAGAGCTCTTACTGCTAGCTGTATAGCTGTGTACTGCTCCTTGGTTCAAACACGACTGCCGGTCTAGCTCTACATTTGAATCAGCCAGACCTGGTTGAGTCCATTTTAAGCTGTGATCCCATTGGCGGATAATCGACTCGCCTAACGTAGCTACGATGATGTCATTGCCTGAGCTCCTACCGCTATCACTGCTGTGTGTAGCCGGCAGTATCATTGCTACGCTTGATTACTTCCATCGTCTGCTGCTGCCTAACATTAACATTCTATGATTCCGATGACTAAACAAGCTAAATATTAAAATAAGCAGGGTAAACGGGTCCGTTCGTCACAGTGTTTAGCAGCAAAATGACTCCAATGACCTTGACCATTGCGGTAGAGTACATATGATGGCATGGGAGTCGGGCCACCAACCTATTCAATTTTCCTGTGAAGTTTGCTCAAAATCTGTTTACTGGTTTTTGATATAAGGCGTCCCTCGGACCGACAGACTGACATTTGGCTCGACTATTTCCAATACAAAAACTGATAAATTGGGGATTAATATCGTTATTTTCCATGCAAGTGACGTCGAATCTCATTTCTTTGTGGCGTTTATAGTAACCCTATGAACCTTGTATTATGGAGGTTTTGTACACAACATTTTAAGGACATAAGCTCTATATTACATTTTAGCAATCGCAAAAAGAGAAGTCTAGAGGTCTATACTTACGGGTCGTCTGCTGCTGAACAGTGACCGATTCCGCCAACCCAGGCACATGAATCTCATCTCCCAGCACAGGGGTCACTGGGTCAGCAACAGCAACATTTGCTGCAACAATCGAATAACAAGTTAAAACCAACAGACAAAACACTCACAAGTTGTCTTGACGCTGGTGCTGTGATGGCTGGTACAGCATAATACATCGTATTTTGTTGGCAAATGCCATAAAGCATGCGGGAGAGGTATATAACAACATGTTGGTGAATCAGACACCGATACATCAGTTAGCCTACGCAATGCTTCGGTGCTTCTGGGTCGATTTTGTTTTAACTCCGACCATACATCCGTCGCTTGGTGCAAATGGATTAATAAATAAATGAAGACCTATGAGTCGTCCATATACAAAACAACTTTTCCAATTACATTTCTATTGTCTTATTATATCGTATTTGCATCAAATGGTCAAACCTCTCTGCTCATCATCAGCTGCAGCAACAACGGTTTTAACATGCGTCTCATTTGCGTGTCCCTCCTCCTTGTTGCCTTCGCTATCTTCCAAAGAGTCGCCGTCGTCATCGTCGTCGTCCTCGTCAAGATCGCTTCCAACAGGTGGTTGAAAGTCCGTGGAGGTTTGCGCGTCGTGCACGCGGACGGAATGCCCGGTGGAGGTGCAGCTGCTGACCAACACCTGACTGACCCTGGCCGTGCACGTTCGGCACACAGCCGCGGGTCCTTTGTCTAGAGTTCCTGATGACGTCTCGCCGGCACTGCCTTCTGCACAGTGGCTCATTGTATCACAGCAAGCTAGACAAAAGATGGCAAACCTTTCAAATGTGTTTCCAGACAGCCGCACACGTTGATAAAAACCAGCATTTTGTGTGTTTGTGTGTGTGTGTGTTAATTTTCGTCGAGATATTCTGTCTCGATTTTTTCTTAAAGAAGCAAAATGTAAATATGGAATGACTGGCCACTATCTGAACTGACTGTTAGCTAAACATTATTAAAATCTGTTTAGGCAATTTTGAGATTCAGCGTAAAACGTGTTTAGAAAAAGATGAACCACAGCTACGTTGACCTTAAGAAAAGCAACAGGTTGGCACCGAGATTAAGTAGATTATCGATTGGTTATTACAGATTTCATGTAGGGACCTTTGGGTCAACTTTACGAGAACAACCCATTAAAAACTACTATGAAACCACAGGCGCTTGTATCTGGACACGCGAGCGCCTATGCCTGTGACGCGCCTCCCTTTGGTTATCGTATTATAGATAACCAAAGGGAGACGCGTCACAGGCATAGACGCTCGCGTGTCCAGATACAAGCGCCTGTGTATGAAACACTTAGGTCGGCGTAGGTGGGATAAATAACTTAATGAGTTGCTAGATAATTTAATTAAGCTTAACTTGTTGAGACTTTAATGTAGGTTTGGCTCCGATCGATGCTAATTTAAATCAGTAGCTGAGTAAGCTTAGTATTACTCCTGTATATAAAAATGACTTTATTTGGAGAGTGTATGCTACTTCGCTGTAACAAACTCCAGTCCATCTCTATTGGCAATCCACCTTTATCACTTGTGTTTTACACACAAACTTGTTGACTCCCTTGTTTTCCCCCGTTGGGGTGCCGGGGGTTTCAGTATAAATAGCATCCCCACTTTCTGGAAATTTAGTGCTTTAAATTCTTACTGTCGCTGTCTTTCTCATTTGCTCTTTCTCATTCCTGCTCTGTTCTATCAATCTGCTATACTATCTTCTTCGCTAGACCAGTCACCTACCTTTTTTCTTGAAAACTCTTCCGGGACAAGACTCCTTATTTGTGTGTGAGGTCTGTTGGATCAGCTTGGGAATAGTGGAGGCTTTCTGCCAGGTGGTCACTAGGGCTTCCTATGATGTTATTATTTAGCAATGTAGGCATTTTATATGTATGTGTTTTGTTCATAATTTATAATGATGTTTGTATTCTATTTTGATTTTGCAAACGGGGGTTCGATAAATTAGAGTACAGCCTCAGCGTCCCCTGCGTGGGATGTCTTTATTGTAAAGTGACTGGCTGGTGGAGAGCATTCAGTTTTACCACTAGGGTTGTTTCAGCAGATCTTTTATGCGGATCAGGGGTTGTCCGGTCCTGATTTGGCTCGGAAGAGTCCGCTGGACCTAAAGCAATAATCATGTAATGTAATGTAACGACTCCCTTGTTAAACTGGCCAGCAGTTATACTTTCTAAACAAAATCCTGTACAAAACTACCAACAATGCAACCTAGATTTTAGAACAATGTTTGGTAATGAGTTCTCTTTCACAAAGTTAGGCTCTTTCCCATCTCTGTTGCCAGTCAGCCAAATTATGGAGACTTTTTTTTCGCATGAAGATTTTTTTCTGAGAAACTTTTTTAATTTTTTTATTTAATCGTTCTTATATAGCGCTTTTCCAGCTCAAGAACTGCTCAAGGCGCTGGCCGATACAGGATCTAACTCAAGCCGCCCGAGACGCCCACCCGCAGCCTTTGGGCGCATGGTCTGACGCCCGGTCAACTGAGCACAATTCTGGCCAGCCAGGGATGGGGATGGGGAGAAGGACCTAGGTGCATGCTGGGTGTGTTCTTGTCACCGGCACTCACCCGTCTAGGACATGAGCGTCAGGATCTTTAAAGTCCGTTATGATGAAATGTATGCGGCACAGACTAGACCTCGGTTTATACTCTCATCCGAAGGAGTAGGAAACGGGAGTAATGTGTCTTTCCCAAGGACACAACACAATGCCCCGGCCTGGGCTGGAACCCGGGAAACTTCATTTAAGGGTCTTTTTATGCTTTGAAAAATCAGTCCCTTGATTTTTTTTGTATTCGTCCCCTATACGCTTATATGTCCGGGGACGTTAATCTATAAAACTAAACTAAACTAACTTGATTTTTTTTTCAGCAAGCCCAGCTGATACACTGACCAGCTGAGAACACAGCCAGATGGCCCTCTATATCTGTGGCACACATCCACAAATGTAAACCATTCTCCGTAGCAGAAAAAGAGATACATATTTTTTTCCCTATCATTCCACGGAAGACAGCAACTTATCTAAGATGCTATCAATAAACTCCTATCTCTTTATCATTTGTTGTTGTCTCCCCTACTTCACCGTAAAGTGTTATTGTTTGATTTGAACAAATGTTTTAATTCGACGAAAACACAAATGGCAAACAAACCATGTTTTTCAGGACAGGCACCAAGTCAGCGTATATAAACCGACCCTTTGACCTTTCTTATTTACCTCGCGCACTTGCCAGTTTCAAGAGCTGTTCACGGCGCGCGCTGATCGCAATAAGGATCCAACTCAAGGTACCCCAAACACCAGTTTATTTTCATCAAGCCTTCGCACTGTGTGAACGCCCCTGAAAACTGTTCACTTGTTAATAACGATAATCGATAGTACTAATTTAGTTTGTAAAGCGAAACATGGACCCTAACAGCAGATCTACAACGAAGAGTACAAAGCATGGAGATGAGATGCTACGGAAGACTTCTGGGTATTTCCTATACCCAGCACATCACCAACGACGAAGTCCGACAGACCATCACACAAGCCATTGGACAACACGATGACCTGCTCACAATGTTGAAAAAACAGACACTCCGACGGTGTGGCCACGTCACCAGATTATCAGGTCTTGCAAAGACCATCCTGCAAGGCACAGTGCAAGGAGGTAGAAGAAGAGGAAGACCGAAAAAGAGGTGGGAGGACAACATTCGAGAATGGACTGGTTTGACACTGAGCGAAACCATCATGGTTGGTGAGGACAGGGAAAGATGGAGTACGTTGGTTAAACGATCATCTGTGGTGCCTCCAACCTCCAAGTTACGGGATAGGATAGGAAAGCCCAAATCCAATGCAAATAAGCTTACATTGCCTTCGTGCATTGATACTTGGCGCAACCGTGCATGAAAACAAGTGATGGTTTTATATAGTAAACACAAATTTTAAAATGTAAAAGCCCCAAAAGGGCAATAAATACAAATACACTTATAATCAAAAATATTTATAAAAGTTTTCTTTCTTTTTTTTAAATAACTGGAAAGTGCAATAACCTAAAATAATGAGTATCGAAATAAATTATTACAGATGTGTGGTAGGCCTTTTCTGCAATGTTGCTAGGACACTGGGACGCTTGTTGTCATTCCTAACCCTGTATTCTATACTCCCGTTCTTTATTATTCTACAGCTAGGAAATAATGGACTCTGTGTATCACTTCTACTGTTTACCTTGACACATTCCTGTATTAAAGAAAGAAACAACACTGTCTTTCAAGATAACTTCCCTGACAATTTTTTAATCTTTTTATGTCTCAGTTCATATTCCTTCTAAAAATTCCTCTTATTACTCAAGTCAGGTGACATTGAAACTAACCCGGGCCCAAACACTAACGATTGTGGCAACATCTCCATAGCTCACGTAAACGCATGCAGTCTTCGAAACAAAATTCCTCTCTTTGAAGCAGAATGCAACAAGTTTGATATTATTGCAGTATCAGAAACATGGCTTTCTAACCAACACGACAACAACTCGTTACTTCTCTCGAACTTTCATCCTCCTGTTAGATTAGACAGACCAGGAAGCGCCTATGGTGGTGTAGCTGTCTATGTTAGAAACAATCTTTACTGCAAACCTAGACTTGACCTAGCCATCCCTGACCTAGAAGCCGTGTGGATTGAAACAAAACTAAGCAATCATGAAGCCCTGTTAGTTGGTTCCTTCTATCACCCACCGAGCGCTAACATACAATACTGGAATTTAATTAGTGAGTGCATAAATAAAGCAAACGACGATATGAAGAAATATATTGTATTAGGCGACTTTAATACAGACTGGCTTAACAACCCATCACACCACTACCTTGATATTATAAATCTCTTCTAGCTCCATCAGTTAGTCCAATCACCCACACGTATTACCGCCACCACCAGCTCTTGTCTTGATCATATCTTAACACAATGTCCTAGTCTAATCAAAGCCGTCGATGTTTCTCCTCCTTTCTGTAGTGATCATAGTGTTCCTTACGTTACTCTTAACCAAAAATCTATTAAAAACATCAGATTTAAGCGCACTCTTTACAACTATGATAAAATAGACACAGACAAATTCCATGCACTACTGAATCAGGAAGATTGGAACAAAATATTTTCAGATTTTACTGTGGACGAAAGTTGCGAAATATTTACTAAAACATTCTTTGAAATAGCCAAACTTTGCATGCCTGTAAAAATTGTCACAATACGCCCACACGACGCGCCATGGTTCAATAATGATATTAAAAATCTCTTGAAGGAACGTAATAAGCTCCATAAGAAAGCAAAACGCACAAACAATCCCGATGACTGGTCTAACTTTAGAATTGCAAGAAATAACGTAATCGATAAAATTAGAACACGGAAAACCGAATATCATAACCAGCTAAATGAGGACGTTTCTAATCCAGACAAATTTGGTACTAAACAATGGTGGCAACTAGTAAACTTGTTTATGCAGAAGAAAGGCCTACACTCAGATGATATTCCTCCTATACTGCATAATGGCACCTTGTACGACAAAAGCAACCAAAAAGCTGATATCATAAACGAATATTTTGCTGAACAGTCTACCATTACAGACCCCGACGACCCGCTTCCTCCGCTTTTTCAAAATGAGCAAGAACTGACAGATTTATATATAACACCACAGGATGTATCTAACACTATATTAAATCTAAAGAAAAATAAAGCTACTGGCCCTGATATGATTCACAACAAACTCCTAATATCTGCTGTTCATATTCTTTCGAAACCATTATCCTCTTTTTTCAATAGATGCCTAATAGAAAATACCTTCCCTACTAACTGGAAACTAGCTCATGTGACCCCGCTTTACAAGAAAGGAGACCGCGATTCGTGTGCCAATTACCGTCCGATTTCGCTGCTCAGCTGCGTCGGAAAAAATCTCGAACGATGCATTCACAAGTATATTTACGATTTCCTTAAGTCCAACAACCTTATTTCAGCAGCACAATCTGGCTTCCAAACCAGTGACTCCACAATAAACCAACTGCTTAGTATATACAACAATATGTGCACAAACTTTGACCAGGGCACAACGACGCAATCAGTTTTCTTTGACATATCCAAGGCCTTTGATCGCGTCTGGCATAAAGGCCTAATTCACAAATTGAACGCTATAGGGATCCGAGGAAACCTCCTTACATTTCTTGAAAACTACCTCAGTAACAGACACCAAGTGGTTGTCCTTAAAAATGAAAAGTCGCAGCCCAGACTTGTTTCAGCTGGGGTTCCTCAAGGGTCGGTATTAGTACCATTGCTTTTTCTAATTTACATAAATGACATAGTTGAAAATATTACATCTATCATGAAGGTGTTTGCAGACGACACAAGCATGTCGCACAGCGATACAAATCCGAAAAGACGAGCCGAGATTTTACAGTCGGATTTAAGAAAAATTGAGAATTGGTCGCTTACTTGGAAAGTTAAATTTAACCAAACAAAAACCGAACTTCTCACAATCCGACGTGACAAAAACATAATACCCCCTTTATTCTTTGATAACACGTTATTATCAGAATCAGCGCATCACAAACATTTAGGTGTAATGTTACAAAACAACTGTAAATGGGACGAACATATTGCAAACATAGGAAGTAAAGTAAAACTACTACTGAATTGTCTAAAATCATTTAAGTATTCCTTAAATAGAAAATCACTTGAAATTATGTACAAATCATTTATCCTGCCCATTTTTGACTATGCCGACATCTTATATGATAATTGTACACAAGCCCAAGCAAACGTTTTAGAAAATCTGCATCTTGAAGGGTTACGAACAATAACTGGTTTAGTGAGGGGCACTAGCCACGAAACTCTCTATATGGAATCCGGTTTTTGTTCTTTAAAAGCTCGTCGAGAAAGACATAAACTAATAATGTACCACAAAACTCCTTTTTTTCAGTCAATCACTGTGCTGTGGAATTCTCTACCAGACAGCATACAGAAAACCACATCAATAGGAGCATTTAAACGTTATCTTCACAAAGACGACCCTTGCAATCCTCCGCATTTTTACATTGGAAAAAGGCAAGACCAAATAATACACTGTCGACTCAGAAGAAATATGAGTGATCTCAATCACGATCTGTTCACTCGGCATTTAACTAACAACCCCTCATGCTCATGTGGTTTTCAAAATGAAACTGTCGAACATTTTCTCTTTCACTATACTAACATCAGAATAACTATTATCGCTACCCTCAAGCAAGAACAAGTAACGATAAATAACTTACTGCACGGAAACCAAACCTTTGATCTATCTGTCAATCAACTTCTTTTCAGTACCACTCAAGAGTTTATCAAACAGTCGAAGCGTTTTCGTTAAGTGAAATTCTCCGATTCACCGCACAAACGTCCCGGTGTTCAGCTCAATCTCTCTCTCTCTCTCTCTCTCTCTCTCTCTCTCTCTCTCTCTCTCTCTCTCTCTCTCTCTCTCTCTCTCTCTCACACACACACACACACACACACACACGCACACACACACACACACATACACACGTTTTCAATTATTGGTTTAAAAGTGTCCATTTCTTATAATATAAGCATTTAATTTCTAGCTAATTATTTGATTTATTGTTTTTATTTGTTTCTTTTATTTATTTATTTATTTATTTATTTATTTATTTATATATGTGTGTGCGTGTATGTCCGTGTAATTATTTACTAAACCTTATTATCTTTAATTAATTTATTATATTTTTTTTAATTGTTGAATTCTTTATTTATATGCAACTATCAGTTGCCTGTCACTTAATTATTATGTCGAATTTTGTCATACAGGGTGGGCTTATATAAGCTTGCTTGTTGCCTATCCTGTAAATCATTGTTTGAAATTATATGTTTTTTCCTTCAATAAAAATATTTGTTTAAACCAACTGGAAAGGGATCCAACATAACATGATGAATAAACACACGCGCAGGCGAGAAATGCTCTTTTAATAATAATAATAATAATAATAATAATAATAATAATAATAATAATAATAATAATAATAATAATAATAATAATAATCATGGATGCTATATACTCGCTATTTCCCAAATCACCAATCAGGCTCAAAGAGCGGCGATCTGTACCAACATACACACTGGCCCGTTTTGCACACGCCTGCGTGGTAGTATGCTTACCTTTAGTCAGTTTTTCACTAAATGCGTAACCTCACTATCGACGGTAGTAGGCCTATGCTCTAATATTTTTATCTGCGTCGCCTTCAGTTACGTTTTTTCCCATTAATGCACTGCACTAACGACTGATAAGCACACAGCACAATAAACACGTTCAAATAATCAAACATCTTTCTTTCAAATTCACTCTCATCATCATTTCTCATTATAAACATCGTTCGCTAAAATAGGCTATTATAATTGTTCCCTCAAGATAGCAGTTGTATTTTGCACAGGAGTGCCTCGATAACAATATTACATGATCGGCGTAAATGCAGCACTCTAAAGAAATCCAAGATAATACAGTCTTGTGCAAAGACTAAAAAAATGAAGATAACAAATCAAACAACTATCACAAGCTTGCGCAAACAAAATACCAACAGAACACGAGGTAGACCTAAATCAAAATGCATAACACACTCGTAAGCCTAGGCTTGTCATTGGCTCTTTATGTGCACGTATTGTGTGTAGACGCGTGCATTCGACGTTTCTGAGAAATAGACCTGTGCAGCCAATGTTTTAAACGCTGTTTATACCAGTCGCGGCAGGTTTAGGTAAAAGGTAAAGGTAGTCCCATAGCCTTGTGGCCGTAGGGGAGCGTGATGTTGGAGATCACACTTATCTTGGGCCAGCGTAATGAGGGTGATGCCCATCTCTCTCCCTCGCTGCTTTACATTCCCCACCCTTAAGAGAGTAGGTACTCAGTCACAATTGAGTCAACTGGGGGCGTTGTTATTTGTCGCTTCACGTTTTGCGGCCACCCATCCAAGTGCTAACCGCACTGGACGGTGCTTAACTTGCGACACAGTAGCGAGTGCTCCAACCACTGCAATATCCGACACCCCATCCGCGGCAGGTTTGCGGCCTTTAAAAAAAAAAGGTTGTTGTGGTTGCTGGTTGGTTAGTTAGTCATTGGTTATAGGGTTCAGCCACAAGTATATCAACTAACAAGTTAGCATCTCTCTTCTATGTCTCTATCGACGTGCGCGTACAACCGATTGCTTCCCTTTACATGCTTTGAGCTCCATAGAGCGCCATCGGCCTGAAATAACTTTTTAGAAACTTCAAAACCCAGGGGAATTATGGGTAGAGAAATTCTTTTCTGAAATAACGTCGGCTAAATCCTTCTTTAGTTTCTTTGCTCGAGCAAAGGCAACCTCATAGGTATGGAGCACTTCGTCCATTATAACTCCATCGCTGATAATACTGCTGACAAGTTTCTGCCTTTGTTCACTACCAGAAATATGCAGTTCCTCTCCCAACTTTCGTTTCATTTCAGCGAGCACATCTTCGCGAGAACAGATTTCCCAGAATTCTCTATTCTATTTTTAGGTTTGGGATATCCCCGTTTCAATTTGTGGCTAAACGGGACCACCGCACGTCGACTAGGGGCAATACGAGATACTAACTTGTTAGTTGATATACTTGTGGGTTCAGCGGAATGCAAACCACAACTTGGTTGAAAGAGGACTCATCCCTGATCCACTTAAAAGATCTGCTGTAACAATTCTGACGGTAGTACTGAAGGCAATCCCACCAGATGTCCACTTTACAATAAAGGCATCTTAACAGGGGACGCTGAGGCTTTCTCTAATTTATCGAACAAAAAAGAATATAAACATCATTATAAAATATGAACAAAGAACATACCTAGAAAATGCCTACATTGCTAAATAATATTACCATAGAAAGCCTAAGTGACCATTTTGGCAGAAAGCGTCTAAAAGCCCCAAGCTGACCGAACAGACCCTATAAACAATTGGGGAGTTTGGGGAGAGTTTTCAAGAACAAAGGTAGGTGAATGGTCTAGCGAAGAAGATAGTAGATTGATAGAACAGATTAGGAACTAGAATACGAATCTTTTATTCCAAAAGTTCAGGGCATCGCCCCTTTGGAAGGGTGTATACAAGAATAAAACAACAAACATAATATATAACTTACATATAAATACAAAACAGGTTACGATACTGCTAGTTCCCGAAGTCTCATGGCTTTATATAAATAAATACTTAGTTGTCTAACAGTCTCTTCGTTGTCAGAGGCTAACAGTAGAATGAGACGTGTTGCACAAGGCATTCTATAATATTTTGGGGCTATAAACTGTTTCCTTAAGTTACTTAGAAATGGACAACACAATACAAAATGTAATTCGTTTTCTTCAGCCGTTTTACACATAGGACAAATAGTATCATAAACAGCATGCACTCTGTATCTATAAAAGTGAACATATTATAATTCTGAAACACCAAACCTACATTTTGTCATCACAAACTTTAAATGCTTATCAATATTTAATTGCAAATATTTAGGCAGACTGTTGTGTTCAGAGTTACAAAACATATTTATATATGTTACCGGCAATCTGTGTATTCAGTCAATACGTGTACTGCCTAAAAAAATCAGTCAGTTCGTGTTTTGACTGTGACCACTAGCCAATACAGTCATGTAATGACTAAAATTTCCAGTCAATACGTGTATTGTCTTAATTTTGATCCACTTCAAAACACACATTGACTGACTGTCCATTTTAGTCAATGCGTGTTTCGCTCAGTCAAGTCTTCTAACAATTTCAGAGCACATGCGAGCGCACAGCATTATTTATATTAATGTGTTAATCGGCATGTAACTGATAAGGTCCAGTGTCTTCTTTAAAAATACATCACTAGGACTTCAGCGAAAATCTTGTGGTGACGATTGCGATTGCAAATCGCGACAATACCACGGTCGATCTTTCATTCTAGACTTGCCTCGCCACAAATGATGGATACGAATTAAAACGAACAAAAGGTTTTAAACAAGCTGGCCGAAATTCTAGCGACGAAAGATTCCAGTTGCCTGTTGACCAAGGCAAAATATTACTACTGTTACACGTACTGTATTTATTAATAATCGATTCAGCTCCGATGCTTGAATCTTGATATGTGTAACTCGAATTCGTTTATCCATGCAGCATGCATGTTCACTCAGCAACTATAATTTTTTCAACTTTATTCCGCAACACCAACAACTGCATACAAGATCGGTTTCCAAAAATCATTCCAAAATAACTTTTTCAAGTAGACAATGCATTACTTATATAGCCTCTCTGCAATCCAGTAAAGCTTAAAACATTCCAGAGTGACGCAATAACACCCAATCAAAACAAAACTAATCACCGGAACTGACTTACGACATAGAACATTCCTCAGTTTAGAAGAATTACCTAGCTATTACCAGATAGGTCTGGAACTTTCGATTGACAATAAACAAGTAAGTCCGGAAAATTATCGAAACGAGCGAACATTGAGGTTTAACGTCTACACCCACCATTGGCGATATGGCAGACGGGGATAATCATCCCAGGGAAAGAGGGATAGGGACTTGAATCAACACTGAACCACCAGAGCAATCATACTGCTAAAATGGACAGTGAAAATGGCCACTTTTTATATCGCCCACCACGGGATTCGAACCTGGGTCATCGGTGTGCCAGGCGAACGCTCTACCACTTGAGCTACGGCGGTTGGAAAATTATCAACGATACTACAACAATATTGACCAACGAAAATTATCAACATTATACAAATTTTTTTCTAACAACAACGCATAATCAAATCAAAGGTAAATACACGCTATCATTACGTGCGTTGCAAAATAAACCGTTCAGAACTATCGTGCGCGCGCGTCTCAATAGTAACAATGACACCGAACTCTCACTCTGTCTCTGTCTCTGTCTCTGTCTCTCTCTCTCTCTCTCTCTCTCTCTCTCTCTCTCTCTCTCGTACATAATGGTATGGCCTCCCCGATTGCATTCAAGAATTAGATGTAATTGAGAGTGAAACAAAAAGACATAGACAGAAAGAGGCAGAGACAGGGACAGAGAGGGACAAAGAGAGACAGTTTTTAATTAAAATGTGTACATTTTAAATTTTTAAAAAAATATTTACTTGGCATGAGAGAGATATAGAGACAGAGAGAGATGGACACAGAGGAACAATGAGAGAGAGTTTTAAATTTAACTTCAACTTCAATTTTTTATTGGCTCCAAGTACATTTGACAACATAGAGTACTTGCTTCGCGCATAGAAAGAAAAAAACTGATAAAGATAAAGTTGGCGCCTCGGGCGGCTTGAGTTAGATCCTGGTACAGCCAGCGCCTTGAGCAGCTCTTGAGCTTGAAAAGCGCTATATAAGAAGAACGATTAAATAATAAAACCCTGTTACAATTTTTTTTAAAGTGTATACATTTTAAGCTTTTAAAAAATATTTACTTTGCATGAGAGAAAGAAATAAAGAGACAGACAGACAGACAGAGAAGGACAAAGAAAGAGGGAGAGATTTAAATTCAAGTGTTTACATGTTAAGCTTAATTTTAGTATTTACTAACTTCTACTTAACATGGTTTAGTTGTGTGGATGTGTCCCTGTGAGTGTGCGTATTGAAGTACAAGAACAACAAATGATAGTGTGGTCATTCATTTGTTAATATTTACAACCAGTCGCAATTTAAATGCCGAATGACAGTTCAGTCAATTCGTGTATTGACCAGAGCATTTTTTAAGACAATACACGTATTGACTGGAAATTTTAGTCATTACATGTATTGCCTAGTGGTCACAGTCAAAACACGAACTGACTGATTGTTCTAGACAATACACGTATTGACTGAATACACAGATTGCCGGTAACATATACATTTGAAAACGTTCACTGTTATTTACATGCTCACTCTATACTTGCCATCTACAATCAATCAATCTTTGTTTAAATTCTCTTAAAAACACTTTCACACTACCAACTCCTTGATTCATCCAAACATGACCAAATCCATTATTAGGAACTAGAAAGAACAAATGAGAATGACAGAAGCAGTAGTAATTTAAAGCAGTAAATGGCTGCTCCTTTTTGTGTGCTATTTTGGTCATCTGTATATTTGCTGTGTCTGATGATGTACGTTAAAATCATGCACCTGTTTTGTTATCTGTAATTTGGTTGTGTCTGTTGATGTCTGTATTTCTATGTACTACAAGAGTGTTCTAGTCAGGCGTGGGTCTGCTGTCTAGTCTGTACTGGTGGTTACATAGGTCGCATTAGATCTATGCTTTATTTGTTTTTTATGTATCTTGTGCATGCGTGCCGCTGATCTAAAGCATTCTTTGTGTCATGTATACTATAACTGTATGTATGTCACTTGGCGAATAAATCTTGAATTGAATTGAATTGAATACTATTTATCCAGAAACCGGGGCATACCTACGGGGGAGGGGGTGGTGGTGGTTGCTGGTTGGTAGGCTTAGATTGCACGCCTCGCAACCTGCAACATAGGCATCCGACAGATCAATAATAATAATAATAATAATGATAATTAAAAAAATAAATAAATCAAATAATAATAATAATAATAATAATAATAATAATAATAATAATAATAATAATAATAATAATAATAATAACAATAATAATAATAATAATAATAATAACACCTCACAGGGAGCTGATGTCTACCGAAAAATCAACAATGACATCCGAAAAGGCATGCACACAGCAAAGGAGAACTGGATAGAAGATCAATGCCAGGAAATAGAGAACAGTCTGAACAAGAACAACAGCAAGAAGGCCTACCAGACTGTGAAGCGGCTGACAAGTGTTAAACAGCCCAAAGTCTCCACGATCCAAAGCAAGTCTGGCATATGCCTTACAGAAGAACAAGAAGTCTTGGACAGATGGACAGAGTACTGCTCTGACCTTTACAACCATACACCAAATGGAGACCCATCAGTTCTAGCAAGTCCCGAGAACAGAGAAGAAGAAGAAATCCTCCCAATTCTCCGGGAAGAAGTTGAGGCAGCAGTGCAATCGCTGAAGAAAGGGAAGTCAGCGGGAGTGGACAACATACCCGCGAAACTGCTACAAACAAGAGGAGAAGCGATGATTGATGCCCTCACCATTATCTTTAACAAGATCTGGCAGAGTGGGGAGTGGCCTACTCCATGGACCCAGTCGCTTGTCATCACTCTTCCCAAAAAAGGTAACCTTCAGGAGTGTGAAAATTACTGCACCATCAGCCTCATCAGCCATCCCAGCAAGGTCCTCCTGAAAATAATACTCAACAGGTTGAAACCCCAAGCTGAACAAATCATTGCTGAAGAACAAGCAGGATTCATGGCAGGGCGAAGTACCACTGAACATATTTTCAACCTCAGAATAATCTGTGAGAAATACCTACAGTACCAACAACATCTATATCATGTGTTCATAGATTTAAAGAAGGCGTTTGACCGAGTCTGGCATGCAGCTCTATGGGCAACAATGAAAGTGTACAACATCAGCCCTAAAATTATTGCAGTCATCAAAAGCCTGTATGACAAGGCTACCAGTGCAGTCCTCCATAACAGCGTCATCGGGAACTGGTTCAGAACAACAATCGGTGTGCGTCAAGGATGCCTACTCTCTCCAACACTCTTCAACATCTTCCTAGAGCGCATCATGTCAGATGCTCTTGCAGATCACGAAGGCACAGTAGGCACAGGGGGTAGAGCAATCTCCAATCTTCGTTTTGCGGATGACATTGATGGATTGGCTGGAGCGGAACAAGAACTTGAACAGCTGGTACAGAGGCTTGACACCACCTCCAGAGCTTATGGAATGGAAATAAGTGCAGAGAAGACCAAAATGATGACCAACAACACCAATGGCATCAACACGGACATCAAAGTCCAAGGCCAATCCCTCAACACAGTGTATAGCTTCAAATATTTGGGAGCCATTGTGTAAGTCAATGGGTCCCGACAGGAAGTCCTCTCCAGGATCGCACAAACAACTGCTGCCCTGGCAAGGTTGAAGCCCATTTGGAAAGACAGGACCATCAGTCTACATTCCAAAGTAAGACTGCTGCGCTCCCTTGTCATCTTCATCTTCCTATATGCTTGCGAAGCATGGACCCTCACATCAGATCTACAACGAAGAATACAAAGCATGGAGATGAGGTGTTACAGAAGACTTCTGGGCATTTCCTATACCCAAAACATCACCAACGATGAAATCCGACAGACCATCACACAAGCCATTGGACAACACGATGACCTGCTCACAGTGGTGAAGAAACGGAAACTCCGATGGTATGGCCACGTCACCAGATCGTCAGGCCTTGCAAAGACCATTCTGCAAGGCACAGTGCAAGGAGGTAGAAGAAGAGGGAGACCGAAAAAGAAATGGGAGGACAACATTCGAGAATGGACTGCTTTGACACTGAGCGAAGCCATCAGGGCTGCTGAGGACAGACAAAGATGGCGTATGCTGGTTAAACGATCATCTGTGGTGCCCCTACGAACTCCGGGTTACAGGACAGGATAGGATAGGATAGTAATAATAATAATAATAATAATTATTATTATTATTATTATTATTATTATTATTATTATTATTATTATTATTATTATTATTATTATTATTATTATTATTTTAATGGATTTATATAAGCAGTCTGACCCTGGAAACGTGCGTGTCCTGCCAATGTTGACGCTTGATCTGAAGCATTTCTAGACCATGATGTAGTCGATCTGTTTGTGATTCTCCCCGCTGGGGCTGTGCCATGTCCATCGTCTGTTTTTTTGTGTGGAGACCATGCGTGTTTGCCAATATCAGATTGTTGTATCTTGAAAACTCCAGGACTCTCATACCTCTGTCATTTGTCTCTTTGTTGCAGTGGGGTCCACATGTGTCTTCCAGTTGTGGTACGCATCTTGGCCAACCTTGGCATTCCAGCCGCCTTGCACCATGACTGTCTCGGCACTTAATAATAATAATAATAACGGATTTTTATATAGCGGGTACTCCAGCCTATGACCAGACTCACCACGCTTTACATAGTCATTACATATAAATACATGCACTCGATGAAACATCACTTTTGCTACAATACACCAAAAGACGGGACAGTAAAGGTACAGACTATTTACAACTATGTACATAAATTACAAAAAAGACAAAAATATACTATTTACAACTATGTACACAAATGACAAAAAAGACAGAAAATAGAATAGCAAAAACCTATTCACAGCTATTTATATGCCCGGCTAGGTCCAGGAAGAAAAACAGTATAAATATTTACAGCCGTTTATACACTTACGGATCAGACATAGACAAAAGATGAGAGAATGGCAGCGGGATACAAATTAATCTGAATAATGCAGTTTGAAGAGGTGGGTTTTGAGGGCCTTTTTGAATGCTTGTGTTGATTGTATGTTGCGGATATGGGAGGGAAGGGAATTCCACTGCTTAGGTGCGGAGTAAGCGAATGCACGTTGGCCGTATGTCTTAGTGCGGGTGACGGGAACCTTGAGTGTGCGAGTGTCAGCAGAAGATCTTAAAGTGCGTGAAGGGGAGTAGACAGACAGTAGATCAGCAAGGTAGGAAGGACAAGAATCTGTGAAGAAGTTGTGACAGAGAACAGAGAGTTTGTACTCTATGCGTGCTTGCACAGGAAGCCAGTGAAGGGAATGTAGTAGAGGTGTGATGTGATCGCGTTTCTTAGCTCGGAATACTAGTCTAGCTGCTGAGTTCTGAACCTTTTGTAGTTTGTCAATGATGTGTTTCGGGGAGCCAGCAAGGTCAAGTACAGCCTGCAGATATTTAAGCCTATAGAAATCCTCGACTTCGCTGTCCTCACAGCCTGATGTTGGAACATAGGCCTGTATGATGTTGATGTTGAAAGGGGCTGCTCTCAGACGGATAGTAATGAGTCTACTGGAGACTGGGCGGCAACCCACGACAATAGCTAGAATGTCTTTGTGGACCAAGAATCCAACGCCGTGTTCGTGCCTGTCTTCTCTCCCGCTGAAATAAAGCTTGTGACCTTTGTCGGTCGTTGTTTCACCTAGCCCTTTCCAGCGCAGGTCTCTGATACCTAAAATGTTCCATTCATAGTGGTCCATCGTGGACCAGTTCTTCTAATTTTCCCTCCGCAGTTAGGGTCTTGACATTCAAGTACATAATGACGATGTTGTCTCTGGTGCGGATTTTGCTAAGTTGTCCATCAGTAATCCACTTATCACCTCCGTCCTGATGGTACATGTTAGCCATTAAAACGTGTTTAAAAAAAAAAAAAAAAAAAAAAAAGAACACGCTGAAGTGACAAAGACCACCCTAACGTAATAAAGAACAGTCTTCGAAAATGGGAGGTAACTTGTTTTTTCGTTTTGCTTTTAGTTACCTAGAGTTATCCCGGCGGACACCTCGTCTCTGAGCACTATGCAAGCTACCCCGAACAGGAAGCCCTTCTTCGGAAAATGGGGGTGGTGGTTGCCTGGCCGTGCACGACCGAACTAGCTGAACTAGCTTTGATTGCAATTGAAATAAACCTTTCGGTTGATCTGGAAGGTTAAGGTTTGAAGGAGAACAGAACAGAACTTGTAGGCGAGAAACTGTGTTCGTAAAGAATGAAAGACAACGCAATGCTGGCAAACTGTCCAAAGTTGTCGTATTTCCATGATTCTATTAATAGACATAAATTGAGGATAAGTCTAATAAACTTCCCTTGGAGATGTGGATGCGTTCGTTTAAATTTATTTGGCGATTCAAAATTCATTATGGGAGTAAATGTGGATTGTTAGTGATTTTTTTAGTAGAGTTATAATGTGTGAGATTGTTTCGCTTTTATCTTTTTTTAAGTAGAATTGTATGTATTAATAGGGGTTTTTTCATGTTTTTTTTTAAAATTTTCTTCTTTTTTTTGGATCATTTTTAAAGAATGTTTGTTAAACTTGTTGTATTTTTGTTTGCACTATTGAAAGTTTGTTATCTTACTGAGGTATTTTTGTTTGAAACTAGTTTCGTGTTTTTTTAAGAAATTCTTTGTTTATGAATACTTGTGAGAATTTCAGTTTGTTTGTGGTTTTTTTGTTTGTTTGTTTTTTTTTTTGTATTGTTGTTTGTTTAGAGTGTTTTATTAATATTGGAATAATGGTTTTATTTAATTTTAATAAGTGTTTTCTTTATGATTTGCCCAATTCTGCTTTTTTTTTTTTTGTTAATTATTTTTTTATGTATTTTGTATTTTTTTTATTTGTATGTGTGTTTTTTTTAATGTTAGACATTAAGGATATATTGGAAAAGATTTTGTCAGCATTGTTTATAATATTAATATAAAAACAAAAAGTTAAATTATTATAATATTAATTAGAGTTTGTTTAAAAAATTACTTTATTTTTAAAATTTTTTTAAAAATTTTTAGTTGTAAAAAAAAACGCTTGTTCATCGCCCATCTATAACCCTTCTTCTTCAAATGATCTTTAACCAACCAATGTCTTCAACCTGATTTCGCTTTCTTCACCAGTCATCGAATGTTGTTCCCACCTCTTGTTTCTTCCTTCGTTTGCAGTGTTGGTATAGGACGTGCCCCTAATCTTCTTAGCACCCATCGTGT
Organism: Oncomelania hupensis; assembly: GCA_036898135.1. Taxonomy (NCBI): domain Eukaryota; kingdom Metazoa; phylum Mollusca; class Gastropoda; order Littorinimorpha; family Pomatiopsidae; genus Oncomelania; species Oncomelania hupensis. The sequence continues at coordinate 7,700,655 of CM072523.1, read as the reverse complement.
TGCCATGGCTTTGTGATCTTCTTGGACTTCGTTGTGGTCCATGTGTTGGGTATAGGAAATGCCCAGATGACAAGTAGCGAAGCAGTCTTCTTTGAATGTAGACTTCTACAAAACATTAAAAATACTTCATAAATAAATTAAACTAAAGACGTAGCTTTATTGGAATTATGTGACACCCAAAATAATATTAGAAAATAATTCACCATTATGTGACACATTAAAGATTGTCTGGTTTTGAGTGACGTTCGATTGTGATACCCTATTATAAGTTGTCTGTTTTTGTTGTTGTTGTTATTGTTGTTGTTGTTGTTGTTGTTTTATGTGTATGTTTGACATTCAAATTGGTTTTAGCTGGCAACTTTCCTTTTTGTGGAGTCTGCTGTCTTTTTATTTATTTATTTATTGTCCATTTTAGCATGATGATGATGATTGTGATTATGATGATGCTGATGATTATGATGATGACGACTATTTTTTTTAATTATTTTTACTATTATTATTATTATTATTATTATTATTATTATTATTATTATTATTATTATTATTATTATTATTATTATTATCATCATCATTATTATTATTATTATTATTATTATTATTATTATTATTATTATTATTATTATTATTATTATTTATGCGCCTTCTGAATAATCTAAACTTAGCTCCATTTGCTTACATGAATACTGAACAACTTTAACTTCAAAACAAAATGAGGAAAACTCATTAGGATTAAGCTCTGGTGGTTCAGTGTTGATTTAGGTCCCTATTTCTCTTTCCTGGGAATGGTGGTTTCCGTCTACCGTATCGCCAATGGTGCGTGATGGCGTTAAACTTTAACGTCCATTCATTCCCCAATTAAATTTTAGTAATTATCAAGTCCCGACTAGGTAAGTTAATATATATATAGAGAGATCGGAATCATAAATTTAACGTACAATACATAAACAATGATTGATTGATTGATTTATTGTTGCTTTAGGTCCAGCGGACTCCTCCGAGCCAAATCAGGACCGGACAACCCCCGATCCGCATAAAAGATCTGCTGAAACAACCCTAGTGGGAAAATTGAACGCCCTCCACCGGCCAGTCACTTTACAATAAAGACATCCCACGCGGGGGACGGCTGAGGGTTTACCTCAACTACGCGAACCCCCGGTTACAAAAACAAAATAGAATACAACCATCATTACAAATCATCAACGAAACATATACATATAAAATGCCTATATTGCTAAATACTAACATCATAGGAAGCCCTAGTGACCACCCAGCAGAAAGCGTCCAACACTCCCAAGCTGATCCAACAGACCTCATACACAAACAAGGAGTCTTGTCCAGGAAGAGTTTTCAAGAAAAAAGGTAGGTCATTGATCTAGCGAAGAAGAAGATAGTATAGCAGAGTGATAGGACAGAGCAGGAATGGGAAAGAGTATATGAGGAAGATAGCAACAGTGGGAATTTAAAGCACTAAATTTCCATAAAGTGGGGATACTATTTATACTGAAACCCCCGGCACTCCAACGGGGGTACTGTTGCCGCAGTGAATCTGTCATGCCTACAAAGGCAAGACAAGTTTTCAACTGGGGCTTTCACTGTTCCCCTTATAGGTTAGAACAATCTACAGTGGCAAGATTGCTCATGACCCCAAGGGGTAAACAAACAATTCAAGAACATACGATACAATACAATATATTTAATTAAATTTAATTTAATAAATGAAATTAAATTATGTGTCAATAGATTTAAAGGTCATTGCAACTTCAACAACAAGTCAACCACAACACATACAATTGACACAAACAAACAACAAACATCTTGTAAAACAACTAAGCAAAAACCGTGTTCGTTTTGTAATTGTTTATAAAATAGTATGTAGGGGGTCTGCACGGTGATTCTCTTAACTGGTATTTAATCCAGTACTCTAAAGACGTTCACACACACGAACACATCCCACCCACATGCAGTCTTACAATCTCAGGGTGGGGTTAGGGGTGGGAGGGGGAGAGTAATAGAGAGGAGAGGAGGGGGTGGAGGAGAGCGGGGACGAAATCTACTCAGCAGTACGTCATTTACTATATTGACGTTACTTACAAAATCCAGCGACGTCAGTTCCGGTACCCAAGCCCATTAATTAAATGATATTGTATCCACAAATAACTTTGAAAAGTGCAGAAAGCTTTTAAGCTGTTGCTAAACACATGAAAACAAGCGAGTACAAGGCCTGTGAACTCGCAGAACACGGGGAAACCCCTCTGGCTTTGCGATCAATGCGACGAGGGAATCCCGCATGTGACATCATTGACCACGTGATCAGCACATTATCAACACCAAAGATTTTTCCTTGGTAGCCTAGCGTGCAACTGTAGTGTGTTTACGAATGTGATAACCATAAACCACTACTGTGTCACCCTGATTTACGGCCTGAAACTTTCAGCAGATCGTAGACAACGTTTCGCAAACTGATTGACTTGGTCGGCGAGGTACCCAGCGTAGTATTATAATTTTAGCATCGCTCTTCTGATTTTGGCCGCCATGATCGTGGGGCGCGTCAATGTGACAAAACCAACAAGAGAGGGAATTTGAGTCTGAATCGTGCCAGCGACCTGTTGACACTGGTATCGTTTCGTTTCCTGTTTGTTTCTGCGAAATTTCTTCCTCAAACTTTGCCAGCGCAGCCAACTGTGTCGATACAGAACGGAAGGTACTTAATCAGTCTGTCTCGTCTGCTGCTGCAATCGAATCGTTGTGTGCAGTTGAACGTGCACTGAAATCGTGTTTGTTTTTGTTCAGCGATTGTGGCCTGCTTTAGTGAATTCACACTCCACTGCCATTTGACCCATCGCAGGACATAGCCAGACACGATCGCAATTTTAATTTTGGCTTCAGTGCTTGGGTTGTGTGTGTGCAAACGAGCATCCGTTGGGGTGGGTTGAACAGGTTGCCGAAGAAAATTATCGTCTGCTACAGCCTTGAGAGACACCTAAAACATAAATATGGCGAGTAAGAGTGGCCAGAATGGACCCTGTGAGAGTACTACTGACGAAGGGGGACAGAAAAAGCAAGGAACAAGGTAAGCACTTAAAACAGTTCTGTATTTCCTCAGGGTAATATTGCCAGATGTAGCAATTAGTACAATTGTTGATTTAACACGTAATGTATCAGAAGAATGTAATTTCTAAGCAACTTTGTGTTGCATACACGTCATGTGAATAACATATAATGACTCAATTTCAAAGAGTTTTATCAGTTCAGTTCAGTTCAGTTCAGTTCAAGGGACTATGTTAAGCTTCGCAGCTTTTTTGTGTCCCTGTTTTTATACAACTTTAAATTTTCCGGTTATTTTTGCAATTGTTCAGAGAATTAGAATTTAATGAAAATCATTCATCGAAATCAAATTTGGATTCCACAATGAAACTTACCTTTTCCAGAAGGTTTTTAAAAGTATTTAAGTTGTTAGCTTTTTTAACATGTAATGGTAGTTTGTTCCACAGTGGTGCAATTCTATGGCTAAAACAGTGCTTTCGTTTGTTAGTACGACAGTGCTGGATAAAAATTTTGTCTTCTGAGTTTCTAGTTTTGCCTCCATCATAAAACTTAAAGAATGTATTAGCATTGACTTTGTCGATGTTATTTAATATTTTGTATGTTTGTATAAGATCACCTCTAACTCTTCTAAATTTCAAACTCGGAAGGCCTAGTTTCTTTAGTCTTATCACAATAAGTTTTTTTTGTACTAGTAATAGTATTCAAACTTGAGTAAGAGAGCAGTCCAGAAGTTAAAAGTGCTTGCTGTTGCAGTCATAGTATACCAGCATGCATGAACAGAAAGTGACCATCATTGGTTATAACTACTCAATTAGTAATGAAACATTACTAACATTAGTAACAACAATAATGATACAAATGTGTAAAATCATGTGAGGGGGTGACATTATTGATGTGGTTATGGTATTATATTAGTCATTCAGCCAGCAATTTTGCTCTTGCAGAATTAGAAATTATACGTTGTGAATGTTTTATTATCTTCAGCATCATGTAAATTGTTATTTTTTCTTTTCCTTGTTTGTGAATAAGTTAGTTTAATAGGCCAAAAAGAAGATTTAAAAAATGTCTGTTTAGATAAAAAGTCATTATCCCGACCGACCCTAATTTCTTTGGCCTGAGCCTAAACTTTTTGGGGGGATTGTCTAAAAGGTAAAGGTAAAGGTAAAAATTGTCTGGGAAAGAAAAAGAAAAAAGCCAAGAAATGAACTCGGTGAAACATCATGAGTGAAAAAGGTTTAGAAAAAAAAAATAAATAAAATCCTACCTTCCGAGTCTGACCCTATTTTTTTCCGATATTACCTTAAAAATAATTTTTTTTTTTCGGGAGATGGGGAAGAGGGGGGGGAGGTGGGGGGGGAGGGGCTTATTTTGAATTAATATGTTTTTTTATATAGTAGGTTTACAATTATCACGTAGATTATTTTTTTGAAAATTCTACACTAGAGTAGAACAGCTGGAAATTTGTTATACCTGTTAACATAAACATAAATAAATTACAATCAGCAAGGAAAGAGCTGTTTATGTAAGTTAAGTTTATACTGTGAGGAATGATTTGTATTGATATTACTAAGCAAGTAACTTCAACCATATAAAAGGTAGTTTAATAAAGTCTGTAAACCTACTTTTAAGCCACCCTGTATATATACATTTAGTGTGTTCAATTCAATTCAATTCAATAATTTATTTTAACGTCTTTTCACGTATGTGATTTTAGACCATACAGTCATTCTCACGCATATATACACAAACATGTAATATAACAATTAAAAGTTCAACTATAATCATACAAAATATCTAACAGTACTACAAAAGTTTACCAACTGCAGAATTGTAAATTATTCGGGCAATATCTATCATTGCTGGACTATGCAACAAAATGTCAATTGATTCTTGACTATTTACCTCGATATTCTTTTCTTTATATAACATAACCAAAATAGGACATTCATATAACAGATGTTTAACAGATATTGGTTGTAAGCAAGTACAAACTACATCTTTTGAAAACTTGGTGTTCCATGAATAAATTTACTCTTAGTTTATTAATTATTCTACACAAATGTCTTGGACAAGAAAATTTTTCATTCTTTCCATTGCTAGGTAAATTAGAATATATATTATTTTCTAATAAAGATATTAATTCAAATACTGAAGGCTTTATATTAGTATCGCCTAATTTCATTTCAATTCCTCGTTTAGCCAATTTATCAACTATATTATTCCAATAAATGCAGGTATGAGAAGGAATCCAACAAAAGGAGACTCCAATACCTTTAGATATAATATAATGTATTAAAGACTTAATTTCAAATAAAATATCTGTCTTCGTTTTACATGACCAATATTTCAAAGAATATAAAACATTTAGTGTGTGTATGTGTGTACATGTGTGCTTTTTCATACATTTATTGTGTTTAGGCCTTGGTGATCTGTCCAGCCATCATTTGTTTTTGTGCTGTTGACACAGTATCAAGGTTTGTGAAATATATAGTGCGCGTGTTCAAGTACATGTGTGTCACTGACAATATGGTGACCAGGATCATGTTTACAAGGTGAATGAACCTATAACTAAGTTGTACTGATAATCTTTTGTCACAGGGACCTTGTATACATTTGTGTGCAGTTGTGTTATGTGTGGACAGGCTTCCTAAACTTACCAAAACCCTTGAAATATTGTAGAAACTGATGTGTACAATAATAATCTACATTGTAACATTTTTCTTTTAGTACAACTGAACTTTGAACAGGATTTGAAAAAAAAAAAACAGAATGAGAGATGAGATTGTTGCCCTGGTGGTGCAGAGTGCAGTCGGTTAATCACCCATTTCCTTTGCAGACGGTTGCGGGTTTGATTCCCACTAATGGCAAACTTGACTTCTATTCAGGTCGCAAAGGGTTTTCTCTGGGTGCTCACGTTTTTTTCCCTCCTTTGAATAATGGAATTAGGTGCAGTCTATCTAACATTTTAACAAATAAAATTTGATTCCTTTCTGTCTTCTATAACTATCTACCTGCCTTTTACGTTACAAGTTTGAGTGATGAATGTGTTTTTGTTGTGTATACATACCTAAGTGTGTGAAACAGATTGCCACACTTTGAGCCTGATTGGTAATTTGGAGAAAACGCATAACATCCAGTATTATTATTAAATGATAGAACAATGATGCATGGAAGGATTCAATTTAAAAGGAACGTTCAGTTTGACTTGATTGTTTAGATTGTTACTGTTAGGGCGTGGTCGTGAGTTGCAGGGCCTGCTTGATTGATTTCTTTATCTCGCGTGCCAGCATTTTGCAGGCTTAAAATGGTTCTGCAAAACCCAATACTTCATTGACATGCAGCATTTGAACTGTCATGTTATTAAGAGATGGGAGATGGCATTGTAGATTCTATGGCACACTTTTAAGGTGACAGAGCGGCTCACAGTCACCGTTTGTGGACATTATTACTAAATATTTAAACCATTAAAAAGGTTGAACTGAAAACAAAAACATAAAGTGTAACCTTTTTTTACATTTTTATATGCAGGACATGTTTGGGTCTAGAATGAATGATCATGTCTGTGATCAGGATGTTGAAGGTGTGAAGTGAGCAGTGACAGTCTTTGAACAAATGTCATTTTAAAAGTGATCAGATAACTTTATCAGTTTCTGAATACTCAGTGGTTGAACTTCTTGTAAAAGGTTTATTCAAAGAGCGGGACGATGGTTAATATATTTTCTTGAATGTGTTTCGGCAACGAACACATTCTATACACATTGATGCATGATTATGTAGGTTATTGAAAGTGTAGACCGCATCAGTGTTCAATCCAGCGTATATTATCTAGATCGTACATGAAATGGGGCTGGCACATGAAAGTAAAATTGTCTTTACTTCAGTTAATTGAATCAGCTTGACCGTACTTTGCTGATGGATTCCCAGCAGCTGCCAGGGCGGAGGCCAGGTTCTGTGACACTTTGACTTATGTTCATGTCTATTTGGCGATATTGATATGACAATACGTGAAAAGGTTATGCCACAAATAAATAATGGAAGTCATGGCCCAGCAGAATTGGGCATTTTCCATCACCAGGGGGAAAATAGAGACAATGAAGACTGATGATGTTTTGTCAGAACTTGCATAATCAGGAAATGTTATTTGGTACGATGTGGGTACAAACTACAATATGAAATCCAAGTCACATGCCATGGTGGTGGACCTACGAATAGCACGAACGTGTTGTCAGGCCTAGCTTTGTTAATCCATTCGTTTATTTGTACCAAACAAAACCTCACTCAACTCGGTATTGATGCAGCTACAGCTAGTGTTTGACAAGGGAGGCAACCTTTTTTTTCTCCTTTGGGAAGACAAGGGAGGCAATCTAATGCAATTCATGGTAATGTATTGCAATGGAATTTTCAGCCCTGGCCCTACTTGTTGTCCACTTGTCTGGCACTGGCACTGGTAAAAAGCTTTGGAGTGTATTGAACAGGTCCACCAAGGACTCACCCGGTTGCTCAACTTCCTCATTATCAGTGTCTCAATATCTTGAAGCTAGTGAAAGAGTAGGAAATAGGGTCTGTGTATCATTTGCACAGTCTTGCTTTAATTTGAAGAGAGGGATAAAACGGATCCTACTCATCATTATCTAGCAATCTTGCTAAATGATAAATTAGATAATGCATAAATAGTATTCAGTAACTATGAAATGGATTCTGCTAAATGCACTATCCACTGTCTAGACTCTAGGTTATGTCAGGTTTCTCATGAAAGAATGTCACTGCCTACAATTGTATGAAATCAGTCTCGGTATGTTGAAAGAGAATGAAATGGACTGGTCTCTGTGCACTATCCACTCTTTAGTTTCTGTTAAAGAGTTCAACATTTCCTGTGAAATGATGTCCAAAATTCCTGTGAAATTATGTCACCGCCTTTGAAATGCTGCCCAGCTTGGTATACATGTTGTACGATTATAACATAGTCTTTTGTGTGTACTCTACCCAGTATAGATCTAGTTTCTGTTAGTGTTAAAGAGTTCCAATAAAAACAATTTCTCTAGCTATAAAATATTGCTTACAGACAAAGCAGCATGACGCAGTTGTAATTTTCTCAATATCAAAGTCTTGCTATTAATAAATTAAATGGATTCTGTTTATATCTTAGGTTCCCCCATGAAAGAATATCACTGTGATGTAGTGATGGTGCGCCAAGATTTAACGACACATACCCCACGACATGCTTTAGAGAACTGTAGAATATTTTTTTGCGTGACATGAATACAGTATTTTATTTTTATTTATTTATGTATTTTATTCTGTTGATTAAATGTTTTGCGTGGTATGTACTTTTTTTTTTTACAGTTAACACGCAACAACAAATTATGATAACATGTTTTGGAAGAAATTATCTTTTCTTTAGTTCTGATTCTGGCCATATACATGTGAAAAATAAAGTTTATTTAAATAGTCTGTAAATTACAAGGAGTGTAAACCTATTGATTCTTTCTCTTTGGCACTGGAGTGCTCTAGAGTATACTCTTCTTTCCAGTGTTATTGATATTAAATTCATGTTTTCTGTTTTTTCTGTGAAGTGGGGTGTCAGATAGCGCAGTGGTACGGTTGGAGCACTCGCTACTGTGTCGCAAGTTAAGCACCGTCCAGTGCGGTTAGCACTTGGATGGGTGACCGCAAACTGTGAAGCGACAAATAACAATGCCCCCAGTTGACTCAACTGTGATTGAGTACCTACTCTCTTAAGGGTGGGGAAGGTAAAAGCAGCGAGGGAGAGAGATGGGCATCACCCTCATTACGCTGGCCCAAGATAAGTGTGATCTCCAACATCACGCTCCCCTACGGCCACAAGGCTATGGGACCACCTTTACCACCTTACCTTTCTGTGAAGTATTAATTAACTCCTTCCGATGAGAATATAATTTAACTGAGCATGGACCAATATCATCACGTGGACTTTAGTTTAAAGACCCTGATGCTCATGTCCTATAAGGGTGAATGCCGGCTACGCCCAGCAAGTATTATAGTTTCGTTCTCACCCATCCCCGGTTGCCCAGTATTGTGCTCAGTTGTCTAGGCGTCAGACTATGCGCCCACAGGCTGCAATTGTGCACCTGAGTTAGATCCCGTACTGGGCCAGCACATTGAGCAGATCTTAAGCTGGAAAGGCGCTTTAAAATAAGAACAAATACATAACAATGTATATCAACATCACCCATCCCAGTTGACTTTATACATGATCTGCAGCATACTGATATGCACATTATTATTCTGTGCACTAGTGTTGTATAATTTATACATTGTTGTTTTATTCACTATAATGTACAGTTTGGGCGACAACATAACAGCACTGCGAGAGATTGGGAGATGTAATACAGCAGTCAGCACTCTTTCCTGATCAGTGCCATACACATATATTTAGCACAGTGAAATTCTGTAGCATGATCAAAATAGTGCTAGCTCTTTCATTTATGTATTTATTTGCTCTTTCACCTCCCTCATCATCATCATCATCATCATCATCATCATCGTAACGATGTAGTAGTAGTAGTAGTTGTAGTTGTTGTTGTTGTTGTTGTTGTTGTTGTTGTTGTTCTTCTTCTCTTCAAACATTTATCTGAGAAATGACATGTTGATCAGAGTGAGGAATTTGTTCAGGAGACAAATGCACAGTGTTTGGAATAAGTTTTTTTTTGAAGATTTTTGGTCCTTTTCCTTCAGATTTATCATTTATGGAGTGTGTGTGAGCGTTTGTGAGTGGGATGAAGGAGGTTGTGGAGGGGGGGGGGATGTGAAGAGAATTCACTGTTACCACAGACCACCATATTTGTTTGCTATTATTTTTACCTTTGTGTTGGAAGCACGCAGAGAGGCCAGAAGCCGTTGTTTAATTTGGCTTGGGCGTCTGGTGTAGAGAGGGGCTCGCACTCCCAGCTGAAGGCAGGTCACTCACTACGGCAGGTCTCTGGCACTTTCCCAGCTTTTCTCTAAATACCGGCCCCTGCCTTCTCAATCTAACACTGATAATAGATAAATCTGTACTGCTGTAGCACTGTAGTCCACGTGTAGAAACTAAAGGCTTGTACTTCCATGGATGATAATAGATTTACATACGGCGCACTTGAGCCATGAAGGTCTATTCCCTCTTCATATACGCTGTATGATAGATCAATTCATGGACCTAAGGCTATTGTGCGTAAAGACCTACAGTTTTTTGTATACATTAGAGGCTCGATCTATTCATGGACTTAAAGCTATTGGGCTGTAGAGGATAGATTATTAATCGACCTACAGCTATTGAGCCTATGTTAGTTAGATCTATTCATAGACCTACAGCTACCTAGCGCCTATGATATATTTATTCATAGATCTACAGCTATTGAGCTTAAGATAGATGGATTCTTAGACCCACAGCTATTGGGCTGTATGTATATTATGTAGACTTAGCTAACACATAACAGACTTGTTTTCAAGGGAAAATAGATATAAAAACGTGCCTCTGTCGGGCTGTCGATTCCATGTAAATATGTAGCGTTTCTAATTTGGTTAGGACTTGGGGCATACGCACATGTAGTAAGGCTCAGACATGGAGCTAGCTTTAAAATATCAAAAGGGATGATCTTCGGTGAATGGCTTCGCCATCGCTCTGTAAGGGCAGGTGAGGAGAAATCCAACCTTCATTCTAACTGTAGGCAGCGAGTGATTGGCAGCATACACTTGTCTCCGTTGAAGAGACTGTTCATCGCGTCTCCTCGCGGCCCTGATGGCTACTGATTCGAGAGTTTGGGGACCGGGCAGAAACCCCTTATCTTTGTTGGACCGGAATCAAACTCAATGATACATGAACTTGGCATGGACATTGGAATTAATCCTGATTCAGTTATGAAATGGATCATTTATAAGCAACAATAATCGCCACATCGGGCAATGGGGCCCCATAGCCAAAGCCAATCTGCACGCTTGCTATGCTGGAATTCGTACTCTGGATCATACCGCGTGGCTGAGACTAAGCGAGGCCTGCCTACGTCCTTTATCTTTTGTGAGAGAGAAGTCCTCGTGTAGTCAGTCTCAACTACACTGTAAATGCTATGGATATGACAGCGCAGCCCAGCGGACTGATCACCACACGCATGCATTATTGACAGAATAATTACTATTGGCATTATTCCGCGGCGCAGTGTTTTGCTGGGTCCCGGTATATTGAGACAGGGGAGCTGGAGAGGACCTGGTTCTAGGCATTGTCCTTACACGCAACTGATGCGTCCTGTAAATGTCATCTCCCCATAATCATTCCCACTGGCCCGCAGGCTCTGGTGAGGCCGCTGGAAAGCAGCAGAGTAGCAGGCATTCATGGAGGCTAACCCTGATACTGCTTATAAGCACCGTAATTGCTCATAGGGTCCACCTCAAAAAGCCACTAGCACAGAAGATTGAGGATTCACTCAGTCACGCTGCCTTCCTTTTTGGAGGGCGGCATCTGATGATGAAGAGTAAAAATATAATATACACGTAAGTGAAGAGTATATATTTGATACATGTATGATCCAGCCTTTGATCAACGTACGTATAAAGTGCTCTATCGCTTTCAACGTAATGAAGCAGATCTGGGTGAATTGGTATTACTAGTCGTGTTAACACTGAATTCAATTTAAATGGATAGCTTTAACTATCTATTGAAATTGAGCGAGGCTGCCGAAGAACGAAGATCTATGTTCAGGAGAAGCAAGTGTTGATGTGGCCATGAGCCAAACAGGATGCCACTGTGCCATGCCTTCACGACTCAAACTTGCACTCCCACCCTCTCTGTCTCTCTCTGTCTCTCTCTCTCTCTCTCTCTCTCTCTCTCTCTCTCTCTCTCTTGCTCTCTCTCTCTCTCTCTCTCTCTCTCTCTCTCTCTCTCTCTCTCTTGCTCTCTCTGATTAAAACTATGTTTTATGTGGTTATCGTGTTTGTTTTCAACATTAACATTGTTACGTTACGCTCTTGGTGAATATGTGGCTGACAATTCTGCAGCATTACTACATGTATCTGAATATTTGCCCGACATCTGTTGAATCGCTATCATTTTTCTATACCTATTTAGCCGAGACCTTTTGAAATATCAAATTGCTCTCTTCGAGTCCTTCGTGTGTGCTAGAGTGTTGGTTCTGTGAGAAGACCAAGCATAACCACACGCATCATCAATGCACACCTCTCCCTTTATGAACACTCAACAGTAGGAGAGAAAATCACGGGGAGTACACCATTCGAGAATGGACTGGCTTGACACTGAGCGAAGCCATGAGGGTTGCTGAGGACAGAGAAAGATGGAGTACGACTGTCGAGTTACGGGATAAGATAGTATAGGAAGTGTGTCATGCGGCGCCACTGAATGTTACTGCATGTATAATTTAAAAACAACATCAGCAGCAACAACAACAACTGTATCGCCCGCTAGATTGAAATCAACCGTGTTTCTGGTGGAACTCGGTGAGTCACGTTTCCCCTACTCGCGTTTCGCCTACATGTTTTAAAAACGATGAATTTCCTATCAACCAACCGGTTCAAGGGACAAATATAGAAATTGTTTGATTGAGTTTATTAGGTAAAACTACAATAGTTTATTTTTGGGATAGGATATTTGATATTTTCGAGCTCGTGTTGTCTTTAAATAAATCAAACTCTGCACTGGAAATCCCGACTATTCTTTGAAATATAAATTTTCCCCCTATTTTCCTAATGGCCTGTCTTAATTAGAAGATTCGTGCAAGAGTCGTTGAGATTCACGAACTTTTATTCGAGGTTTTCAGATCCCTAACCTAGATTCAATGCACCTTCCAATTAAGGCATGCCTTTAAGGGGTTATAATATGTCCGAAATATTTTAACTTGTTTTTGTTTTGTTTTAGGTCAGTTTTTTTTTCTTCCTCTTTTTTTTTTTTTTTTTTTGTAAACAAAATTCCTACTTTCCGGCTTCTTCCCCTCCCATTTATTCTTTTCAATTTTACTTTAATTTTTTTTTTGGGGGGAGGGGAGGGAGGAAGTGGGGGTGGTGGTGGGGAAAGGAGAAGGGGGAAGCAAAACTCCACCAATGATTAGAAATATTCCAAGAGCTGACAGATGTACATCTAAGTTGATCTCATACTCCCAGTTACTGAACAGTCCTGGGATTTTCGCTGAAGTAGTGAAACCACAAATTGATTTGGTGAAGGATAATGAGTCAGTGAGTGACACGAGCAAACAATTAAACACAAAATAATATATTCCACTTTTTTTTAGCCTCGGGCGATTGATCCGTGCACGATGAACGTGAAATGCCCGCATTTTAATAGCGCGCGTTTTTACACCGCACTTAGTGTGCGCCATACAACACGATGAGGTTGATGAAAAGGGTTTCTATTTCAGGCAATTGCAGTGGAATGTTAACCACTTCAGTTATGTGCACAGGCATTGAAATCATGTAGCGCAGTGACAGTTGAAACACTTGAATTAGGTGAAAAGTCTTTGAAACGCAGTTATACATGTATGACTGGTGAGTTCGGTGTATTGGGTTAATAATTGGGTGGTGGATTTGTTTTAGAACTCGCGTTGGAATGCTTGTGTTGTTGTTGTTGCTGTTGTTGTTGTTTTTAAATTCAGTGCATTGCTTGTTTATCACTGCGTGGAATTCCTCACTTCGTTACCTTGGATTGTTGTAATGTATGACTGTGGATTGATGCAGATTAAAATTCAGTTTCAGTGGATTGTTTGTTGATCACTCCAATGGAATTCCTCAGTTTATTATTCTGGAATGTTTATTTGTTTTTTGTTTATTACTCTGGAATCCTGGATTAATAGTGTTCATAATTCAGTGGAATGCCTTATAGTGATTTTTTTATTTTGTGACTCTTTATTGTCACTTTTTATCGTAAAATTCTGGGTCGCCTCCCCTGGGACCCAACCTACATAATATTAGTTGTGTTTTTTTGAGTGTTGCTGGTGGAGAAAACCGGAGTACCCGGAGAAAACTTACGAAACTTTGCCCAAGTCTGAAGTAAATAATATTCGAAATAACATAACGCCCAGAGGCAGAATCGATCCCACGCCTGTCAGGCGCCATTGGTTTCTAGCCTGTGAACAAGGCAAGTTAGTCCCGTCTTAGACCACGCGTCCACAATGCTCACGGTTTGTTTGTTGTGCATGTTGGAGTGTTTGCGACATGTGAGCGTGTAAGTTGGTACAGATGACTGTGCATGGAGCCTGATTGGTAATTTGTGGAAAAAGGCGTATATAGTAACCATTGACTTTATTATTATTATTATTATTATTATTATTATTATTATTATTATTATTATTATTATTATTATTATTATTATTATTATTATTATTGTTGTTGTTGTAGTTGTTGTAGTTGTTGTTGTTGTAGCCGAGCGGAGTATTTGACCCTCGACTCTCGGCCACCACCTTGAGAACATGGCCCAGCCCGAACTGCTATTTTGATTTATCCCTCATAAGAGATAAAAATGGAGGGGTCAGTTCAAGAATGCACTTTAGTCCATTTTTTCACATCAGAGAAAAATGACAAAAACACTCATTTTGGTATTGTTTATTTTTTAATTTTCATAACAAAATTCATAACAGAATTAAAAACAAGAAAAATGTAAACAGGTGATATTGTAAAACTTGTAAAGGGAAAAAAAACTTGCAAATTGAATTTCGTTCTTTCAAGACGTACCTTTGTCCAGGATTGCACGAACAACTGCTATCCTGACAAGGTTGAAGCTCATTTGGAAAGACAGGACCATCAGTCGGCACTCCAAGGCAAGGCTGCTGCGCTCCCTTGTCATCTCCACCTTCCTATAGGCTTGCGAAACATGTACCCTCACATCAGATCTACAACGAAGAATACAAAGCATGGAGAGGAGGTGCTACAAAGACTTCTGGGCATTTCCTATACCCAGCACACCACCAACGACAAAGTCCCACAGACCATCACACAAGCCATTGGACAACACGATGACGTGCTCACAGTGGTGAAGAAACAGAAACTTTGATGGTATGGACACGTCAACAGAGCATCAGGTCTCGCAAGAGACCATCCTGCAAGGCAAAGTGGAAGAAGAAGAGGGAGACAGGAAAAGAGGTGGGATGAGAACATTCGAGAATAGACTGGTTTGACACTGAGCGAAGCCATCAGGGTTGCTGAGGACAGGGAAAGATGGATTATGCTGGTTAAACGATCTTCTGTGGTGCCCCAACGACTTTCGAGTTACGGGATAGGATAGGATACTAGGATAGGATAGGACCTATGTCCAGGAATGTACGGACATAAGGTCTTTGTTGTATTCGTTCAAGTTGTGGTCCTAATTTTGTGGTCCTGATTCGGCTCTTTGCAGTCCGCTGAACCCTGTAAGCAATAACTAACTAACCACCGGACTTGGACTTGATATTATACTTCCATCTATACGACAGAGGCAATCTCCTATCACTCAGTTTGTATGGGTTTTATATTAACTTAGCAAAATCTTTATTTCCGTACTGTTTGCTTTTTCAGGAAAAAGAGTAAATTGATTTATCATATTTCCTTACAGATTTATCATAATAATTTGATGCTATACTGTTCCTAAGTCCATTCCTATGTCAGTGTGGACTTGAGATTAGTGTTGGCCTGGGAGTGAGAACAGTAATATAGAGGATATTACTCTTAAAATTGCAGATTTTGACTTCACATTTTCTTTAACGGTTTAGCTCCCCTTGTTCGATGAACATTGGTTCAAAAGTCAGTTTTGACAATTTTGGAATTAGGTGCACTCTTGAACTGACCTTTGTAATTGTTGCACTGCAAGGCGGGGAACCGTGTTGATAGTAAACCGGGTTGCCGGCTACTAGTGCCACGACACTCCGCAGGTCACTGCCACTAATCTGCATAAAATGCCTGCCAACGATGTAGTCCTTCTCACCACCAAAAACAAAAGACGAATGGTCAGGCGGGGAGAACATATGTCGTGTCGCTGTGTTCTGCATAAACCAATGGCCACACCAAAAGATTCTGCACAGCAAGAGCCACTGACGGCTAGACTAACCAACACATGGAAGGTAGACAATCCTTCCCAAGGCCTGAATAGTCGCCTCCCATTCCCCCACATTATTATTATTATTATTATTATTATTATTATTATTATTATTATTATTATTATTATTATTATTATTATTATTATTATTATTATTATTGTTGTTGTTGTTGTTGTTGTTACATGGCTTTAATTTAGAATTAGACTTAGAGTACTTCAGTTAAGAACTATGTCAATGATGATGTAACGGAGCTCGATGGAATGCTTTAAATATAAAATTCTGGGATATCAGGTGCATCCTACTCCAAATTATTAGTTCTTCTACATTAGAACTGACCACACACAAAACTCTATATCCTGATGATCTGTCTTGGTAGACCGTTGCTGGCTATGCAATGATATTGGAACTCGGATCTATGTGGGAATACTTGCTGAGTAGGAGCCAGATGGAAGTTTCCTAATTTGTGGGATGGATGGTGCCGTGGTGTCCTGATGCGGTGCATTTTAACCTAGCAATTAGTGTTTAACCCTCTCATCGTGTGGGAAGGTGTGGAGTATACGAGGTGTGTATGTGGGTGTAGAATGATAGTATAGGAAGTTTTATAAAAAAATTTATTTTATTTAAATTATTTTTTTTATTTTATTATGTTGTTTTTTTTAAAATGGAATGTGAGTGGATTATGGGAGTCGACGGATCGCTCTTCTTGTTTTATATGAAAAGTGAACTTGATTTATTTTCCTCTCAATTTTTGACATTTTCGGAAGCACTTTTCTATGTTTTTGGACTATGAAATGTCTTGTGTTGTGCGTGAGTGTGTGTTTGAATGTGTGTTTGTGTGTGTGTCGTGTTGCTGGTCTGGCTTGCGAAAGATCTGGGTGAAGTTCGCATCAGTTGTCTTCGGTAATGACTCTTTTTGGGTGGGTCACGTCTCCTCATCCCCACTATCCCAAGTTGCCTCAGTGGCAACACCCCACCCCCCCCCCTCCCTCGCCCCGTGGGAATGTCGGGGGTTTCAGTATAAATAGTATTCCAGCTTTCTGGAAATTTAGTGTTTTAAATTCCCACTGTCGCTGTTTTTCTCCTTTGTTCTTTCTCATTCCTACTCTGTTCTATCAATCTACTATACTATCTTCTTCTTCGCTAGACTAGTCACCTACCTTTTTTCTTGAAAACTCTTCCGGGATAAAACTCCTCATTTGTGTGTGAGGTCTGTTGGGTCAGCTTGAGAATATTGGACGCTTTCTGCCAAGTGGCCAGGTGATGTTATTATTGGCAAAAGTAGGTAATTTATTTGTGTGTGTTTTGTTGGTATTTTATAATGAGGTTTGTATTCTATTTTGTATAAACAGGGGTTCGATAAATTAGAGTATAGCCTCAGCGTTTCCTACGTGAGATGTCTTTATTGTAAAGTGACTGGCTGGTGGAGTGCCTTCAGTGCTACCACTAGGGTTGTTTCGGCAGATCTTTTATGCGGATCAAGGGTGAGTCCTCTTTCAGCGAAGTTGTGGACTTGATTTTGTGGTCCTGATTCGGCTCTTTGCAGTCCGCTGGACCCTGTAAGCGATGAATAACTAACTCAGTGGCAACAACAAAGAAGAAGACAACGACGACGACGACGACGACGACGATGAAGAAGAAGAAGAAGAAGAAGAAGAAGAAGAAGAAGAAGAAGAAGAAGAAGAAACAGGCCGCTTCAACAACGCTGAAGATGCTGATCATCGTGATGGAAAATCTTGCTACGGTCGACCGATGACTAGTGTACGTTCTCCCTAACAATGCAATACCCGTAGAGAAATCAAGACGCTTTGCCCTTTGAAGTCCTGAACAAGTCTCTTCAAGTGGAGTTGTTAATTGCAATCAATAACCCCATTGAAGATCAAGGCGCCGCTTTGTTCCACTGAAATCATCTAACTCTTTTTTTCTTTCTTTCTTTTTTCTTTCTTTCTTTCTTTCTATCTTTCTTTCTTTCTTTCTTTCTTTCTTTTTTTCCTCTATTTTCTTATCCTCTCTTTCTTTCTTTGTGTCTTTCTTTATTTCTTTTTTTGTTTCTTTATTTCCTTCTCCTTCATTCTTTCTTTGTTATTTCTTTTTTCTTTCTTCTTCTATTTCTTTCTTTCTTTATTCTTGTCTATATTTTCTTTCTTTCTGTTTCTGTCGTCTATCATTTCTTTTATTTCTATCTGTCTGTCTTTCTAAACATTGTTCTTCTACCTCTTTCTGTCTTTCTTTCCATGCATATCTTTTTCTGTTGGTGTTCATACCTCTCTCTCTCTCTCTCTCTCTCTCTCTCTCTCTCTCTCTCTCCCTCCCCCCCCCCTCTAAGCCTTCCTTCTTCCCCTCCTCCCCCCTCTCTCCTCTCTTCTTCCCGTCACGCTCCCCCCCCCCCTCTCTCTCTCTCTCTCTCTCTCTCCCTCCCTGCCTTCTCTCTTTCCCTCCCTCCTTTTTTTCCTTCATTCTCCCGCTAGTCAATTTCTGATGCTTTGGCCAATGTGTCGGTGTTTGGACTAGACTGTTTTCCAACACCTTGGTGTTGTTCTGCCATGGGAACGCATTGCTGGATCGACTGGTTAAGTTGATTGATTCAATTGGCAGACTTGCGTCTTTTTATAAACTCTGGGGCAAGGTCCGGAAAAAAAAAAGGCAAGCCAATCAAATGTATTTCCAGACTTTCACACACATAGAAAGAAAGAAAGAAAGAGATTTCTCTTATGTAGCGCACTTACAAGCTCATGGGGCTTCTCAAAGCGCGGGCGCATGGCCCGTAATATCCAGCAATCACACAATAGTTTGCTGAAGTCAGGATTCGAACCCACGTCGCCCGAGACGCACTCACACAAGTCGTGCGCACTGACCACTGAGCTATCCCTGCCGCCATAGCCCAAAAATACGCATTTTCAAATGTGTTAATTTAAATCAAGAAAACAAGATGACAAGCCATTCTAATATACTTCTAAACATTCCCACACAAAACCCAAAAAATATGCTTTTTAAAACTTTTTTAAATATTTTTTACAGTGATAATTTTTTTTTGCGGTGTTGTGACTGGGCTGTATCATAAGGAAACAAAATGGAAAACATGGAATTATTGGCTACGATCCGAAGTATCTGAAAGCAAAATTTATCAAAATCAGGTCAGCCAATTTTGAGATACAGCGCAACACAGTAAATGGTGAAGCACAATGGCCTTGACCTTTGAGAAAGTACAAATACGAATGGTGTAACTTGCTTAGCTGTAGGTAAAGTATCCCCAGAGTAAAAATAATGATTTTTGGTTCAGGTATTCTTGAGATAATGGAAATTGCGTGTTTTAAACCAAAACGTCACATTCGGAGCGGCGGACCGACCGACTTGGTGTCAACCGGACTGATACTGAAGGATTTCACATGATTTGAAGAACCCGTGTGCCAGATATCATGCACAATCGGTTAAGCGGTTCTTGAAATATTCAGCAAGAGTTTTTTTTTTAGCAACCCCTCGTGTGGGTGCCGGGGGTTTCTGTATGAATAGTATCCCCACTTTCTGGAAATTTAGTGCTTTGAATTCCCACTGTTGCTGTCTTTCTCCTGTGTTCTTTTTCATCCCTACTCTGTTTTATAATATCTACTATACTATCTTCTTCTTCGCGAGACCTGTCATCTACCTTTTTTCTTGAAAATTCTTCCCAAACTCCTAATTTTTGTATGAGGTCTGTTGGGTCAGCTTGGGAATATTGGACGTTTTCTGCCAAATAGGGCTTCCTTTGATATTATTTAGCAATGTAGGCATTTTATATGTATGTGTTTTGTTGATATTTTATAATGATGTTTGTATTCTATTTTGTTTTTGCAAACGGGTATTCGATAAATTAGAGTATAACCTCAGCGTCCCGTGCGTGGGATGCCTTTATTGTAAAGTGACCGACTAGGGGAGTGCCTTCAATGTTACCACTAGGGTTTGTTTCAGGAGATCTTTTATGCTGATCAGAGCCGAGTCCTCTTTCAAACAAGTTGTGGTCCTGATTTTGTGGTCCTGATTCGGCTCTTTGCAGTCCGCTGGACCATGTAAGCAATGAATAACTAACTTGTTTAGCAACAAAATGGTTAAAGGACTTTGACCTTGGCGGTAGAACAAATATGATGAGACTGGAGGAAGGCAACTAACTTTGGTAATGTTCCTATGAAGTTGGGTCACAATCCTTTCAGTGGGTCTTAAGATATGGCTTCCAGCGGACCGACAGGCGGACTAACAGACCGACCGACATTTGGCTCGTTCTGATTTCCCCTTGTCTATTTCAAAGTATTGCCAGATAAATCTGGAAATAGGATAACGTGACAGCGAGGCTGAAAATAAATGAAAATGGTGATACTGCGTTAGCGGCACTGATAATGTAAATTCATGAAAATGATTGTCGTGGGATACACGCCTCTGAAAATGAAATTTGTGATAATATTATGCGGTAGCGAAAATAGGGTGTGAATAACTGTGCACCACTATAATCGCCTGTGCACACGTCTACTTATTACTATAATAGAATCTGTGTCATTGTTTTACAATACATCACATAGCATCTGTGTGGTTTGCGGCTGAGCGAGCGCATTTATTGGACTCTTGTGATAAAACTGTCTTTGGATCGGTCATAAATCACAGGCACCAGGAACTAAAACTAGTGGAGGATATTCAGATGTTGTACGCCCGCTAAAAGTGGTCCGGCATCGAAAAGACTGCTTTTGATATATTGCTTCTGTGATACAGGTCTTTTTGATCTACCTAATCCCCCAACCGGTCAGGTAATTGCAAGAAATATGAGGGACAAAAGCAGACTCCCTTCCATCATAGATCTTACACACCGTTCTGTTAGCGGGGTTTGGGAGCCTGTCTGGCATGGGGCATGGGTGTCTTGTTTTATATCCGTCATTCGTACAGTAAGTTTATTGTTGTATTATCGGTTTACACTTGACTCTTTCAAGAGGCATCTGAAAACATAGTTTTTTTGACTATTTTGAGTGTGTACATAGGGCAAGTTTAGTTCTTTTTCTCCCCCTTTTCTCCCCAACGTCCTGCGCCATAAGCATGCTGCCAGCATGGATATGTGCGCCATACAAGTAGACATCACCATCATCATCATCTGCAGTAAAGTATGCGATTTGCTTTTGTTCATGTGGCAAACTTGCCAGTGCACGAAGCTCCTCGAGATGCAGAAAAAAAAAAAAAAAACAAGCTGTCCATGCTGCAGACTTGCTGCAAGGTCCCGGCACCGGCTAGTGTGGGCGATGTCTGTGCCACGCTCTCGTAGTGTGACGAACCCATCTGCTACTGTGTGGGTGTAAAGGATGCAGGTGTCTGGTCCTTAGTTATTGTATGTGTGTGTGGGTGGGTGGGGGTATTTGTGTGTGTGTGTGGGGGGGGGGGGGGTATGTGTGTGTGTTTGTGCGGAGGTATAAGCCTTGAAATGGGTGACTAACCTTGCTTTTTATGCAGGAAATGGGTGTGTGTATTAGCCACCCAGTGTTTTCCAGCCACCCACTTTTTCTAAGTACACAGAAGTGCTCTTTTAGTGCGTGGGAGTGCAGTTGTAGTGCATGAGAGTTTTAAGTACAAGGGAGTGCTCTATCCGGGACGGAGAAAATCCAGTCAATTTTCGGGAAATTTTCCAAGAAAGTTCGACCTATTTCGTCGCCTATAGGAGACGGAAAGAACCAATTTTGCATTAGATTATTACATTTCTAGAAGAAGTTTGCGTTCTTTCCGTCAAAAAATCAATTTCCGATTCTTACATTCTTAATAAAACCCAGTCTTGGTGTTTTACATACTTGTGTGTGTGTGTGTGTGTGCGCGTGTGTGTGTGTGTGTGAGTAAGAGAGAGAGATGTATTCGGCAACTATGTGTGAGTGTGTCGTGTACGAGTGTGTGCGATGTGTGCGTGTGAATGCTTTCCTGTATCGTAATTTACACCGTGTGCTGTTAATGTTATTTTCATTTTGTAGGCATTTTGAGATCATTGTTTTGGGAAATCGCGCATTGCAAAAGATTATTATTATTATTATTATTATTATTATTATTATTATTATTATTATTATTATTATTATTATTATTATTATTATCATCATCATCATCATCATCATCATCATCATCATCATCATCATCATCATCATCATCATCATTATTGCTGCAGTTGTTAAGGATGATTTACAGCAGAATAAGTTACAACGTACTTCTGTGCTTGTGTTGATGACATCTCCAGCTATAAATAGGTTTTATGACAGGTTCCATCCATATCATAGTGCACAAGACCAAGTGAAGTCGAATTATGATGAAATATTTATCACCATAATTGATTTACTGTCCGCTTCTAGGGAGCTTTGGGTTTCATCAACTTTTTTTCCCGGTTTTCTCGCGGTAGTGAAGTGATGTGTGTGCGTGCGTGCATGTGTTTGTGTGTGTGTGGGTGTGTGCGTGTGTGTATGTGCCCGCGTGTGTGTGTGTGTGTGTGTGTGTGTGTGTGTGTCCCTCTGTGTGCTATTAACCAATGTATACAATAACCCAACATGCGCACGCACGTAGATAATAAAGTGCGATTTCGCGAAGCCGTTGGCAGAAAAACAGACCAATAAACTTAATTTTATTTTTGGAATCCTGACCGAGTTGTGTTAGGGTGCAGACAAATCTGGCATTGGCAATCGTTGCTTTGTTGGGTTCTGCCTGCTAGATCTACTGTTGGCACATACAAACTGAGCTCCCGATAATCAAGAGCGTCGCTAGCTAGTCTTTCTTTTTTCTTTTTTCTTTTTTCTTTTTAAAATTATTTTTAAAAAATATATAGTTTGTCTGTGGAGAACTGACTCCACATTGGCTTTTTATTCTCGATGTCCGCTCACTGTGTTTGGGATACGAAGGCTGAACCTGAGACCATGGAAGAAAGAAAAGACCTACTAGTGTAATATGACGACGATGTCTGATTCCTATTGCTATGGGAAAGGGAGTATGTAGGGAAATGCTCATACAACTTTTACCTCGGCCGTTCCTTGACCTGTCTCCTCCCTAACAAAGTACAAGAAATTGTTTTGTTTTTGTATTGCGCACTTATCAGCTCAAAGAGCTGCACAAGTCGCTGGGACAAAATTCAAGATTTGTTTTCACTCAAGCCGTGCACTTGCTGGAGCACCCAACGCACTGTCGCACCACACCACCGGAAACGCTACTCCGATCGACCTAGGTGTATATGTGTTTATTCCAGCCCGTCACCCGCTCGTTGGACAGAATGACAGAGTACTTTGACGTGCGGCAGGGGATAATAAAAAGAATCACCTTATAAAGTCAATACACAGTGGAAGTCGATTTTTGTGTGTTTGAGAGAGAGAGAGAGGGAGGGAGAGAGAGAGAGAGAGAGAGAGAGAGAGAGAGAGAGAGAGAGAGAGAGAGAGAGAGAGAGAGAGAGAGAGAGAGAGAGAGAGAGAGAGCGCAAAACCTGCCATCAACATTGAAGAATCCAATTCAGATTCTCTCCTCCGCGCCACGCGACTACTTTTACCTCTGGGCCAATCGGTTCGCCCGGGACTTGAACCTTTTTTGACCCATTTGAAGAACCTAATACATAGAGCCGGGATCAAGTAACATGGCTTCAGCCCATTTGGCACTTCCGACTATCGATCCCACTGGCGTCTGTGAGCCACGCCCGCTGTCTCTCCACACCCCCCAACATCCTGACAGAGCCGTCCGTTCATGTGACAGTGCATTTAGACACTCCCATCTTCTGGACCCAGTACACGGCTTGAGTGAATGCTGGGCATGACCAGTGACAGCTGTATATAATAATAACTTACAGTGTTTTTGTTTTGTTTTGTGTTTTCTTTTTTTTCTAACCCTACTCTAGCGGTATCACCCTTTACTCTGAACAGTGAATTGGGAAACTCTACCCTTATATCTTGGATAGACGGTTTCGACGATTTGCTTCCGGAAAGATGGACATACAACGTGTTGTTCTTATGCATGACAGATAATATTGATAACATGTGTAGTAGTAGTTGTTGTTGTTGTTGTTGTTGTTGTTTTCACTGGCACGGGCACTCCGCAACAGATCCAGCCTTTTATCACACTGCATTGAGAAAACTACCCTTTGGTCTGGAGTGGATTGTTTGAGTTCAGTGTTCTAGGACAGAGTGGCTAGTGGTATTGATTTAAGTCCCCTATACGCATTTGTGTCCGGGGACGGTAATCTAGATAAACGAAACGAAATGGTATTGATACGAATATATTTCATGATGATACTACTATCACTGTAACCAGCATCGTCATCATCATCATCATCAGCAGCATCTTCTTCTTCTTCTTCTTCTTCTTCTTCTTCTTCTTCTTCTTCTTCTTCTTTCTTCTTCTTCTTCTTCTTCTTCTTCTTCTTCTTCTTCTTCTTCTTCTTCTTCTTCTTCTTCTTCTTCTTCTTCTTCTTCTTCTTCTCCTCCTCCTCCTCCTCCTCCTTCTTCAGCACAGTACCTTTGTGGTAAGGAGTCACCGTCACCATCGTCACTATTGTTGACTGCCTATCACAGACCTTCTGTGAGTCCAGACCGAGGTATAAAGATTTATTGAGTGATGTCTGGCGATGGTTTCGCGCTTGAGTTAGGCAACAGTTATTTGTCAGGCTGATTGAATTGTTAAGAAAGAAGAACTCGGTGAAGTAAGATTGATCATGAACGGTCCTTAAACTAACAATAGATGAGGTTGTATTGTAGATACTGCAGGAACAGCGATGTTGGTGCTGTCAATTCCAAGGACAGAGATTATTATTGGCCGAACACTGTAGCGAAATTAAAGTAAGACCACAGTATTAGTTCTTATATAGCGCACTTAACTGCTCAAAAATCTTCTCAAGACACTTGCTGAATTATGATCGAACTTCAGCCAACAGGCTGCATTAAGCACTCTGTCTAAAGATCATAGACCTCTGAGCTCTATAGTCGGTCATTGTGCATGCGTGTTTAGATTAGCCCGTTCGCCGCCCTTTTGAGTCGCGGAGGTGTCACTGCCTTTGGGGTGAAAGTGGCGCTTGTTTGTTTTTAAGAACATTGGGTCATTTTCCTTATACCTTTGATACTGTTGTCCTTTGACGAAATAAATTCTGTTTGAATGTACAGCATTTTATAAAGAGTCATTCTGCGGAGAAAAATCAATCACTATCGAGGATCGAAACCAGGTCGCCTGCGTGCCAGGGATCAACACTATCAAGCGAGTTAGGATTCTGCTACCTCCAAACCTTGAAAACGAAGGGTCTTATATTTACAATCAATGGCTAGTTGGTACTATGAATCTGCCTGAGCAGCCGTGTTTTGTGATCTGCGACCGGATACATTTCTTTGCACCGAGAGTGAGTAATGATGCTCTTGCTTAGGCGTTCCTGAAGATCCAAGCTACTTATGAGCTTAAAAAGTCGTGGATCAGTGTCAATCGTTGACAGCTCAAGAGGATTAGAAGAAAAAAAAAGTCCTAAAAAATCTTAATCTGTTGCCATCTTTCTCATGGAGTGACTTCACTGGAACGTGAATCTCATTACTGTTGATTGATTGATTAGTAAGGCAGTCACCCGCAGCAGCATAATTATTTTCCACCTCGTCACTTCACACTAACGGCTTCTTTTTTTTCTCTGTGTTGCGCGATATTTCAGTATGCTGTTGACGTTCGATTTCGAACACGCCCAGGTGCTAATTCGAGGAATTCAGAACACTGCTTCATAATTATGTTGCTGGAAATCAAGCACATGGGCTTTTTTGTGTTTAACAATTGCCGGTGCTAGCATCGATCTTGCCAGAAAAAGAACACAGACAAAATAGAAAATTATATATATTGTGGAATCATACAAACTACCACCATCATCACCATAGTTTATATTATCGCATCACCACTACCATCACCATCATTGCCATCATCATCATCATCATCATCATCATCATCATCATCATCATCATCATCATCATCATCATCGCCTCATCAGCATCATCACAACCATCATCATCACCCTTGTCTAGCACTAGTGGTGCATAAGACATGTTCCATAATAATGAGGCAGTAACAAAGGACGATTCGTGACGATGCTTCATCACCACGCATAGTTAATTATTACCATGTTCTCGCTAAATCGCCCAAAGGCAAATGTTAAGAATGCCTCCTCCGTGCAGAATCTCCCTCCTCTACACATTCAGTCTTCATCTCTCTTTCTCTCTCTCTCTCTCTCTCTCTCTCTCTCTCTCTCTCTCTCTCTCTCTCTCTCTCTCTCTCTCTCTCTCTCTCTCTCTGTATGTATGTATGCATATGTGTGTGTGTGCTCGCATACATGACTGTTTAATCTTGTCTGTTTCAATATGCTGTTTGTTTGTATGTAGATTGTAGTCACACGACACTTTCGCATATAGGTGACTACTGGACCGATTTATACTGACACCAGCGGGCCAGTTGTTGGTAAAGGGGAAAATAATATGATCACACGTTGACCAATCCGGGATTCGAACCAGCGACCTTTCGGTTACTAGCAAGACGCTCTTACCAACTGAGCTACCCGGCCCCTCAATTTCAATATGCAGTAAATAGTTCTCAGTTATAGCCTGTCAACCCATCAAGTCCCTCAGCCTGTCAGGTCGTTGGGAGGGGTGTGTGTGAATTGAGGGACGAAACAATAAACAGATTCTCCTCCTCTCTCAGCTCTGTCAGCAGCCTTCCTTTTGAGAGCAGGTCTTGCATGGGCACGGAGGAAATGGGGGTGGGGTGAAATGGGAAAGGAAAGGGATGGGTGGGACAAAGCAGGGAGAAAAGAAGAAAACATGGACGGGAAAGAGAAGGAGGCCATGATAGTCTGGGATGGGACAGATATATTCTGTTTTGTTTTTGTGGGCGGGGGTTCAATGGGTTGGAGTGTAGACTCAGCGTCCCCTGCGTGGGATGTCTTTGTTGTGGGGTGACCGGCTGGTGGGAAGCCTTCGGTGTTGCCAATGGGGTAGTTTCTGCAGACCTTTTGTGCGGATCGTGGAGAAGACCAATATGATGACCAACACCAATGGCATCAACACGGACATCAAAGTCCAAGGCCAATCTCTCAACACAGTGCCTAGCTTCAAAGATTTACGAGCCATTGTATCAGACAATGGCTCCCGACAGGAAGTCTTCTCCACGCGTTCAGATTTATCCTATCCTATCCCGTAACTCAAGGGTCGTTCGGGCACTACAAATGATCGTTTAACCAGCGTACTCCATCTTTCTCTGTTCTCAGCAACCCCCATGGCTTCGTTTAGTGTCAAACCAGTCCATTCTCGAATGTTGACCTCCCACCTCTTTTTATGTCTCCATTTTCTTCTGTCTCCTTGCATCGTGCCTTGCAGGATGGTATTTGCAAGGCCTGATGCTCTGGTGACGTGGCCATACCATCGGAGTTTCCGTTTCTTCACCACTGTGAGCATGTCATCGTGTTGTCCAATGGCTTGTGTGATGGTCTTTCGGACTTCGTTGTGGTGCTGGGTATAGAAAATGCCCAAAAGCCTTCTGTTGCACCTCATCTCCGTGCTTTGTATTCTTCGTTGTAGATCTGTTGTGACGGTCCATGTTTCGCACGCGTATAGGAAGATGGAGATGAAAAGGGAGCGCAGCAGCCTTACCTTGGAATGTAGATCTATGGTCCTGTCCTTCCAAATGGGCCTCAATCTTGTCAGGGCAGCAGTTGTTTGTGCGATCCTGGAGAAGACTTCCTGTCTGGACTCATTGTCTGATACCATGGCTCCTAAATATGTGAAGCTATGCACTGTGTTGATAGCATCAACGCGTTGTTGTTATTTTATTACGCATTCGCTGTATCAAATTGACCATCAAATGAGAGCCTAGTGTGACCAGGAGGCAGTATTTTGAATATTAATATGGTCAGTAACACCTGCTCGTTAATGTGCACACTGCAGTTTTATGGCTGTACTAAATCTATTTGAAAGACCACAATTCCTACTGTAATCAAATACAGAGTAGAACTCTGTTGTTTAATTACCGTCATGATAAAGATACCTTAGCGACGTTTTGTGGTCAATAGTTGTTAGATTATGAACAGCAGGTTCTATTTTGCTCTTGTCTTGCTTGGCGCTACACCAAGGCTGTTGTGCTTTCATCCATACGACACCGGCGCGCATGACATTCAGCAGTTAGCCGTGATAACTTGTGGTCAGAATTCTTCCCTTTTTCCCATAACACATACCCTGGTCCCGACCCCAAAAATAAAGAATGGGATATGTTTTAGGAATATCAAGATTGAAGTTTAACGTTCACACCTACTATTGGCGGCGGGGAAGATGGGGTAAACACCTAAATCAACGCTGAACCATCAGAGCAATCATATTCAGGGCTAGAAATTAACTTTTTTCTTTGGGGGCCACCGAGCCCCTTGATTGAAAAATTTGAGGGCCCACAAGCAACTTTCGGGGCCCAACTTGAAAAATAATGCAAACAAAAAACAAACAAAAGAATTATTGACAATATAAGTAGAAAGTACAATTTGTCTGATATTCTAAAATAAAACCAATTGAATTTCCAATTGTGCTGAGTGATGTCATTTTTATTTGCCTTTTCTTTCATTTTCAAACATTACCAACAAAAAAGGGAAAACACACACACACACACACACACACATTCAGTGACACACATATTCCTGTGACTAGTGAGCCTGAAATGGCCATTAAACAAAATAGAAAAAAAATCAAGTGAGTCTCTTGTATAATACTTTTCAGTTTTGTGACTGAGTATTGCACAATACACATCATTAAATTTTTAATATGAGTAACCTAACAAAAAATCTGACCTCAATGCACAAAAGTTCAAAACAAAACCATGAAAGGGAACTAAACTTGACAGTACTCTTCCTCGTTCACTTCAAGGCCATGCCATGGAAATTTTTTTTCCACCCTTCATTGTAGTTCCTTGATTTTTTTCCTCTTCATACTTCTTTTTTCTCTCTTTTTCTTGTTCTTTCCTTTCGCCGACGTTTTCTTCTGGCGTCTTTCGCTTCCCAAAAATTGGAAAAACGCAATAGCCGATTGTTTTAGCAACTGTATGGCGACGATATGTAGCCATACTTTCGTACTTGCAAAGATGGACATTTTGCGCTTATGTTGTGCCATAGCCTTTTGTTTATTATATTAAAAAGATCGTGAAGTGTATATTAAACTTTTGAGTGCAAAATTAAAGGGTTTTCGCTTCTTTTCTCTGTTGTTTTTTTTCTGTCCAAATTTAGGGCACCGGTGTGGGTTGCTTCCCTTGGCCCAAATACGAAACTGCCGAGTAGAGCTAGCTGTAGCAGACGAATTATTTTGCGGGCCAAGCGGGCCCTTCGTTTTTCAACTTTCCGAGCCCGAAATCAACTTTGCGGGTTTTTGGCCCCGGGCCCCCGCTAATTTCAAGCCCTGATATTGCTAAGATGGGCAGTGAAAACAATTGCCCACCACTGAGTCATCAGCGTGGGTGGCGAACGCTCTACCAGTGGTCCTCCGGTGGTCGATTAGTGTATTAGATGTGTATGTAATATATCTGATTATATTTCTCATTCACGCAAAGAAAAGTCGGGTTGCTTCTTCAGAGAAAGCATCGCAGCTGCTATGCATGACCACCTAGGACAACAGTTATTTAAGACACTCCAAGCCCCTGTAATTCAAACGGACACCCAAGATCAGTTCCAGGAGAAAGAGAGAGAGAGAGAGAGAGAGAGAGAGAGAGAGAGAGAGAGAGAGAGAGAGAGAGAGAGAGAGAGAGAGAGAGAGAGAGAGAGAGAGAGAGAAAGAGCAAATGGCGGACACAACAGAATTTAATTTGACATCCTGTTGAACTTTACATCAAAATCCACTCTGACATCATACACGCTCCATATCTTTCCTGTAGCTGGAGGTCTGTTAGCAGCAGCAAAAGGAGAAGAAAGAGGTGGAGAGAAAAAGAAGAAGATGATGATGATGATGATGATGATTGATGATGACGATAACGATGATGATGATGATGATGATGATGATGATGATGATGATGATGATGATGATGATGATGATGGAAGAACGGAATAATCCATCATTGCATCAATCACTCAATAATTTATTTTAACGTCTTTTCACATATGTGATTTTTGACCACACAGCCATTGTCACGCATAGACACACAAACATATAATAAAATATAACAATTTAAAGTTAAACTAGAATCATACAAAGCATCTCTAACAGCACTACAGAAGTTTATCTTCCGCAGGCATGTAAATTATACGGGCAATATCTATCATTGTTGGGCTATGCAACAAAATGTCAATTGATTCTTGACTGTTTACATCGACATTCATTTCTTTATATAACATAAACAAAATTGGACATTGATGTAAGATATGTTTAACAGATATTGGTTGTAAACAAGCACAAACTGAGTAAAGAAAAAAAAATAGAAGGAGCAGGGACGGGGGAGGAAGAGGGGGAACAAACGATGGAGGAGTGGGATGTTCGAAGAGTGACACATGAGAAGAGGAGGAGAGATGGCCGTTTTTAGAGAGAGACAGACGGACGGACAGACAGACGGACGGACAGACAGACAGAGAGGAAATGGGAATGAGAGGTGGGGGAGGACAGAGGGGAGAAGAAGGTAAAGATCAGGTGGTTACATGTGACTACAGTGGAAGAGAGGGCTGTTTTAGAAGAGAGAGGGAGTTATGACAGATTCATACATCTGCCGCTTTCCTCTCTGTTTCTTGTCTCGTCGTGTAGTAAAAACATACGTTGTGTGCGGCATCGAGTTCGTGCCTATAGAAATTTCAGAACTGAAGGTAGAGCCTTTTCAGAAGAAACGTTGAAGAGACTATACTACTGCCAATTATGGTCTTTCTGAATAACCAACGGAGAAAAAGGATACAAAAGTGTGCGTAATGCAAATTCATCCTGGTCTCGCAAGGAAAATGGCGGACAAAACAACCAGGATGACGGGGAAATGCTGACTTCAGCAGACAGCCGCCGGAAACGCCGAAGGCGACGGGGCAAATGTATGGCGGAAGTGGAATTTTTCAGCTGAAATTGGCTCCGCCATACTGGAATTATCACAAGTTCGTGTTACATCCTGCAACAAGAGCCTGCAATTTATTTTATTTCAATGACATTATGTGGGATTTTAATACAATATAATTTGATTTATTATTATTATTATTATTATTATTATTATTATTATTATTATTATTATTATTATTATTATTATTATTATTGTAGTTTGATTTATAATTTTATCACGGTAGTTGCGCGTCAGCGCGTTTTCGAGTCTGCCAAACGTTTGTTTTCTCTCTCTCTCTCTCTCTCTCTCTCTCTCTCTCTCTCTCTCTCTCTCTCTCTCTCTCTCCCTCTCTCTCTCTCTCTCTCTCTCTCTCTCTCTCTCTCTCTCTTTGTTTTGCCCTTCATTCACTTATTTTCTTCATATCCCCCTCTTTTCTTTTTCGCGAGAGAGAGAGAGAGAGAGAGAGAGAGAGAGAGAAAGAAACAGAAGTTGATGGGAGTGGGGCAGCAAAGGAGAGGTGGGGAGTGTGAGAGTGAAGGGTGGGGTAGGAGTGAGATGGGGGGGGGGGTCTTTTGTGTGATATATCAAGAGCCTCAGGGAAAGTTGTTCAGTAATTGGTTAAATTTGTCCTCAGCACAAGACGGCTACAGCGTGTATGTGCGTGTGTGTGTGAGAGCGTGCGTGCGTGTTTGTATGTGTATGTATGTGAGAGAGAGAGAGAGGGAGAGAGAGATGATGGGGTAAAGATACTAGTGTATCATCACTTACACTACCATCATCGTCATCCTCATCCTCATCCATGGGTACAACTTCCTTTCCAACTTCTTCTTTTAGGCTGTCGAGACAGACCATTTTCTGATCGTGCGATATGGAATGTCGGTACCTCTACACGTCCTATGCTCCCGAGACCTATGTCTCAGTGACAATGGTAAAAGTACCCCTCGGGGCTCCTGCGCAGAACTCCCTTTCTAAGATATCTTATTCCTTCTCCTCCTCCTCCTCCTCCTCCTTCTCCTCCTCCTCCTCCATCCCCAGCCTCCTTTCTCCTTTACCTTCACCTTTTTGTCTTCTACATTTTAACCACACCCCCTTCTTTCTATTGTAAAGGTACCGGTCGTATTCTAGTTGTATGGACCTTTATATGTGACGTCATATCATGACGTGTGTAACAATGATGACAATGTAGAACCGCCCTCAGCCAATCAGTGAACGACTAGCTCTTTCTGCTTGATCTAACTAACGCCTACTGTAGTAGTAATTAGTATTCGATGTTTATTTTGTTAGTCGTTTGTGCCTATGACATACCTACTTTGACCAGGCCACCCTCGGCAGATCCTTTTAACTCTCACAGTGAGTATTGCCCCACTTTAAAAAAAAAAGCTTACAATCTCAACAACAACAACAACAAAAAACTCTTTCGAAAGTGTAGTTGTTTTTTTTATGAACACATTGGTAGGTGTTGCATCTATTAATAGCAACAGCCGTTGGCTTGCCAGCCGACATTCTGGAGCTCAAAAATAGCAGATATCAAAACAAAAACCGGAAAGAAACAGAATCCATTTAAACAAACAAAAAATTTGCTCGTTAGGTTTGTGGTTTTAGGTTGATCAGATAGACCCTAGCCTGCCCCGTTCACTCAGAAATAAGGTTAAAGGTCACGCGGCTATGGTATCGATGTACCGTTAAAAGCACTCCCTGTCAGACCCGAAATGGAAAATTCAAACTGTATCGGTGTCACGTGGGGTTTATGGGCTCTGCACAATGGAATTATGGACCCTCACGTTTATTCGGTGGGAACTGCTAGTAAGTCACCCTATGAATTACTTTAATAAATTTATTTGTTTAGCTCGTTCTGTGTTAAGGTTGGGGTACAGAAATAGATAGAAAAATGGTAAAAGATACTGTCACACTAGCTTTCACACGGCTATGAATCATATGTAGTCCAGCCACTTGATAACAGTTAAAATCACACATTTATTTCTTCTACTCTATACAAGATTCTCTAAGTACTAATCTAACTTAAAAAGTCTCTTTCAATGCTAATAGTTCGATCGCTGATAGTCTAGGCAGCTGTTATATCTTCCTCGGGCACTTGCTATTATATCTCATGTAGATTTGGACTACTGTGGTCCGTTTTACAGTTTCTGAAGAGTTGGACTACTGTGGTCCTGTTATGATCAGTTTAAGTGCACCTTGGCGTGTTCACTTAACTGCTAGATGGTGCGTGCGAAGTCCTTCTGTGAGGTAGCTTCTGGTCCACCTTTGTCGTTGTGTAGTTGGGTTCCCTTGCCACGCTGTGGGGTCTGACAGGGTGTTTTTTCCGGGTAGCTCTTTCCGTCTTGTGCGGTAGAGGATACTCCGCCAACTTGTTTCTGTGGAGTGGGGTTCACAGGATAGCTCGGGATAGCTCGCCTGCTCGTCTGTAATACAAGAGACGAAATTCTGCACAACCCTGAATAATCGGTTTGTGCAGAGCGTCTCACTGAAAGCCAAAGTAGCCCTCAGTGATAGCTCCACATCTCTATACATAAGCGACGAACATTCTGCTACTTCCGGGGTCCACTGGAATCTCACTCTAAATTCCTATACATACATAAATATCAATCGTGTCTAACTATACACATACAGGATTAATAATATTATAAACATTCAGTGGTACAGCCACTGGCCTGCAAACATACATATAAGTTAAACAACAGTGGTTCCGTACGGCATGCAACATGGCGGCGCAACCGGTCGTGTTTCGCCTCGTGGTAGGCTCTTCCACGTGGTCCCGCAAATTCGGATTAACACTTCACATTTATGCATAGCAAATTCTTCAAACATAATTTCAACAATAATATAAATATATCACGATGAAACAGAAGGGTGTTCATTTACCTGTTTGACAAGTTCAGGCCCATTGTGACTTGATAGAATTCTAAGATTCTAAGTCCTGCTTCCTGGTCTAAGTGTGGAGAGATTTCTCTGCCAGCTTTCTAGCTGTTAACACTTCGGTGTATTCCTCCCAACTGACCAAAGCTGTGTTAGGCTCGGACCCAGTCAAACTGGCTCGAACCGCTTTGCCTAAGCTCTCATTGGGTAAAATGTTCAGATTCAAAGCTCAAGTGCTGACTAACTACGCAGCGTGGGTCGGGCTCGCGGTGTGTACTTTAATTGCTGCTGTGTTATATACTGACTCTCTACTGTTACAAAAACTACACAAGGCTGAATAGTCAATGAGCAGAGTTAAAACTAGCCAGTTCATGACAATCGGTTGGTGTGAGGAAGGAAAGCCCACTGTATCTTTGTGTAATGTCATAACAAAGCCCACTGTATCTTTGTGTAATGTGATAACAAAGCCCACTGTATCTTTGTGTAATGTGATAACAAAGCCCACTGTATCTTTGTGTAATGTGATAACAAAGCCCACTGTATCTTTGTGTAATGTCATAACAAAGCCCACTGTATCTTTGTGTAATGTCATAACAAAGCCCACTGTATCTTTGTGTAATGTCATAACAAAGCCCACTGTATCTTTGTGTAATGTCATAACAAAGCCCACTGTTTCTTTGTGTAATGTCATAACAAAGCCCACTGTATCTTTGTGTAATGTCATAACAAAGCCCACTGTATCTTTGTGTAATGTCATAACAAAGCCCACTTTATCATTGTGTAATGTCATAACAAAGCCCACTGTATCTTTGTGTAATGTCATAACAAAGCCCACTTTATCATTGTGTAATGTCATAACAAAGCCCACTGTATCTTTGTGTAATGTCATAACAAAGCCCACTGTATCTTTGTGTAATGTCATAACAAAGCCCACTTTATCTTTGTGTAATGTCATAACAAAGCCCACTGTATCTTTGTGTAATGTCATAACAAAGCCCACTGTATCTTTGTGTAATGTCATAACTGTGCCAATTTTGGGGTAATCCCGTTTTTGTCCAATCAAAACCTTGCAATTCTGGCCTTTGAACCTACAGAGAAATTTATTATCCCAGCTTCTGTCTTTGGAACGGGGATGTAAGGGTGTAGTTGCGTGACCCCTATATTATGATGACAATGTAGGAACCGGCTTTCATCCTCCTTCCTATAACTTTATTTTGTTACACTCGTTCGATGTTGGTGTTTTTCTATCAGTAGTTGATTCAGCCCCGATGCTTGAAGTACTGATAAAGTGTAACTCAGGTCGGTTATCCACTCAGCCTGCTCACTCAGCAACAAGGCAAAGTCTTCGTATGTAGTTTTCAAACTTTATTCAGCGTTCATCAACAACTGCATACAATCGCCTTTTCACTCTCCTCTTTTCCACTTTGCAATACAATTCTCAACTATCGACACACTATCAATCCCTGTTTTTTTTGTTGGGTTTTTTGTTGTTTTTTTGTTGTTTTTTTTTAAACAGTGCGGCACTTATATAGTCTCTTCATACTCCAGAACAATTTAGAACACGGCAGAATGACGCACTACAACCAATCAAATGAAACTTCGTCATCACTGACTTACGTCATACCACATTATTTTCCGTCCAAGAATGTTCTCAAATATCTACACCCATCTGGAAACTTCGATCGATAGTAAACAAGCAGATCTAGAGAATTCTCCAATAATATCGACTAACAAAAATTATCAACGTTATACAAAGCTTCTCCTAACAACAATGCAAACTCGAATCAAAGGTAAATACACTCTATTATTGAATACTTTGCAAAGCGAAACGAATAGATCTATCATGCGCGTTTCAGACATACTCTCCTTCGCGTTTCAACGTAACACATTTCTTCATCCTTCTTCTCTGCATTCTCTTTATCCACATTATCATGCTCAGTGGCTTGTTACCACCGTAGAGGTGCCTGGGGGGATTCTGAATAAGTAGTATGCCCACTTTGTGGAAATGTAGTGCTTTAAATTCCCATTGTCGCTGTCTTTCTCCCTTGTTTTTTCTCATTCCTGCTCTGTTCTAGCAATCTGTTATCTTCTTCGCTAGACCAATCACCTACCATTTTTCTTGAAAACCTTTCCAAAACTCCTCTTTTGTATATGGTCTGTTGGGTCAGCTTGGGCATAGTGGCGGGCCGCTTTCTGCCAAATGGTCACTAGTGCTTCCTATGGTATTATTATTTGGCAATGTAGGCATTTTATCTGTATTTTGTTAATATTTTATGATGTTTATATTTTATTTTTGTAAACGGGGGTTTGATTTTAAAAAAAAAAAATAGAGTTCAGCCTTATTGTCCATTGCATGGGAAACCTTTACTGTAAAGTGGCCGGCTGGTGGAGTGCCCTCAGTGTTACCATTAGGGTTGTTTCAGCAGATTTTATATACGGATAAGGGGCGAGTCCTCCTTCAACCAAGTTATGGTCCTGATTCGGCTCTTAGCAGTCTGCTGGACCCTATGAACAATGACTAAGTAACTAAATCGGTGGCTTGTTTCTTTTCTTCTCTCTGTCTTTCTGTCTGTCTGTCTGTCTCTCCCTCCCTCCCTCCCTCTCTCTCTCTCTCTCTCTCTCTCTCTCTCTCTCTCTCTCTCTCTCTCTCATCGACTTCCTCTTACTACCTATTTACCTGTTCGTATTTCTTCCTGCACATCCTTCTTCTTCTCCTTCTAGACTGTCAAGACAGGCCATTTTCATATCATCGTCAACTATGTATATTGAATGCAAGTACTCCTACCCGTCCTCTGTTTCCCCAATCTTCCCTCTTCTTCTTCTTCTTCTTCTTCTTCTTCTTCTTCTTCTTCTTCTTTCTTCTTCTTCTTCTTCTTCTTCTTCTTCTTCTTCTTCTTCTTCTTCTTCTTCTTCTTCTTCTTCTTCTTCTACTTCTTCTTCTTC
This sequence comes from Oncomelania hupensis, assembly GCA_036898135.1. NCBI lineage: Eukaryota > Metazoa > Mollusca > Gastropoda > Littorinimorpha > Pomatiopsidae > Oncomelania > Oncomelania hupensis. The sequence continues at coordinate 7,663,774 of CM072523.1, read as the reverse complement.
TTCTTCTTCTTCTTCTTCTTCTTCTTCTTCTTCTTCTTCTTCTTCTTCTTCTTCTTCTTCTTCTTCTTCTTCTTCTTCTTTTCCTTTTCTCCGTCCTAACCGTCTTTTAGTCTGTACAAAAAGACAATTTTCATACCCCCTCTTGTGTATAATGCAGGTCCTCCTACCACGTTCTCGCTTATTCTCTCCATCCTAACCGTCTTCTAGGTCTGTCGAGTCTGACCATTTTCTTATCGTCTGATGAATGGCGGTCCTCTTGCGCGTGTGTTGTTGAATGTCCTAGCGACTACGTTAAAAAGAAAAGAAAAGAAAAGAAAAGAAGGTCGGCTCCAATCTCCTCCTAGAACGTAGCTTGTTCCAAAGTTGTCACGAAAGACTTCGAGGCTCCAGTTTTTCAGCGATGGGAAAATTGTGACATTTCTACCTTAGAGACGTTCAGTATTTCAATGATGGGAAATGAGGAAAGGAAACTTCTCATTGAATGTCATTGTCAAATCTTTGTTGATTTTCGTTGTTAATCAAATATTGTGAAATCTTCGGAGATTTGACGTTCATTGTTCAACAAATGCTGTCAAGTACAACTAAAGACAGCTAAAGACAACTAAAGACAACTAAAGACTACTAAAGACAACTAAAGACAACTAAAGACCGGTACCTATAAAGGGCGAAAAGACAACTAAAGACAACTAAAGACGGCTAAAGACAACTAAAGACGGCTAACGACTAAAGACAACTAAAGACGGCTAAAGACACCTATGTATAGACAACTAAAGACAACTAACCCTAACCCTAACCCTATAAACAACAATAGCCTCAGTTTCGAATCGGGCATTGCATTTTCATTAAGTCCGACTACACAATCACCCAGAACAGCTTTCACTTTGTATCTAAATCAATTATCTTATATAATATACTTGAAAAATATTATTGTTATTTTATCCGTTGTACTTTCTACGCGGCAACAAATTTCTGCCATAGCCAATGTCTTTCAAAGATGGCAGGTGTTTTTGGGCTCTTTAAGTTGTTTGTAGCCTTGTATACTCTCTAAAATTTCTACCCCTGGTGTCTTTAGCCGTCTTCAGTTGTCTTTAGTTGTCTTTAGGGGTACCTATAAAGGGCGAAAAGACAACTAAAGACAACTAAAAGTTGTCTTTAGTTGTCTATACATAGGTGTCTTTAGCCGTCTTTAGTTGTCTTTAGCCGTCTTTCGTTGTCTTTAGCCGTCTTTAGTTGTCTTTAGCCGTCTTTAGTTGTCTTTAGTTGTCTTTTCGACCTTTATAGGTACCGGTCAAGTCTTCGAACCTTGACTTTCATTGTTAAGCAAATGCTGTCAAGTCTTAGGAGATATGATTTCCACTGTTAGGCGAATGCCGCCAAGACTTGGCAGACCGTCTTTGTTCATTGTCATTGCTCATTTCAAGATTGCAGAGCTTCAGCCATGGGGGAATTGTTCAAATTGTTCAATTGTAAATTGTTCAAGATTCAGATTCCAGATTTAATGCCATTGCTTGACCTTGTTTGGAGTGTGGAGGATACATAAACATAAGCCTATTCGTCACAATTCAGTTTTTTAAAATAACAATAACATTACTAACTTTCCCATGTGAATATATAGTTAATTTTACTTTTAATATCACACCAGTGTTCCCTCCACACACACAAAAAAGAGAGTCCTTGGGACTCCCAGGTATAAAATTTTAAGAGTCCTTGTGCAAATTTTGAGAGTCCCCAAATCGGAAACAGAAATAAAAAAACAAGTCTAAGCCTCACTTTTTTAATTTTATTTGTTAAAGCGTCACATTAGTTATCATAATCATATAAAATCAAAAAATTAAAACATGTATTAAATGTTTATTTAAACCTGAGTCGCTTGGTTGCTGCGAACTCCTTCAGAGCACCCTGCACAACAGCTTCCGTATTTTCGATAATGACAGGATCTGTACTTCATATTGCTGTGGATGAACGGGTTTTGGGCCCAGCTAACAAAGTTAGAAGTGACATGATCGTGTATGATAGAATCAAAGAATGGATTCACGAAGATTTCTTCTGTTCAGTGAATGGATTGCTTGGAGGAAGTTTACAATGCACGCGCATGCGATTTTTAAGGACGACAACTCCCGATACAATCTTTAATCGTCGGCAATGACAGTCTCAGTTGGGTTCTGATTCTGATTATGCCGTGAATTAGTTCGCCAATCGTTGGTCATATTTTTGACTTCAGCGATTCGAAAAAAAAATGTGTGCGTCCACAGGACGCACACATGCAAATTTTTCTGCGTCATTTTTCATATTTTGTGCGTAATTGACGCACTACTGTGCGTAATCGGGAACACTGATCACACATACAAACCTAGACACACACACACGCGCCCGCTTCTACACACACACACACACACACACACACACCCACAAACACACCCACACAAATACACACACACAAACAAACACTGTAGCCGAAGTATTTATTGTCTATTACTGTCTCATTCCAGAGATGAAAATGGCGTGAAGTCATGTTTGTAGTCTCACTGATTTTTTTTTTTTTAAGTTTTAAATTTTTAGTTGAAAAGATGGCTTTTGCCCATGACTGAAATTTCCAGACGACTTTAACGCGTGTTGAGAGTCAACTTGACTATAGGAGTGTATAGCCATCCTTTTTTGCATTTAGGGCGAAGAAAATACTGTCGGAAAGTAAATACGTGGTTTCATAATCTTGCCTCCATGAAGTTTCCCAGTCGGGAGGAAATAACGACGAAGAAACACAATTTGGCCACACACAGACGTCTAAAGACAAATTACCTCCACAGCTTGACAGCGAGGAACTCGAATCCCACCATTACACACCACATTTGACGCTTCCGACATCCCACCCAAGTACTTTCTCCTTTAAAAGGCCCCAAGTCCAAGGCTTTGTTTACTTTTGGCCAAAACGGGTTTACCCTAAAATTCCCATTGTTATCACAATGAAAGAAGTGGGCTTTCGGTGCTCAATCCAACAGCTGCAGTTTGAATTTAAAATAGGTAATCAATCATACAGTAGAATGGTTATATATTTTACCCATAGTATGCAGCAACATTGGGTTATTTGATCATACATGATCCTGAGAAGTTACGTGAAGGTCAAGGTTATCACAAGGTCAAAGTCACTGAACGTCAAGGTCATCCCAATTTAACTTTCTTTTTTAAACCATAATACAAGTTTTGCTGTAGTTTATTTGATCGTACATGAGTGTATTTGGATCTGAAGGTCAAGGTCATCTCAAGATCAAGAGCATAGACAGATCAAAGGTGGTATTAATTTGGATTTTAATGCCGCCGTTTCATGATTTCTTTGTTTTTTGAGTACTCATTTTCATGTAAGATATTGCAAGTTCCGTACGGAGCATGTGAGTCATATGGGCATTGCCATTCTAGTTATCTGCTAGGTTTTTTCTTCTTTCTTTCTTTCTTTTTTTCCCTTTTTTTTCCCTTCTCTTATCTGGTCTTCTTTTAGGTGTAGGATTCTCTCAGAAACCTTCACTATGAATGACAACACAGTCTTACGGCAAAGCAAGCTTAGGTTAAGGTGCAAGGCGGTGTTCGTAGAAAGACTCGTTCGTATATGGGTACCGAAAACTCTCTAATGATAACGGTGACAACTGCAAAATAAATAAGACGCATCTGCCACTTTCGGTGTTTGCCACGTGTACAATTGTTGACGAAGTGTGGTGTAAAATTATCGTCTTTTACGCTGCTATGTTTAGAACGGTGTGTTGCAAGTACACGGTCCTGCTCAATTTCTAACGCTTTTTAAACCAAGCTGGTGACAAGCACTAAACCTTTTCCCCATTACCATGATGATGAGCTGATGTCAAATTTCCTTGTGTAATAATGGGGACAATAAATTATCTTGTGTCTTGATGTATAGTTTACATGTATAGATCTGTGATCTGTACATCAAGGTTAATCCTGGCGCATACGTTCTTCTTCAGAAAAAAAAAGTTTTTTTAAAAATCTTCTTAAATATAATTACCTTTACATTTATATCGTTTGACGCAGTCGTCTGGGGCGTATCGAGATCAAATTGGCGCTTTGGGTGACCTATTCTCGGCTAGCGCCATGTCCGTGTGTTTATTTGTTTGCATCCGATCTGTCCAAACATAGTATGAAATCACCCGATGCGTATGCAGACATCGTATGATATCACCAGATGCGGGTCCAGGCATTATGAAATCGCAAGATGTGTGTTTATTTTTCATCCGATCTCGCCAAACACGGGATGAAATCACCAGATATGTGTCCAGACATAGTAGGAAAGCACCAGATGCGCGACCAGATGTGTATCCACCAGGTATAGTAGAAAGTCAGTAGATGCGTGCCCAGATGTAGCAGAAAATACCATATGTGTGCCCATAAATAGCAGAAAGTTACCCCATGCGTGCCAAGATATAGCAGGAAAGCACCAGATGCGTGCCAAGATATATAGCAGGAAAGCACTAGTTGCGTGCCCAGAAATAGCAGAAAATCACAAGATGCGTGCCAAGATATAGCAGGAAATCACCAGATGCGTGACTAGATATAGCAGAAAATCACCAGATGCGTGCCCAGATATAGCAGAAAATCACAAGATGAGTGCCCAGATATACCAGTAAATCACCAGAAGTGTGCCCAGATATAGCAGGACCTCATCAGATGCGTGTCCAGATACAGCATGAACTCACCAGATGCGTGCCCAAATAGAACATGAACTATGAGAAGGATGAACTATTTGAGTCGTGAAGCCTTAGTGCTGGGTCCAAATTAGCCTATTGTGACAATGATGATGATGAAATCACCAGATTGTTGTACGAAGTATGAAATCACCAGACGCCTGTACGTCGTATAAAGTCACCAAATGGTTGTACCATAGTATAAAATCACCAGATGGTTGTACAATATTATTAAATCACCAGATGGGTGTACAATAGTATGATATCACCAGACGGTTGAACATAGTATGAAATCACCAGATGCGTGTACATTGTATGAAATCGCTATATGAAATCAGCATACGGGTATACAGTTGAGGAACTTTGATGTTGGTGTAGAGCAAAGTAGAACGATCATTAGCCCGGTGTTGCCGGGGCCAGCTCTGTGTACTGTGCTTTGCTCCGTTAGGCGAGAGCTTATGATAAATAATTCCCAGCTTTCGGCCATCGGCGAAAAGGTCACAGCAGCCGTAAACGTCGCCTTTACTTTTCAAAATTGTCTATGTTGTTGTTTTTATAGTTTGGCGAGTCTTTGATGTTTAAATGGTTGGGGTTTTTTTCATCATCATCATCATCATCATCATCATCATCATCATCATCATCATCATCATCATCATCATCATCATCATCATCATCATCATCATCATCATCACCCTTTTATAATCGTCGTCGTCGTCCTCCACTTTTTCCTTCTCCTTATTATCATTATCAATATCATCATCATCAACATCATCATCAACATCGTCAACATCATCATCATCATCATCATCATCATCATCATCACCGTCTTCTTCTTCTAGCAATATTTGTAAAGCTGCTTATATTCTGTTTTGTTTTTGTAAACGGGGGTTCGATAAATTACAGTACAACCTCAGCGTCCCCTGCATGGGATGCCTGTATTAAAAAGTGACCGGCTGGTGGAGTGCCCTCGGTATTACCATTAGGGTTGTTTCAGCAGATCTTTTATACGGGTCAGGGGTGAGACCTCTTTCAACCAAGCTGTGGTCCTGATTAGTCTATTTGCAATCCGCTGGACCCTATAAGCAATGACTAACTAACTAGAAGCTATAACAGCAACATCCAAGTGTCCAATTGGAATGAACATGATGATGAGAAAAAAAATGAAGGGGTAAAGTAAAGTAGTGTTTAGCACAAGACAGAATGAGACAATCCAACAATTCCAGCTTTTTGTTTATGAATTGATGTGTTTCTGCCTTTCTCGTCGTTGCTAAATTGGAGTGCAAGAAGAGTTGTTCCTTGTTTGGTTCCGTTTCACGTGGTACGTACATGGTTTGCATTTTGTTTTGTTTCAGGTAAGGAAGACAATCTTGATACGACGTGGACACGTTGGGTAATGTACACATGTATATGTTTTGTATTGTATGTGTGTTTTGTCAGCTTTGTTTCCTACGATAACGTATGTTTGTCACTCTGTAGACACTTATAATATATGTATTTATTATATATTTATATGTATATATTGTATATATTATATATTTATTATTTAACATATATATTTATGGACATTCTTTGTAACAATAAATTGGCTTTGTGTGTATGTGTGTGTGTGTGTGTGTTTGTGTTTCATAATGTCTTATTTGTCTTATATGCCAATATGAGTCATCATGCCTGTGATGAACGTCACCACAGAATCTTTCAGTTGATGTGCTGATACTGTGCCGAGATAAAAGAGCATGATTTATGGTGAGGCTTTTACCTGGAATAGCGTGTGTGTGTGATGTGTGTGTATGCGTGAGAGAGAGAGAGAGAGAGAGAGAGAGAGAGAGAGAGAGAAAGAGACAGACAGACAGACAGACAGAGAAAGAGACAGAGATAATGAATTATGCAGTGCTTTTAGTTTCTTTGTCTGTTTCAAATAGATTAATAATCTCAGAAGAGGGGATGGAAGGGTGGAGGGGGGGGGTGTGGTTGATGGAGGGATGTGAAGAGGGGCTGGGGAGATGGGGCTGAGTACTAGAAAGCGAGTAAGAAAAAGAAGAACAAAAAGACAAACGATTTGACGCCCCAGCATAATATTGCAATTGAAAAGCGTTTAACTGCATCTCACAGTTTAGATTGCAAAAGGTTTTCACGACAAGTTGTTCCCCATGAGACTGTAAATGATGAAAAAGCAAGGGCACTACGTTTTTTCTTTCTCTACTTACATGTTTTGTCACGGCCCCCAAAAGACTTGGGTGTGCGTGGACGTTTTAAATTACAGCAGCTTTCGGATAAATTAAGGTTTTTGAATAGAAATACAAAACCCCAAATTTCGTAGCTACAATTCAATTCAGCAAATATTGAGGTCGAAATGTTTCTCTCTCCAAATACTGCATGATAATCATCAAATCAAATCATCAATGCTAGCATGTCTCGGTTAATTCCATCCAATCACCAAACTGCTTTGGATCCAGTTGTTTGCCCTATGTTAAACATCCTATATTGGCTATTTTCGCATAATTGTGAACAGAAATCCTTCAAACTAATAGTAGTCACCAGCTCCTGGAATATATTCGACTTTAAATTTTAGTTTCCCTTTTATTTCTTTTTTTTGTTTTTTTGTTTGTTGTTGTTGTTTGTTTGGTTGTTGTAATGAATGGATGCATCGCACACTCTACAGATAGACTTACTCTTTTACTGTAGTAAATGACTGCAGTAAATAAAAAGAAAAAAAAAGAGGAGGGGGGATATTAATAATAATAATAATAATAATAATAATAATAATAATAATAATAATAATAATAATAATAATAATAATAATACTGGACACTATATACGCGCCTTTTCCCAAATCAATTAGGAGCGGGGCCGGGTAGCTCAGTTGGTAAGAGCGTCTTGCTAGTAACCGAAAGGTCGCTGGTTGGAATCCCGGATTGGTCAACGTGTGATCATAATTATTATTTTCCCCTTTACCAACAACTGGCCCGCTGGTGTCAGTATAAATCGGTCCAGTAGTCACCTATATGCGAAAGTGTCGTGTGACTATAATCTACAAACAAAAACAACAATCAATTAGGTTCAAAGCGCGGCGATCTGTACCAACATACACGCTCACCTGTCTCATCCACCCTCACACACACACTCACACACAACAAATACAAATCCATCATTCAAACAGGTGGTGTAAAGGCAGGGAGATCGCTATTAGAAGACGGAAAGAAAATCACATTTTTATTTTTGAAATTTTTATACTGACTGCGTCCAGTATCATTATTGAAGGGAGGGAGGAAACCGGAGTGCCCGGAGAAAACCCTCGGTGACCTCAATAGTCTCGTAACTAAGTCACATACGTTCGCCCCTTGCGGGAATCGAACCCGCGACCTTCGGCATAGGAAACCGGCGACTTATCCACTGCGCCACGAGGCCACCCCATATTATTCTTATATAGCGCACTTACAAGCTCATGGAGCTTCTCAAGAGTTAGACGCTGGCCACTACTATCCACCATGCACACAGCAGTTTGCTGAAGTCAGGATTGGAACCCACGTCACCCAAGACGCACACACAAGGCGTGCGCCCTGACCACGAAGCTATTCCTGCCGTACACAGTGTACGGATATATTCAGACTGTAGATTTCTTCTTTTATTGTAATAAATGGGTGCATCGCACAATAAACGGATATATTCAAACTGCAGATTCTCTTTATAGTAAGAAATGTTTCCCTTCGTAGTAATAAGTGGCTGCATTACACAGTGTGCGGATATATTCAGACTTGATGCCAGTTCCCCCAGCAGAATGATTATAACAGGTCTTCGCTGTAGATTTTAACCTTTTCACGCCATCCAAGGATGAATCACGTGACTTGGAGACTGCTTGTGGGGCTCTGCAAATGCCAGTAGCCAGGACAGAATGCGTCATTCGCATGCAAGATACATGAGCTATGAAAGCATGCACAGAGAGGATGCATAATTGATGTCGTGGTTTACGATACAGCCCAGCATCCCCGGTGTAGAATAAAATGTTCTCACTTTTCAAACGTTAGTGCGGCGTCGGCATTTCACATCCAATTCTGTCGCCGCAGGCAGCGAGTATTGGAGCGTGCTCAGGGAGACGCAGACAGCCTTATCGTTGGGACAGGCCTCAGCAGGTGCAGATAGTCCGTGTGGTCTGTCGCCTACGACCGACTCCCACCCCGCTTCCGCCTTCCCTCCTTTCCCCCACCAATCCACCCCTTTCGCCAACCCACCACAGTCCACAACCCAGCCCTTCAAATTATAGAGATGCATTCACACTTTTCTGCTATCCTATGCACCAACGGGAATCCCCTCAATGAAACATACTTCCGGTTTTTTTCTCCGCGTGTTTTAGTGAGTTATTTCCAAATATTCAAGAATAATAACATGTGTCACTGGCCACCTGTATCGTACCCTCATATATATATATATATATATATATATATATATATATATATATATATATATATATATATATATATATATATATATATATATATATATATATATATTTTTTTTTTTTTTTTTTTTTTTTTTTTTTTTGCTGCAATTTATTATCCCTTTCTATCGCCAGTGGCGCGCCTAAACCCTACCTACCTAACATTATTTGTGAATTTTTGAAAAATATTCGGAAAAACCTGGCTCGAACCCACACCTGTCAGCCGCCATTGGTTTCTGGCTTGTGGACAAGGCAAGTTAGTCCCGCCTTAGCCCACTTGGCCACAACGCTCGCCTAATATAGTAAGTTACTTCGTGTTTTGTGAAGGTTGCGACGGCGAAGCTATGGAAAACTACAAGAGTCTTCAGGTCCTGTTTCACTTTCTGTCGATGATCGACGCACCTCCGAAGTCGCCACAAATACAGGCCTCTACGATTGTTTTTTGCATCCTTTCACTGAGCATGTACTTCCTCCACCGTTTTTATACTTATCCCACTCGTTTTCTGGCTCTAACAATCGTCGTTTTCGGCAATTTGCCATATTTAAAAGTCACGCATCAAGCTTTGATAAAAGCAAAACAAGCTAGACCGGAACTTGGTTTCATGCTAACCTCGTTTTAATTTATAATGGCGATACCCACGAGTTTTTATGAGAGGTGCCGGAAAGTTGTGAATAGGTGCTGCAACGAAATCACGTTCCTATTCTATCCTATCCTATCCTGTCCCGTAACTCAAATGTCGTTGGGGCGCCACAGATGATCGTTTCTCTGTTCTCAGCAACCCGACATGGATTCGTTCAGTGTCAAGCCAGTCCCTTCTCGAATGTTGTCCTCCTACCTCTTGTTCTGTCTCCCTCTTCTTTTTCTTTGCACCGTGCCTTGAGGATGCTTTTAATTGAATGTGGTGTTATGGTTTTTCTTTGTTGCTGTATTTTTTAAACTTTTCTTTTTTTAAACCAAGAATAATAATCAAGAACGTTTTTAAAACGGTGAAACTGAAACTGAATATGGAATCTTCATGGGACGACATCTACATGATATGCTCAGCTTGTGACAATTTACATAGTGAAATCGCCCTCTTCGCCACCATGGATCACTGACTGGGAAGCCAATATATACGAGAGAAAGGTTAACTGCTTTACAGATGACCTCTTTAAACCTTACCCTTCAAAGTTGCAGAATCGCAAACAAGGTACACACGCTTAGGGTTCCTTCTGTCTTTGTTGTTGAATAATACATTAATATTAAACAGGCGAGCATGGATCATTGAAAATTAATTTGATCTCGGCAAACTTTCAACTAGTGAGTGACCAATCGTTCTTACTTCTTTCTTAATCGTTCTTATATAACGCTTTTCCCGCTCAAGAGCTGCTCAAGGCGTTGTCAGTTACAAGACCTAATTCAAGCTGCCCGAGGCGTGCACTTGCTGCCGCATAGTCTGACGCCCAGACAACTGAGCACCACCCTGGGCAACTGGGTATGAGGGAGGAGGGGGGGGAGATGGGCGAAGGGACTTAGTGCATGCTGTGTGTAGCCGGCACTCACTCTATAAAATGAGAGTCAGGATTAAAGTCCGTGGGATGGAATGCGTGCGTGCACAGGTTAGACCTCGGTTTATACCCTCATCCGAAGGAGTAGGGGCTCATGGTAATTTTGTAATTTCATTTCGGCACTCCAGGTCGTCAACCAGATTGGAACCATTGACCGTACGATCTGCGATGCTATCGGGCTGTTAATAAGTTTACAAAGGCAGTCAGCGCGGAACGGACGCTGACCCCAATCTGGGTGTGAGCAGACGCCTACACGCACAGCCTAAAGCCGTGGTCACAGAGCACTCCACGTCTTAATCACGGCCAAAGCGCGTCCAAAATTTGTTACCCGTGGAGTGGACGTTGTTGTTCGCGTTGATGTCGAGGTTAAGACGAGCTACGGTCGAGGTATAGACGTGGCAGGACGCGGGGAGAAATCTGAACGGCATCGGACGCGGCAAAAAGTTTTGAACTGCAAGCCCCGGTCACACAGCCCTTTACGGCTGAATCACGGCCAAAGCGCGTCCAAAATTTGTTACCCGTGGAGTGGACGTTGTTGTTCGCGTTGATGTCGAGGTTAAGACGAGCTACGGTCGAGGTATAGACGTGGCAGGACGCGGGGAGAAATCTGAACGGCATCGGACGCGGCAAAAAGTTTTGAACTGCTCAAAATTTTAGCCCGCGCACAACCACGGGTAAAACACGCGGTAAAGACGTGCAACACACGCGTGGTAATCCGTGTTCCGGCAGTGATTAGAACTTGGGGAGACGCGGTAAGACGCGAAAGTTTAGCGTTCAGTCATTGGACGCATGTACCGCGTTGGAATCACGGGAAATAGCGTGTGTTTAGCGACTTATCACTGACAAAGCACTACCTACAAACTTTTTGCCGCGTCCGATGCCGTTCAGATTTCTCCCCGCGTCCTGCCACGTCTATACCTCGACCGTAGCTCGTCTTAACCTCGACATCAACGCGAACAACAACGTCCACTCCACGGGTAACAAATTTTGGACGCGCTTTGGCCGTGATTCAGCCGTAAAGGGCTGTGTGACCGGGGCTTAAGCTTGATAGATATCTGACGCTTCGCTAGCGTAAGGGTCACCTGTACGGTGGAAACTGGCCTATTAGGCCCCCCCCCCCCCCCCCCCCCCAAAGAATGTCGGTTTACGGTAACCAAGGGAAAAAAAATAGGGTCGGTAGGTAGACTTTTTTTCTAAACCTTTTTTACCTTGAGTGCGATTTGTTTTTGGTTTTATCTTCTTTTTTTCCACACGATCCCATAAAAAAAGTTTAGGGTCGGGCCAAGAAATGAGGGTCGGTCTGGATACCGTAAACAGATTTTTTCTCTACTTTTTTTTCCTTAGGGGACGCGCACAAGTCTGTTAAACGCTTGAGCAATGACACTTCTTTGTGCATTCATTCCTTGGGTTTTCTACTCCGCGGAGCCAAACATCTCAATTCTGATTATAATTGTGCCCAAATCTCATTTTGGAAAGGAAAGCTGATTTTCTATTGATCACCAGCTAAAATTAGTTTGGAACGTATAACCTAAACTGATTTCCCCTTTATTCCCAGCTGAAATCAGCTTCGACAATACAACCTCATTTATTTTTATTTAGATTTCAAATTACAACTAACTGCGATTTTATTTAGCTCTGGGATACAACCATAACTATTCTAAGTTTATTTAGCTTGGAAAATAAAACCTAATTCCAATTTTATAAATGTTAGTTGTGGATTTAAAAAAAAAAACATCCTGATCCTACTTAGCTTTATAAATGTAAGCCTAAGAATGGCCCCAACTCCAAATCTCAACCTCATTCTGCTTTCATTCAGTCTTAGCATGAGTTTTCATTGAAATCGGAGAATTGCACTAGTAGTACGTCGATGTAGTTCCCTTAAGCATAGATTATATATCTTGTTTTGTCTTGTCTGTCTATCTATCTATCTAGCGTTTACCTCCATTTATATGTTTTTTTCAAATCTTTCAGGTTTGAACTAAGTTCGTCCTGAATATCAGAAAATTCATTGTGTAATTTAATATATCGATGTTGTTATTGTTCTGGCGCTTTTGTTTCATTATCAGAAAACCTCTCTACCATGCCTAAAAAACATACGTTTGATTTTAAAGTTATTTTTTGTATTTCTTTTCCTTTTCAAAGAACACTTCGCTATATAGGAAACCCTAGACGAATTAGAAATGTTGCAATTTCATTTTTGTTCTTTAAAAAAAAAAAAATTTAACCTCCCCTACCTCCTTCCCCCCCCCCCCCACCCCCCAACACCATAACCCTCACAAAATTGTTGGTTTTTTTACCTGGACTATTGGCACGGATTTTATAAGCAGCGTCGGCAGATTTTTTAAAGGGATGAAAGGCAGATTGCCTCGATACGTCAAACCGGCGTACTGAGCAGTTGAAAAATGGCACAGCTCTCAACACCTTATGTAACGTTGTGTGTTGATAGATGGCATCTCGTACACCCCCTCCCCATCCTTCCTCCGCACACACACACACACACACACACACACACACACACAGAGACACCTACGCCATTCCCATGCTCTTAATGCTTTCTTCGTACATTTGCCCCCCTCCCTCCACTATTCCAGTCACCAACCCCACTTTCTCTTCAGGTCGAACTCTGATCCAATCGTCTGGTGTGGCGGTTTCTTCCCTTTTCGCTTACTTCTCCTCATTCCATCATCATCATCATCATCATCATCATCATCATCATCATCATCATCATCATCATCATGGATTTTGGTGTACTTCTTGATCTTGTTGTTGTACTTCTTGATCTTGTGGTTCGTGCACTTCTTGATCTTGTTGTTGTACTTCTTGATCTTGTGGTTCGTGCACTTTTTGATCTTGTTGTACTTCTTGATCTTGTGGCTCGTGTACTTCTTGATTTTGTGGTTCGTGTACATCTTGATCTTGTGGATCGTGTACTTGTTGATCTTGTGGTTCGTGCACTTCTTGATCTTGTTGATGTCCGTCTTGGTCTTGTCGTTCGTGCACTCCTTGATCTTGTTGTTGTACTTCTTGATCTTGTGGTTCGTGCACCTCTTGATCTTGTGGTTCGTGTACTTGATCTTGTGGTTCGTGCACTTCTTGATCTTGTGGTTCGTGTACTTCTTGATCTTGTTGTTGTACTTCTTGATCTTGTGGTTCGTGCACTTCTTGATCTTGTGGTTCGTGTACAACTGTACATCCATATGCTGATTTCATATAGCGGTTCGTATACTTCTTGATCTTGTTTTTATACTTGTGGTTCTTGTACTTCTGGATGTGGTTGTACTTCTTGTTCTACATTCATGGTTCAGTTAACCAACGAGATGTTTTGTTAGACGGCATTTTGCTGCATTGTGATAACTATACTAGTAGTATTCAGTTTTTGCTGTCCAATCCTATCTCTCCGCATTCCCTATCGTCTTCCTCTTACTCTTCGTGAAGATCATAATTATTAGAAAAATATAGACCGCATTTCGTTGGAGTTTCGCTTCGTCAATCTTTCGTTGCATGAAGGATGTGCGCGCTGCCGTTCCAACTCAACCGTTTTCGTATAACTTTAGCAGTTTAGAAAGACGGGTCAGCGAACTTCGCGTTGCTGAAATAAGGGACGCAACCTTTTGTTTATTGATTCCCTGGGAGTAACTCTCGTGTGGTGAAACAAGAAAATTCGTGTTTCCAAGGGACAGTACTCGTATGTACTCTGCCAAACAGTCCACCAGGCCTACAATACTGATACTGTAGAAACTTGAAACGCCTAATGTACCCTTTATTAAAATAGTATATAGATATATTAATCGTCCCATTAATAAAAACAACAATACTTTACACGTAAAAGCAACTTAGACGTAAATATTATGTCAGCTTTAAGCAAACAAGCCGGAATAAAATGTCAATGAAGAGGTTCCTCTTGTCGCCATTTTGGATCTCTCAATTTCAAGGCTTTCGACACATGCATCTCTCAACAAATTAATGCCTACAATCTCATAACAGCATTTTGAATGGCCTAAGACGCGCGAATCAATAGTCCGAATGTCGATCTTAGTATTTCTTAGAACAAGATGTTGTTAATTGACCAAGATAACATTTAAAAATAATGACGAAGTGATGTTCGTGTAATCTTGGATTTCCACGAAAGTGGTTTCGCCTATTGGAACGATGAAGGAGGAAGTCACGTGACCTTTAAAAATGTGTGACGTAGTACATCCGAAACTCCCAGCGAAAGTGATTTCGTGGTTGCATCTATTTCTCTCTATTTTCATAGTCGTTATCATAATCATAAGCATTAGTCGACATAATCGTCCTCATAATAATAATAATAATAATAATAATAATAATAATAATAATAATAATAATAATAATAATAATAATAATAATAAATTCTATATGCGCTTTTCCCCAAATTACTAACCAGCGGCGATCTGTACCAACATAGAGGTTCACAGGAATCACCTGCTCTCGCACACACAGCAAACACATAATCACTCAAATATGGGATGAAAAGGCAGGGAGATCGCTATTTAGTATTAGAAGTATCGAACCCGCAACTTTGGGTATAGGATACCAGCTCACTATCAACTGAGCTTCCGGGCTATTCTGGTCATAATCTCATCACAACCATCATCTTCATCTCCAGCATCATCTTTATCAGCAAGGGCAGCATGGTCATCATACGCAACGTAGTGCAATCTTCTTTCTATTGGCGCGCTTTCAACAAGTTTGATAAAATAAAAATTAAAAAAAATCCTTCCCACCTTTCATTTTGAAGAGGCCGGGATAGAGTGGGGCCCATTGTTCCATCGTTTCAAAGACGCCGCAGTTTGTAGGTGGCCATTTCTGGTCGCTGCTGGCGCGATCTAAAGACGTGTGACCACTTCTGACAGCTCTCCACTTCCCTGAAAGAGAAAGAGAGAGAGAGAGAGAGAGAGAGAGAGAGAGAGAGAGAGAGAGAGAGAGAGAGAGAGAGAGAGAGAGAGAGAGAGAGAGAGAGAGAGGAGCTTGTGAATATGAATGCAAACAATGAGAGAGAGAGAGAGAGAGAGAGAGAGAGAGAGAGAGAGAGAGAGAGAGAGAGAGAGAGAGAGAGAGATTGTTTATGAATCACGCCTCTGTGTGTGGATGAGAAGGTGAATGGTCTTCGTTCTCCCTAGACGTTTAGTATGTGCGTGCGCGCGCTTGTCTTGTGTCTAACTAGTACGTGTCTCTAATCTTCTTACTGTTCTATTCACTTTCTCTCCTCATCCGCCTCGCTTCTGGTTGTCCGTTGCTCGCTCCACCTCATCATCCTCTACCCCCTTCCCCTCCCCTCCACATCACAGCCGTCCTCTACCCACTTCCCCTCCCCTCCACATCACAGCCATCCTCTACCCACTTCCCCTCCCCTCCACATCACAGCCGTCCTCTACCCACTTCCCCTCCCCTCCACATCACAGCCGTCCTCTTCCCCTCCCCTCCACATCAACGGCCATCCTCTACCCACTTCCCCTCCCCTCCACATCACAGCCGTCCTCTACCCACTTCCCCTCCCTTCCCCTCCACATCACAGCCATCCTCTACCCACTTCCCCTCCCCTCCACATCACAGCCGTCCTCTACCCACTTCCCCTCCCCTCCCCTCCACATCACAGCCGTCCTCTACCCACTTCCCCTCCCTTCCCCTCCACATCACAGCCATCCTCTACCCACTTCCCCTCCCCTCCACATCACAGCCGTCCTCTACCCACTTCCCCTCCCCTCCCCTCCACATCACAGCCATCCTCTTCCCCTCCCCTCCACATCAACGGCCATACTCTACCCACTTCCCCTCCCTCCACATCACAGCCATACTCTACCCACTTCCCCTCCCCTCCCCTCCACATCACAGCCGTCCTCTACCCACTTCCCCTCCCCTCCCCTCCACATCACAGCCATCCTCTACCCACTTCCCCTCCCCTCCACATCACAGCCATCCTCTACCCACTTCCCCTCCCCTCCACATCACAGCCGTCCTCTACCCACTTCCCCTCCCCTCCCCTCCCCTCCACATCACAGCCGTCCTCTACCCACTTCCCCTCCCCTCCCCTCCACATCACAGCCGTCCTCTACCCACTTCCCCTCCCCTCCCCTCCACATCACAGCCGTCCTCTACCCACTTCCCCTCCCCTCCACATCACAGCCGTCCTCTACCCACTTCCCCTCCCCTCCCATCCACATCACAGCCGTCCTCTACCCACTTCCCCTCCCCTCCCCTCCAAATCACAGCCATCCTCTACCAACTTCCCCTCCCCTCCACATCACAGCCATCCTCTACCCACTTCGCCTCCCCTCCCCTCCACATCACAGCCATCTACCCATTTCCCCTCCCCTCCGCCCTCATAACAGCCATCTTTTTCTCACTTCCCCTCCCCTCCGCCCTCATAACAGCCATCTTTTTCTCTCTTCCCCTCCCCTCCGCCCTCATAACAGCCATCTTTTTCTCTCTTCCCCTCCCCTCCGCCCTCATAACAGCCATCTTTTTCTCTCTTCCCCTCCTCTCCGCCCTCATAACAGCCATCTTTTTCTCTCTTCCCCTCCCCTCCGCCCTCATAACAGCCATCTTTTTCTCTCTTCCCCTCCCCTCCGCCCTCATAACAGCCATCTTTTTCTCTCTTCCCCTCCCCTCCGCCCTGATAACAGCCATCTTTTTCTCTCTTCCCCTCCTCTCCGCCCTCATAACAGCCATCTTTTTCTCTCTTCCCCTCCCCTCCGCCCTCATAACAGCCATCTTTTTCTCTCTTCCCCTCCCCTCCGCCCTCATAACAGCCATCTTTTTCTCTCTTCCCCTCCCCTCCACATCACAGCCATCCTCTACCCACTTCGCCTCCCCTCCCCTCCACATCACAGCCATCTACCCATTTCCCCTCCCCTCCGCCCTCATAACAGCCATCTTTTTCTCACTTCCCCTCCCCTCCGCCCTCATAACAGCCATCTTTTTCTCTCTTCCCCTCCCCTCCGCCCTCATAACAGCCATCTTTTTCTCTCTTCCCCTCCCCTCCGCCCTCATAACAGCCATCTTTTTCTCTCTTCCCCTCCCCTCCGCCCTCATAACAGCCATCTTTTTCTCTCTTCCCCTCCCCTCCGCCCTCATAACAGCCATCTTTTTCTCTCTTCCCCTCCCCTCCGCCCTCATAACAGCCATCTTTTTCTCACTATCCCGCCACTGATCACAGTCATCCTTTACCCACTTCTCCCCTCCAACCAAAAGAGCAGTGCGTGTGCTCTCAGACTAGAGCCAGATTCACATTCTCAGAGGAAAATATTTCTTTTGTTCCTTCCTCTTGTGCCCACGGGTTTGTTCAACTTTCTTGTGATTTAGTTATAAATTCAGATGTAGCTATAATTCAGATGTTGTTATACATTCAGATGTAACTATAACTTCAGATGTAGTTATAAATCCCGATTGATATATTTTCCTTTCTCTAACCTATTTTTCTTTGCTTGTTTTGTCTTTCCTTTCCTTTACTTTCTGATTCTTTTCAACCTCTCCCCTTATTATTTGTACTCGCCCCCCCCCCCCCCGCCCCTCATCCCCCGCCCTTGTTTTGTTGATCTCTTTCTCCTTCCCTGCCCCTACTCCCGCCCTCGCGTTTTAATGTTAGTTTTCGATATTGCACTGACCTTTTAGCTGGGTGTTCATTTTCCTCTGGAATCTTGTATTGTGTAGTTGAATTCTAAGTATTAATATTTAAACACGCTGCTTCTTTAATAGCGATCTCTTGAGATCGCCGCGCTTTTATTTCGATTAGGGAAAAAGTGCGCGATTGCATCCTAACATCAGACACAAGCAGACCACACCCTCATTCAAACAAGGTCTAAAATCTCACCTCTTCAAACTCTACTATCCTGACTAAATCCTTCATTCTATAGACCCTAGCCGCAGCTCATATTTGTTCTGCTTTTGGCTATGCTTGTGGATTTGCTGTGATTGTGATGACTTGTGTGCAGAAAGTTAACTTTATGTATTTTTTGATTTTGTGTGTGGGTTTGTTTTTTTTCTCATTGTATAATTTCTAATGCATATTGTACGTTGTTTCATGTTTCTTTCTTTCTTTTCATGTAAAGTGATATGCGCTTGTCTATAAAAAGACAAGTAATAGCGCTATATAAATGTCTATTATTATTATTATTATTATTATTATTATTATTATTATTATTATTATTATTATTATTATTGTTATTATTTTGTCTCTCTTGCTCCCTCTCCTCCCCCTCCCACCCTCTCTCTCGCACTCTTTCTTTCTATGTCTCATCCATCTCATCTCTCTCTCTCTCCCTCCCCCTCTCTCTCTCTCTCTCTCTCTATTTCTCTTCCTTCCCTTTCTCCGTCTCTCCATATCTCCCAGTGTTTAATCTCTTTCCAGGACTGTGTTTTTTGGTTCTGCTCCCTCTTTCTCAGCTGTTGTCTGTTGCCGGCAGCCCCCAATATCCAATTCTCTGTCGTCCTGATAGCTCAGCGGGCGTGCAGAGAGAGAGAGGGAGAGGGGGAGGGAGGGACAGACAGACAGACAGATTGGATAATGGATAATGGATGGATACCGTAGAAAAGGCCAACGGTGGGCTGTCATTAGAAAAAGACCAGAATGATGGTGACGGTGGTGATAGGCGTGCAGACGTGGGCTAGCTGTGCTACAAAAAGCAAGTGGCGGTCTTAGAAGGCCGGGCAGCACTGATTCTTCTTCAGACGCCTGCCAAATGCTTCAGTCGGTGCACCTAGTGCACGCCCTGGGAAAGGGGAGAGAGAAGGAAGAAAGGGAGGTGGTGACGTTACAGGGCGAGATGTGTTGGGGTGAATGAGAGGGGAGTGGTGGCTGAGAGAGGAGATTGGAGGATTTTTATTTTGTTAGTTCTGTTTTGTTTGTTTTGAGAGAAAGATGTGGGAGCCGACGAGCGAAAATAATGGGTGGGATCGTGTTAAGGTGATTAAAAGCGGGAAGAAATGGCTGGAGTGACGTGTATTGAAGAGGTGGGTGGGGTGTGTGGTCTATGGGGTGGGGGAAGGGGAAAGGATAAGGTTGTGCTGAAAGTGAAGAACAGAGGTGTCTTGCACACTGCGTCGCTGAGACTATCCGATCCTAGTGAAGACGCGAATGTTAAGTAAACCTTGGCTAGTCTTCAGTTACGCAGTGTGATGTTCAGGGCTCCCCATTTGCAATGAATCTAAGGAACGGGCTCACTTCCATTTTAGAAAATGAGGGATTTTTTTTTCCCACTCCTTGTTAAGCATTTTAAGGAGTGGGGGGAAAAACGATGGACAAAGGCGTACGCGCGCGCTTTTCACAAGTCAACACACACATGTCATGCACGCTCATCAAACTATGACGTCACTTCCTAAGCATAACGCGACGAATTAGGAGCTTTGTGATTGGTTGATAGCGCAGAAGGCAAACCAATGAACATCGAGCTAACTTTTCAGTCGCACGACGGTGCGACTTAGATACGATTTTTCCCGAAATTGTAAACACTCTTGTAAGAAGCAGCTATTTGTTGGACACTCGCTCAGGAACAAAACCTTTTTGCCTCGCTGGACATCGCGTTCATGATTTTCTCACGCCGTAGATAGATTTTCCAGGAGTGTTTTCAGCTCCAATTGTAGCATTTAAGACGTACTTCTCACGCCTGATCGGCGATTCTAAAGCGTGATTTTGAGGTAATGGGGAGCCCTGAAGTTTTCTCTTGAGCGGTGCACGGCAGGTCCACGATGTGGTAAAGGAGAGAACAGAGAGAGGGGGAAAGGGCAAAAACGGAATGGATGAGGAGGAGGAGGAGGATAGCGTGCTTAAAGATGGGAATGGTTGTGGCGGAAGTGACAGGTGGGTTGGGACGGAGGTGGGGTTGGGTGGGGAGGATTAGCGGGGGAAGGGGGAGGAATGAGATGGAATTTTAGTGAGGGGTGGAGGGGAGTGTTTTGGTGGGTGAGTGGGTGGATTGCTGCGAAGTGCTAAGAGAGAGAGAGAGAGAGAGAGAGAGAGAGAGAGAGAGAGAGAGAGAGAGAGAGAGAGAGAGAGAGAGACAGTGAGACAGTGAGAGAGAAAGAGGGTCGTGTGGACTGTTGGTTCTCGGAGACACTTGCTTCCTGCAGCCGCCGGTTTTCTGAAAATGAGAGACACGAGCAAGGTTGGGTTGAGTGGTTCCGCAGGACACACACACGCGCACGCACGCATGCACGCTCACACTCGCCCGCTCTCATAAAAACAGAATCTGCCTCTGTCATCTGGGATTATAATTCTGAATATATATATATAATACTGCATTGTAAAGGTCTGTCTCCCCACGGATGTTGCGAGTGATTTCAATAATAATTCCATTTAGATATAGCTCAATGTGACCATATTTCGTGTAAAATCAACTTTCCAGTTTAGCAATCAAGCTTTGTGGAAAAGCAGACTTAACTTTTAAAAAAATATGACGAGCCATTCAAATGTACTTCCAGACACATAGACGAAAAATAGGGCTTTTCCAAAGTGTTAACTTTCTTGGCGGTGTTGTCACACGGCTGTATTCAATGGAAGCAAAAGGACAACTGAAATCATATGCCTATCCTATCCTATCCTATCCTATCTTATCCCGTAAATATGAGGTCGTAGTGGCACCACAGATGATCGTTTAACCAGCATACTCCATCTTTCCCTGTCCTCAGCAACCCTGACTGTTTCGCTCAACGTCAAACCAGTCCATTCTCGAATGTTGTCCTCCCACCTCTTTTTCGGTCTCCCTCTTTTCTACCTCCGTGCACCGTGCCTTGCAGGATGGTCTTTGCAAGACCTGATGATCTGGTGACGTGGCCATACCATCGGAGTTTCCGTTTTTTCACCACTGTGAGCAGGTTATCGTGTTGTCCAATGGCTTGTGTGATGGTCTTTCGGACTTCGTCGTTGGTGATGTGTTGGGTATAGTAAATGCCCAGAAGTCTTCTGTAGCACCTCATCTCCACGCTTTATTATCTACAACCAAATAAAGTATCAAACTCGGCACATTCAGTGGTTAGATACAGCGCAAGTGTGTAGAAAGTGATGAAGCACAATGACCTTGACCTTTGAGAATGTACAAATACGAATGATCTGACATGCTTAATAGAGTTAACTATGCAGTGAAAGTGAGGAATTTTGGGTCAGTTGTTCTAACGGTAAAGCAAAAAGTGTGTTTTAAACAAGTGAACTTTTAAGCGACGGACCGACGGATTGACCGACCACCAGCCTGCTACTGAAGTGTGGCCCGTGATTTGAAGTACCAAAACTCAACACAGTCGTTCAAGCCGGGCTTTTTGGTTGGTCTGGTTTTTTTTGGTTTTTTTGGGGGGTAGATAATTAGCTAAACGTGTTTAAAACAAAACGACCCAGTGATCTTGACCTTTACGTTAGAGCATCTATAACGGCACGGGAGGCAGGCCACTAATCTAGGTAATATTCCTATGAAGATTGGTCAAATTCCGTTTAGTGGTTCTTGAGATATGGCGTTCAACGGATCCATCGACCGACCGACATTTGGTTCGTTCTAATTTTCCCCGACTATTTGAAAGTATTTCCAGATAAAACTGGAAATACCGAATAATTTAAAATAAAATAAAAAGTAATACAAAGCCTAAATTACTTTAGAATCTCAGAGTTCCAGTTTTGGTAGACTTAGCTTTCTTTAATTTTATTTATTTTTAATTATTTTTTTTTACTCACATGCATAGCAAAGTGAGTCTGTGTACTCATCCGTCCCAAAAAATAATTTAAAAAAAAAAAGATCCTTGCAAATCGGGCGAGATAAGTCCTAATTTTTTTTTTTATGACATCGAAAGAAAACTGTCCGTCTGTCCGTCGTCCGCCGTCTGTCTGTGCAAACACTTTAAAGTGGCCAAGTGCTCAGAACGTATTGCAGCCATCACAACCAACATTGGTAAGATGGTGTATACCCATGAGACCTCATAAATGATCAGTGAATGAATGACTTCACTTCAAGGTCACAGGTCAACAAATGTAAGTCTAAAAATGACACATTTTCACATTTCACTTTTTTCAAGGTTATTAATTTTGAACTTACGATTCTTTTATGCTTGATAGATATCTTCTTTTTTTCTTATTTCTGGGCTAGTGGTAGGGGTGCGGGGGGGGGGGGGTGGTTGAGGGGGTAGTGAGGGGTGTGGGCAGCACTCATTTTTTATGTTGAATATTGCAAGTTCCATAAAGAGCATGTGTCATATGGGCTTTGCCCTTCTAGGTTTTGTTGTTGTTTTTCTTTTGTTGTTTTTTGTTGTTTGTTGTTGTTGTAGAAAAGAAATTGTTTGCTGTCGAGTTTTAACAAAGGGAGAATAGAAACGAATGGAGAGAGGTCACTTCATGATTGACCGTCTAGACTCGCACATCTCTCTCTCTCTCTCTCTCTCTCTCTCTCTCTCTCTCTCTCTCTCTCTCTCTCTCTCTCTCTCTCTCTCTCTCTCTCTCTCTCTCTCTCTCTCTCTCTCCGTCTAGACTCGTATCTCTCTCTCTCTCTCTCTCTCTCTCTCTCTCTCTCTCTCTCTCTCTCTCTCTCTCTCTCTCTCTCTCTCGGGTTGTCGCAGACATTCCTTGTTGTAT
The DNA here is from genome assembly GCA_036898135.1 of Oncomelania hupensis. Lineage (NCBI taxonomy): Eukaryota > Metazoa > Mollusca > Gastropoda > Littorinimorpha > Pomatiopsidae > Oncomelania > Oncomelania hupensis. The sequence goes on along the minus strand of CM072523.1, from coordinate 7,640,544 downwards.
TTGGAACGATACGTTTGTGTACAGGATTTTGAATTAAGTGCTCTCGCGTGTGAAAATGGGATTGAACCCTCGCTTCTTCATTTGTTGCATTTGAGGTCTGTACAAGTTGTGATCGGAAAGCAGTTAGACGAGCAACAAATACGACAAGGAGAGGGATGGGAGGGGGAGGAATTGTAACATTAATCATTTGACCAGCTCAAACTTTTACTTAAAATGTACAACATTCTTCAACGTCGATCATTTTGTCGCTTACATGTGAATGTATTCCTTCGGACGAGAGGATATACACCGAGGTCTAATCTGTGCACGCACGGATTCCATCACACGGATTTTAAAGACCCTGACGCTCATGTTATAGACGGGTGAGTGCCGGCTACACAGATACACCCGACACGCACTAGGTCCCTTTTCCCCATCCCCAGTCGCCTAGAATTGTGCTGGGTCGCCTGGGCGTGAGACTATGAACCTCGGGGGCTTGAGTTAGATTCTGTATCGGCCAGCGCTTTGAGCAGCTCTTGAGCTGAAAAAGCGCTATATAAGAGCAAACTAAGTTAAAATAAATTTAAAAGATTACTGTACATGCCATCTAGGCATGTTGATTGACTATGTTTACGTAAAATGCAAAAGAGTAGTTTGGAGAAACTGTTCTGTCCTCTGTTTCTGTGGATCCATGTTTTGTTTCCCCGTCCTGTGTTTAATGATATGTGTATTCTTGTTTGTTGTTTATTTTATTTACGTTTTACAGTGTATGTACCTGACTTGACGATCATCTTCTTTCATTGACCCTTGCCCTCATTTGACTTTGACTTTGACTTGACTTACTTGTTGGTTGTGTTTATGTCGTTCCCCTTGTGTGTGTCTCAATGTCAGTTTGTTTTGTAGTTGTCTCCTTCTTATTCTCTGCTGATTGTTGCAAAAGGTTTATATTGTGATGCTTTTAATCTTTTGATTGATTTTTAGTGGTCTTAGAAGATTACTGTTATTAGGGGTAGTTTTGGGTACTACGTCATGCACGCTTCAGTTACGACTATTTCGTAAATAATGTTCACTGTTTTAATCCCTAAGCCTATATAACTGGCTCGCTGTTCACATTTGTGGTTAGTATTGGTCTGTAGGCTAGAGAAAGGAGGATCGAGTCGTTTTTGTGACTAGGTGAACGAAAAGTAATTTTGTAAAAGAAAAGTTGAACCGGTCTGCTTTAGTGTTAGTGCCTTGTCTTTGGTGGAAGAACCTCGTTTACATTCTTTTGTTATCCGCTTGGATCATAAGGTACGATACATTCGCTATGTTTTTTTTTTTTTTTTTTTTTTTTTACATTTGTTGTTCACGTTTTTCATGTTTTGATGATAGTTTTTGCATTATACTTTTCGTCGTGAGCATTTTGTGGGAGGATTTGGCTGATGTAGCCTGAGCTATTATTGGGTTTTATGAATGGTTTTATCCTATGCTTGTCATGTTCGTAGTTGCAGCCAAGTTAAAGTGGGCTTATACTTTCATAATTGTGTTGAAATGGACCACCGTTTATAAATTTATCTCGCGTGTTTGTAAGATAACCAACTCAGTTGGAGTTATTGGGTTATGCTGAATTTTGAGGAGTATTTTTCAGTATTGCCTAAAGATAACGAACGCGACTTGATTTGTCTCGCTACACTGAAATTCGCGAGTGAGCTTTCAGCGTGTGTTGTCTGATTATTTATAATTGTTTTGCAATAGAAGACTATGCGCCCAAGTTCGTATTTTCTGCATGAGGTTTCGTTGTAGCTGGTAAATATATATTGGTTAGTTTCTAGTTTTCTGCGCGGTTCATGGCAGACAACCTACTGTGGGCTTTTTGGATCATTGTGTTGTACTGATGTATTATGACTTTGCATATTGTTTATTTATAATGGTTCTTGTTCTCTTTCCTTTTTGTCCTAGTCTTTTACCACATACATACCCACCCACTTATGATGATGAAGTCCTAGCCTAGTCCCTTAATATTGAGAAAACGTAAATAGTTGTCGTCTAAATAGAATTCGTATTGCGTGACTGTCTCTGTATTAGGCCAACGTTAATAATTATGACTTCCAACTATCCATCATTTGTTATGTGCGTTATTGCTTGTAATCCTGGGCGTTTGGCGAGCGTTGAATGTTAGTTCTTTCTCCTCGGCAAGCACAATTACTATCCAAAATATGTCTCGCTTCTTTATCTGCTACCAATTTAACCTGTGGAGTCGTAGTCGTCGTTTGTTTTTACGGCGGTTTTGTCATTTTGAAATAAAGCCTTTTTGTTCTGTGACTAAGGTTGGGTCTGAAAGTGTGCCACACCGGCCGTAGCCCAGTGGTAGAGCGACCCAGGTTCGAACCCCATGGTTGACACAATAACATTCCTTCCTTCCTGGGATGGTTTTTCCCGTCTGTCATATCGCCAATGGTAGGCGTACGTAAGCTTGCTTGTTGCCTATCCTGTAAAACATTGTCATGATGTGCTTTCTTTGAATAAAACATTTGTTTAAACCAATGGTTTGGTATAGAGGTTGGACTTCCATGTACAGTACTTCATTTCTCAAAGTGTGGGAATTTCTCGGTGGAACTGTTGTGTGGGAATTTGTGTTGGTTTCGTAGATCGAAAATTTAACTCGGCTCTGAAATTAGTGCGTTTTGGGTGAAAACCCATTTTTCACTTATTTTTGTACCGGTTCACATTTAACTAAGCTTTGTGGGGTTTTGTGCGCCCTAACGTTGCGCTTTGTCTCGTAAGCTGACTTAAGTTAACCCTGAACCACTACAGGGACTGCCAAATCCCATTTCCCCGTTCCCGGGGCAAGTAAAAAAAAAAGTTGCTTGGAAAGACAAATCACGAAAGTCAATTGCCCTGAAGAAAGGTAAACACTGTGAACGTAAAACAACACAACTAGATCTTCGGCACCGAATCCTGTTTACTTTGATCTGCGTAGTATCCCGTGGAACGCGCGTTTGGAATGTTGACGTCACACTCTTAATACGATATATTACAGCGGATTTGATTGGTCAATGGTTCAACCTTCAGCCAACGAAAGTGCTCGTTTTATCAATTGTGGGTTGATAAATCACAGCATATTTGATTGATCAATTGTTCAAACGTCCGCCAATGACAGCGCTCCTTTTATCTTGTTCGACTGTAAGATGACCTATCTTTTTGGGTGTTTTGGAAGAGTTTTTTTTTTTTTTTTTTTTTGCTTTCACTATGTGGGCAAGTACATGTTTGAGCGGGAAAGTTGAAAATGACATGTTGCTTACCCCGGGGCAAGCTGTTGTTGAAAACAATGGGCTAGCCCTGCACTAGAGCAATCGTACTGCTGAGATGGGCAGCGAACATTTCACACCAGCTCAATTCCTATGTGAGCAGCACTGTTTAGTGCCTCCACATTTTGCTTGCTGCGGGCTATTTATAGCTTGCCTGCACCCTCCCTTCCAGTGAAAGGAAGTATCGGCGAAGCTATTTATAGCTAGCCTGGCTTACTTAACCTCAAAATCTAAAAAGCTTTGGTTGAGTCGCTGTGATTTGCCACGGTTTAAACATCTTGCCCATCACGAGGTTGGAAACCGGGTCATCGGTGTAGTCCAACGCTCTTCCACCGAGTTGCGGTTGCCCACGGGTCAATAAAATGTACGTTTCAAACAACGGCTACAATGGTGTGAGCAGTGAACTGTTGTATGGTGAGTGACAATGTTGGTACAGGTCTGGAAGACGCCTCAGAAGTAGTTTAGACTGGACGGTAGACGACCGATGCGACTACGTCCTAACAGGTCTGGAAGACGCCTCAGAAGTAGTTTAGACTGGACGGTAAACGACCGATGCGACTACGTCCTGGGGGAAGGGAATTTGATTGTCGCTACCGGTGATATTCTCTCGCGTCGACAACGCATTTTTAGCGAACTGCAAGTATGAAAAACCTTTTAACGTGGTGTGTTTTATATCTCTGTTAGCTGTGTCTTGCCTTCTTTTATAATAATCCTTGCTCACTTGGACCATAAACCCCGAGAAAATACGGGTCTGTGTTACAAAGCTGGTATGTCTTTTAAAGTTTTGTTATGTGCATAAAATAAGGAATAAAAACAAAACCCCTCTTCCCCCCCCCCCTCTCTTTCCTCCCAATCCGTCCTCTATTCCTGCCCTCCGTACCCCTATTTCTCCAGAGACCTAACCCAGCAGCTTTTTGTTTACATAGTGTTTGCTTTTGGGGCATCTTCTGTGCAAATATCAAAAACGTGGGTTTTTTTGTGTGCTATATGTGTGCCATGTTCAGGTCAGAACTAGTCCAGTTCATTTTCAGGGGACGTTTTCTCTGTATATCTTTTGTGGGTATGTGTCGTGAAAACTCTTCGTCGCCTTGGACGACGAGTACTTTTGCCGGACCTCAGAATAGACTGATGACTCGGAGAGAGAATGTGGAGAGAAAGAGAGAGAGAGAGAGAGAGAGGGGGGGGGGGGAAGGGGCTAACGAAGTGTTGCAGGGAGGGAATGGAAATGTATTGTGTGCGTGTGTATGTTGGCCTCTTCTGTCTGCGTGTGTATATGTGTGTGTGTTTATGGGGGTGTGTTTGTGTGTGTGTGAAAGGGAGAGAAAGAGAGACAGAGACAGACTGAGGCGCTGACGACTTGTAGAGAATGGAAATGTATGCGGGAACATACGTGCGTGCGAGCGTTGGCCTGTGTGTGTGTGTGTGTGTGTGTGTGTGTGTGTGTGTGTGTGTGCATAAGGTTGTGTGCATGAGTATGTGTGTGCGTGCGTGTTCATGATTATGTGTGTGCGTGCGTGTGTGTTCATGAGTATGTGTGTGCGTGCGTGTGTGTTCATGAGTGGGTGTGTGTGTGCGCCTGTGTATGTGAGTGTGTGTGAAGGACAGTGTGATATTGTGGCCGACGACTTGTTGCAGGGGATGGGAATTTAATGTTGGAGGCTGTTAGGCCGTGGCATCTGCTATCGATTGCTTTTCAAAGCTCACTGCTCGCATCCTAGGGCAGCGGTGTGGCACCACGCCACTTCCGGATTTTACACTAGACAGTGTGTGTGTGTGTGTGTGTGTGTGTGTGTGTGTACGTACCTAACCATCATAGTGGGTTTATGCATAGGTTACACTTACGTGCAACTGGGTTTAAAAAAATACTGGGTTCCAAAATCTGAAACTCAGTTTTTTTAAAACCGGGTTTGCAATAGGAACAACAAAAAAGGTGTATACACAAAGTTTGAGCGAGAAACCCACAATTGCGGTTGAGTCAACTTTGAGTTTGAGCCAGTTAACACTCCGCGATGTGTGTTCTCGCTGGTCAACCAGTCGAATACACGCACTGTCAGGGGAGGTAACTCGGAACGCCACACGCTACGTTCCGGCAGGCAAGATGGAGGTAAGTGCTTTTTCGTTTTATTCAGTTGTATTTTGTCCTCCTGTCTCTGTAAATAGTTGTTTAATCTATATTTTGTGCTTCTAGGATGTTGCTTTAAAATGTTCCCTTGGTAAAATTCAAAGCTTTTTCAGTGTGCTTTTGTACTTTTAAAATCATATCAATTTTCGTGTGGATGTTGTGGTCTTTTGATTGTCAACACAGCCACAGGGTCTGCATTTTTGTTTGTTACTTTTTGAAGAACACAAAAATAAATTTGCTGCATTTTAATTTAATTGTATTTGATATTAATGAAGAGTCTTGTGAAGTCTCTTGAACATTGCAACAGTTACCATGAGAAATGTATATCTCTTTTGTTCACACTGAGGTTTTCAAAACTTGAATTTTTTCTCATTTACAAAAAAGACGGTCAGTGAAGATAGTACAAGAAGTAAATAAGGGAGGTATTGATGTGTTATTTTATTCATATGTAGATTGATTAAATAAATTTTTAAAATATTTTTTAAGAATAACAATTTTAGTAGGCAAACTGAATGTTGTCAGAATAAAAACAATAAGCTTTTAACATGGACCGTTTACGATACCGCAACTTTCATTTTTCTGTATTTTCCTTGTGTTCTGATGTAATTTTTAAAAAAACACACACCATGTTGCAACCTACAGTAAATTACACAGTTCTGGCTGCCGCTACCTACATAAGTTATATCTTTTGGTTTATGGTCCACCTGTCTGTTTTCCTTGGATGAAAGGAAATAGAATATGTGAAAACTGATTGATGCATTAAACTGCTTAACATGAGTGTTCGTATTTAATTAGCTATTTCATTTGTTAAATGTCTTTATCTGTTTTGCAGAAAACTGGCAGCGTTTTTGCTGATGAAAATGAAGAAAAATGTGATCTTGAAAATTTGTGAGTACGTTTAAAATCTGTCTGTTATTGAGCTTCTTTATTCCAGAAATCCTACTAAAGGTTTTATTTAGATGAACACCAAATGGATATAGTTTCTATTTTTCTGCTGTTTACCGACTTAATATCCCTCATCATTAAATACATTTAACGTTCCCTGCTCTATTTTAAACTGGAATAATGCACTTAATATTTGATATCAGTATTATTCCTAGACTGTTTTAAGCATGGTCATATTTTTTGTAATCATTCAGCTTGTGCTGCCTACACATTTACGATTGAGTAACTGTTAGATCTCATGCTGTCATTCAGCACATTGATAGTGTAACATTAATAGTTAGAACACCATTTTCACATCTGCATCTACTCTATTTTCCGAATTGTTAGCTGTAATTCTGAGTACGCATAATTATTTTAATAAATTCTATTTTTTTCCCAAGAACATCCTGTTATGCCTCGAGTTTATCCGGTTGCGGAGAAGTCGCTGTAGTCCGACGACGACCCAGGAGGCATTTGGAAGGAAGACGTCCCACTCCATCACCATCAACATCTTCATCGCCTTCATTGTACTCATCAGGTGACAGCTGGTGTGTGTCAGTACTTATTGAATTTTATAATAGTGTTGTTTGCTTTGAAAAATAAAAACACACATTGATTGCAGTATAGAGTCGGTGCCACAGCAAAGCAGTTTACAACTGGCAGCTCCACTCCTCAAATCAAACTGTGACCTGCTAACACAAATTTTGTTGGGGGTATATTGTTTCTTCATTGTAAAGAGGGAGGTGAGGAGAGCATGGGTGAGGGAGGAGAATGGGGGGGGGACATTAGTGTACATGGCAGAGCTAGACATCTTTTTTGAATCCTATTCTACCCTATCCTATCCCGTAACTCGGAGGTCGTAGGGGCACCACAGATGATAGTTTAACCAGCGTACTCCATCTTTCCCTGTCATCAGCAACCCTGATTGTTTCGCTCAGTGTCAAACCAGTCCATTCTCGAATGTTGTCATCCCACCTCTTTTTCGGTCTCCATTTTCTTCTACCTCCTTGCACTGTGCCTAGCAGGATGGTCTTTGCAAGACCTGCTGATCTAGTGACGTGGCCATCCCATCGGAGTTTCCGTTTTTTCACCACTGTGAGCAGGTCATCGTGTTGTCCAATGGCTTGTGAGATGGTCTGTCGGACTTCGTCGTTGGTGATGTGCTGGGTATAGGAAATGCACAGAAGTCTTCTGTAGCACCTCATCTCCATGCTTTGTATTCTTCGTTGGAGATCTGCTGTGAGGGTCCATGTTTTGCAAGCATATAGGAAGATGGAGATGACAAGGGAGCGCAGCAGCCTTACCTTGGAATGTAAACTGATGGTCCTGTCTTTCCAAATTGGCTTCAACCTCGCCAGGGCAGCAGTTGTTTGTGCGATCCTGGAGAGGACTTCCTGTCGGGACCCATTGTCTGATATAATTGCTCCTAAATATTTGAAGCTAAGCACTGTGTTGAGGATTGGCCTTGGACTTTGATGTCCGTGTTGATGCCATTGGTGTTGTTGGTCATCATTTTGGTCTTCTCTGCACTTATTTCTATTCCATAGGCTCTGGAGGTGGTGTCAAGCCTCTGTACCAGCTGTTCAAGTTCTTGTTCCTTTCCAGCCAATCCATCAACGTCATCCGCAAAACGAAGTTTGGAGATTGCTCTTCCCCCTATGCTGACTGTGCCCTCGTGATCTGCAAGGGCATCTGACATGATGCGCTCTAGGAAGATGTTGAAGAGTGTTGGAGAGAGTAGGCATCCCTGACGCACACCGATTGTTGTTCTGAACCAGTTTCCGATGGCGCTGTTGTGGAGGACTGCACTGGTAGCCTTGCCATACAGGCTTTTGATGACTTCAATAAACTTAGGGCTGATGTTGTACACTCTCATGGTTGCCCACAGAGCTGCATGCCAAACTCGGTCAAACGCCTTTTGAAGTCTACAAACACATGATATAGATGTTGTTGGTGCTGTAGGTATTTCTCGCAGATTATTCTGAGGTTGAAAATCTGTTCAGTGGTACTTCGCCCTTCCCTGAATCCTGCTTTCTCTTCAGCTATAATTTGTTCAGCTTGGGGTTTCAACCTGTTGAGTATTATTTTCAGGAGGACCTTGCTGGGATGGCTGATGAGGCTGATGGTGCGGTAATTTTCACATTCCTGAAGGTTACCATTTTTGGGAAGAGTGATAACAAGCGACTGGGTCCATGGTGTAGGCCACTCCCCACTCTGCCAGATCTTGTTACAGATAATGGTGAGTGCGTCAATCATCGCTTCTCCTCATGCTTGAAGCAGTTCCGCGGGTATGTTGTCCACTCCTGCTGACTTCCCTTTCTTTAGCGATTGCACTGCTGCCTCAACTTGTTCCCGGAGAATTGGGAGGATTTCTTCTTCTTCTCTGTTCTCGGGACATGCTAGAACTGATGGGTCTCCGTTTGGTGTGTGGTTGGTCAGAGCAGTACTTTGTCCATCTGTCCAAGACTTCTTGTTCTTCTGTAAGGCAAATGTCAGACTTGCTTTGAATCGTGGAGACCTTGGGCTGTTTAACACTTGTCAGCCGCTTCACAGTCTGGTAAGCCTTCTTGCTGTTGTTCTTGTTCAGACTGTTCTCTATTTTCTGGTACTGATCTTCTATCCAGCTCCTTTGCTGTGCGCATGCCTTTTCGGATGTCATTGTTGATTTATCGGTAGGCATCAGCTCCCTGTGAGGTGTTCTTTTTCTTTTTTATCTCTCTTCGTTTATCACACAGGTCCCAAAGTTCAGGTGTGATCCACAACTTTTTCTTTGGCCGGTGCTGTCCAAGGATCTCCGTGGCAGCATCTGTCACAGCTAAGTTGAAGGTGGTGGTCATGGTTTTGACATCTACTTCACCAGCTTCCAAAATGAGCAGTGGTGCAAATTTCCCTCCAATTGTGGCCTGAAATATTTCTGCCACCCCCGGGTCTTGCAGTTTGTCCAGGTCGAACTTCAGTCTCGTGCACTTTGCTGTGTTTACTCTCTTCAAGTGAAGCCGGAAAGACATCATCACGAGATCGTGGTCACTTCCGATGTCTGCTCCTGGAAAAGTGCGTGTCCTGCCAATGTGGATGCTTGATCTGAAACGTTTTTTTGACCATGATGTAGTCGATCTGGTTGTGATGCTCCCCGCCGGGACTGCGCCATGTCCATCGTCTGCATTTTTTGTGGAGACCAAGCGTGTTTGCCAGTATCAGATTGTTGTATCTGGCAAACTCCAACAGTCTCAGACCCCTGTAATTTGACTCGTTGTTGCAGTGGGCTCCACATGTGTCTCCCAAGTTGTGGTGCGCATCTTGGCCAACCTTGGCATTCCAGTCGTCTTCCACTATGACTATGTCCTTCTTCGGCACTTGGTCAAGGACAGCCTGTAGATTTTCATAGAAATCCTCAACTTCGCAGTCATCATAGTCTGATGTTGGGGCATAGGCCTGGATGATGGTGATGTTGAAAGGGGCTGCTCTCAGATGGATGGTAATGAGTTTACTGGAGACTGGGCGGCAACCGATGACAGTGGCTAGAATGTTCTTGTGGACCAAGAATCCAACTCCGTGTTCGTGCCTGCCATCTCTACCGCTGAAATAAAGATTGTGGCCTTTGTCGGTCGTTGTTTCACCTATACCTTTCCAGCGCAGTTCGCTGATCGGTCGTTGAAATGTTCCATCGATAGTGGTCCATCTCGTGGGCCAGTTCTTCTAATTTTCCCTGCGCATTTAGGGTCCTGACATTCCAGGTTCCTATGACGATGTTATTTCTGGTGCGGATCTTGCTTAATTGTCCATCAGTGGCACACTTATCGCCTCCGTCCTGGTGGCCAACGGAAGGCGCGGTCCTTGTTGATCCGGGCGACGACCGATCTGGTATGGAGTAAATGGTTTTATTCATCATGCAGTGTGTCTTGGGCAAGAAAGACCTGGCAGGGCCCAATCCTCTCCAGGCTGTTGGCCACAGCCGATATCCACGAATACAGTGTGGCTCGCCTTGGCCCCGAGCACGTGGTCGTTGAACCTGTAGTAACATGAGGTTCCTACGTCCTGGCCGTTGACGTCTGTGTAGAAGACCTTCGCCCAGTGATGCCGTGCTGAATTCACCCCTGTTAGTCGCCTCTTACGACACGTCGGGAAACGTTGGGTCTATTCTGATCAGTGCCCGAACCCATAAGATCAAAGTTTTAGCTCAATTTTACAGTTGTTAATTGGGCACATGAAATGCAGACTGCATTCTCATTATAATGTACACAATTCGCTCTGGGCTTTTCACGTTGTATAGGTATGCTTTGTATTTTAAAAAGCAGGCATGTTGAGGAACCTTTGTACTGAGTAGCTAGTAAGCATAAGAGTTTCTATAACTATTTCATAATTTGGTTGCTAGTAGCTAGTGGGTCGAAGTTGTTAGTGGGAAAAAAATGCTGTCCCACTTCCTCCGGGCATTTGTGCCCTTTTTTCTTCACCCTCTACCCACTAAGCTTTAAACGTGTTTTGCTTGTTTCTTTTACACTTTGAAGAGGGTGTGTAGTACATTCATGTACAAGAAAATTAGAGTGCAGAATATAATATTTCATTGATGAATCAGTAGGCAGTGTTGTCAGTCAATTCCCTTTTGTAGTTGAACCAGTTCAAGCCTCTACTCTTTTTAACTTCCATTCCCTTCTCCCACCCCAGGCCCACCACCCCACCCCTGGGTTTGAAAATGTTCTTATGCCGATGTATTTGTTCTGCTGTTTAAACCCTGTGTTCTGATTCTGCTACTTGTTCGCAGGAGGGCTGAAGAGGAGCATGAGGATTCTAAAGACTCTAATTCATCGGAAGGCCCTGTCAAGAAACAAGCTAGAAAAAGGCGTGCCAGCAGACCAAAATGCATCCATCATCAGCTTTGATGCTGCCATCAGTGCTACCCCGTTCTTCAGTGTTTGAACCATGTGCCATGATTCGCTTAGATATAGAATATATATTTAAATTTGTTTGCAAATCTATTCAAGATTAGTCATAAATAGTAAAAAATTGCATGTTTAAATTTTGTCCGTCTGTCTGCCTTCCATCTGTGCAAACCTTTAAAGTGGCTAATTACACGAGACCTCGAAATTTATCATTGATTGAATTACTACACTTCAAGGTCACAGGTTCAACAAATGTTAGTCAAGCTATGTCAGTTTTCCACAAAATTTCTTTTTAATCCAAGTTATTAATAGCGCATGCATATTTGGTTAACCTTCCTCCAGGGTCAAGGTAATTGGAGATGTCCAAAATAATAAAATCTGTTGCTGTAGTTTATTTTATCGTACATGAGTGCATTTATAGCTGGAGGTCAAGGTCAAGAGCATCTAAATATCAAAGCTGGTATTACTTTGCATTTTAATCCCACCGTTTCAATCATTTAACTTTTTGTTTTTTTGGGCCTCTCATTTGTGTGTTAATTATTGGGAGTTCCATAAGGAGCATGTGAGTCATATTGACTTTGCCTTTCCAGTGATTGAGGGTGTTCATCATGTTCAAAGCTGTTTGAGGTGCTACTTGTCATTTAGTCATTGAAATAACCTATTTCAGGTTTACTGCTCTGTATTTGTGTAGACTAGTTTTTATGCCAGCTTTGTTTTGTAGTAGATTTCTGTCTTAAACTTAAGAGAAAGTGGTGAATTAATCTGGCAAAGCACCAAATTATTTTTCTTTGCCAAGTTAATACATATGTTATTCTCGGGGTTCTTGTTCATCAAGAAGCAAAGTCAAGACTAACGACTATATAATTCTGCACTTCGCATGCAATCTTTGAGGTGCTGGGAAGAAAACTAATTATTAGTGGTTGCACTCAATTGATCCATATTCAGAATATAATTATTAAATTAATGGGGAACTATAAACAATTTATGTAAAACCTAACTAAATGAAGTTGATAAAAAAAGTAATAATAATATAAACAAATTACGTTATACTAGACACTTTCAAAATAAAAAATGTTAACAAATTATGTCTGTTTTATGTTGTTCATATGTTTGTTTTACATTACCAGTTCTCTGCTTTCTTATTTTTCCATTCTTGTTCTTTTTCAATGAAGATTTGTATACTTTTCCACCCTTCTCATTCTTTCTTTTCCTCTGGAGATTTTATGCTTTTTCTCCACGCTTCTCCTCATTCTTCTTTCTATTAATTCTTCTTCGAACTCCTCATTCTTCTTTATCTTTCTCCTTCTTGCCTTTTCTTCAGTAATTTGATTTAAATCTGGAAGTAATAAGTTGAACATGAAAAAAGTATCCACAGTTAACATTTGAGAACGATAAGATATCTTTTTTGCAGATCTTCCAGTCTGGTTTCAAATGAAAACCTTTAAAACCATACAATACAAAGTAAATGTAAGCAAAGTAAATACGCCAAGAATGTTTACTTAATGCCCAATTTTTCTTTTCGATTTTTACTCACACCAGCTAATCATTTTTTGACTATGGGGAGAAAAAGAGGGTCACACACTGACCTATCCAGAGGTAACAACCTCAGACCTTTCGGTTCTCAGTTCAATGCTTTAACCACTGAGCTTACATTACATTACATGCTTATTGCTTTAGGTCCAGCGGACTCTTCCGAGCCAAATCAGGACCGGACAACCCCTGATCCGCATAAAAGATCTGCTGAAACAACCCTAGTGGTAAAACTGAAAGCTCTCCACCAGCCAGTCACTTTACAATAAAGACATCCCACGCAGGGGACGCTGAGGCTGTACTCTAATTTATCGAACCCCCGTTTACAAAAACAAAATAGAATACAAACATCATTATAAATTATCAACAAAACACATACATATAAAATGCCTACATTGCTAAATAATAACATCATAGGAAGCCCTAGTAACCACCTGGCAGAAAGCGTCCAATATTCCCAAGCTGATCCAACAGACCTCATACACAAATAAGGAGTCTTGTCCCGGAAGAGATTTCAAGAAAAAAGGTAGGGGACTGGTCTAGCAAAGAAGAAGATAGTATAGCAGATTGATAGAACAGAGCAGGAATGAGAAAGAGCAAATGAGAAAGACAGCGACAGTGAGAATTTAAAGCACTAAATTTCCAGAAAGTGGGGATACTATTTATACTGAAACCCCCGGCACCCCAACGGGGGAAACCACTGAGCTACCGCCCAGCTCTAAAAGTAAATGGCAAAAGTCTATCCTTCAATAACAGCTCTAATTCTATACAGTAGCTTATATACCTACTGAAAATATTGTATTTGAAATTATAAAAACGAAATCAGAGGAAATTCTGAGCAATAGTAAAAGTTGTTTCATTAGTTGAATTAAACAAAGAGTGTCAGTGTACTGCACACACGTACTGAAAATCTTGCAAATGCAACCTTGGCCATTTATACGTTTTGGTTGTGTCCGTGTGTGTGATAAACCCAGTTTTTCCACAGAAACCCAGATGTCCAATATGCATGTGTAAAAACCCACTAGTATAAATGAACCCACTTTTTCATAGCACAATTTCTCCTTTTGTTTTTGCCAAAAATGAAAACGGCTGTGACAGATAACCTTACAAGAGGCTATTGTATCCGTTGAGTGAATAGGAATGGTCTGTAATGAAGGGAAAGGATGGAACCCAGTTTGCCTTGTTTTGAACATAAACCCACTATTATAGTTTTGAACGTATGTGTGTGTGTGTGTGTGTTTCAGAGAGAGAGAGAGATTCAGTCGACTTGATAACAATTAGGTTGTGTTTTGAGACAGTGATCCTATACAAGAATGACAATATTCATATCTTTATTTATTTATTTATTGTGGAGAGAGGTGGGGTGGGTGGGGAGGCAAACCTCACTCTCACATTAATGCTAATTTACATTCCTATTGATTTACTCTTTCTCTTCCCCCCCCCAACCCCTCACTCTCTCTTTCTTCAACCTAGCTTTGTCACTAGATTAGCTTAAGAGCGTCATTGGTGTCTGAACAGAACAGACAGGACCGGCTGCTTCACGGGAAGATCTCGATACATGGGATGGAGTGTCTACATATCTGGCGTTGTAGTTCGCAGACACAGTAATTTCATTGACGCCTATAAGAAGAAGTACAGAGATGGTGTGTGTTTGTGTGTGTATGAGAGAGAGAGTGTGTGCGTTTGTGCGCACGCTCATAAGTGCGTGGTGCTTGTCAAGCTTGTCACGCGGGGGTATGTGTTATTAGAGAGAGCGAGAGAATTGGGGAGAAAGAGAGAGATGTAGGGGGAAGGTGAATTGTCCAAAGTTCCAAGACGGAGTTAATTAAGAGCAAGATGAAAAAAGAAGAAGAAGAAGGTAAGTCGATATGACCCCATTTTCATCGCAATTTCCAGTTTTAATAAGCCATATTTGCTATGTTTATTTTTATATATAATTTCGGACGAAGGCCTGGTATTGTGGGGCGGATTCAGCAGTATGTGCGGTTTCAGCGGTGTGGGTGTGCGTGCGTGTGTGTGTGTGTGTGTGTCTGTGTGTGTTTGTACGTGCCGTAATGTGAAATATTAATATTACAGAAGACGACGAAATAGAAGCAGTACATAATACGGGTAAAAATCACATGTGTCCTAGAAAATATTCTTGACCCCAGGTTTTACGATTTTGTTTTTCTCCATATTATTTTTGAAATTGTAAATATTACAGATTGGGAAGAAGAAGAAAATGATGACATTATTATTAGAAACAGAAACAATAGTACGTGGAAGGTTTAAAATCATACACAGATGATGTTATCCCAGGTATGGGTGAGATAGGTTTGCTGTTATGTCAGTGTTAATATTAAGAAAGAGGGGAAGAAGGATGAGCAGCAACACAAGAAGAAAAAGAGTGAAGTCAATCTGTATTACCCACAGTACTATTGCATCTCACAAAATAAGAAAAGAAAACACTTTTTAAAAAAATAGAAATAATATATAACGTCACTGTATAACCAGTACTACAAATACGTTTTTTTCAATAATAATAGATGCGTACTATTAATTTTGCTCTTAACATCTAAACACATGCACACGCTGTCTCTCTTTCACACACACACACACACACACACACACCTACACCCACACACACACACACACACCAATCTCTTCCAGTTCTCTCTCTTCTAACACAAATACACCCCCATAACAGATTTATAAACACTTACATTTGGCTGACAGAAGTGTTCACACCATGTAGAGACAATTAAAATAAAATTATCACTAATTATAGTAGTTTTGAGGATGTGAAATAAATAGTGTTAAATTACACAGAGGATAGGCTACTTTAAAAGGACGGTTTATGTTTATATTTTTATACGGAGGTAAGTTATTATTTTAAAAAAAAGAAGAAGAAGAAGAAGAAGTTAAAGAAGAAGAAATGTGAGCTTCGTCGTTAATACTTGTGTAATCATATGGTAAGTTTGCGCGCTGCGAGCATCAACGTCGTGGTTTAAGCGCATAGCACGTCTCGTACATCATCATCATCATCATTATCATCATCATCATCATCATCATCATCATCATCATCATCATCATCATCATCATCATCATCATCATCATCATCATCATCATCATTATCATCAGTTACGAATACTATAAAAGAAACTCCATTCCAGGTTGGTGAGATAAGTTTTGTTGTTGTTTTCCAGCACTTACATCATTATTAATATAAGCGCTATGAGCTATTTGACGAAGGGCGCTGTACAAATGTATATTATTATTATTATTATTATTATTATTATTATTATTATTATTATTATTATTATTATAGGCTCTGTGGGTTCGGGCAAATAGAATAGACCCAACGTTTCCCGGCGTGTCGTAAGAGGCGACTAACAGGGGTGATGTTAGCACGGCATCACTGGGCGAAAGTCTTCTACACAGAAGTCACCGGCCAGGGCGGAGGAACCTCACGTTACTACAGGTTCAACGACCACGTGCTCAGGGCCAAGGCGAGCCACACTGTATTCGTGGATTTCGGCTGTGGCCAACAGCCTGGAGAGGATTGGGCCCTGCCAGGTCTTTTTTTGCCCAAGACACAACACATGATGAGGCTATCCACTAATTCCATGCCGGATCGGTCGTCGCCCGGCTACACAAGGACTGCGCCTTCCGTTGGCCACCAGGACGGAGGTGAAAAGTATGCTACTGATGGACAAATTAGCAAGATCCGCACGAGAAACAACATCGTCATAGGAACCTGGAATGTCAGGACCCTAACTGCGGAAGGAAAATTAGAAGAACTGGCCCACGAGCTGGACCACTATCGATGGAACGTTCTAGGTATCAGCGAACTGCGCTGGAAAGGCCTAGGTGAAACAACGACTGACAAAGGCCACAAGCTCTATTTCAGCGGTAGAGATGACAGGCACGAACACGGCGTTGGATTCTTGGTCCACAAGAACATTCTAGCCACTGTCATGGGTTGCCGCCCAGTCTCCAGTAGACTCATTACCATCCGTCTGAGAGCAACCCCTTTCAACATTACCATCATCCAGGCCTATGCTCCAACATCAGACTATGAAGACAGCGAAGTGGAGGATTTTTATGAAAATATACAGGCGGCCCTTGACCAAGTGCCGAAGAAGGACATAGTCATAGTGCAAGGCGACTGGAATGCCAAGGTTGGCCAAGATGCGCACCACAACTGGGGAGACACATGCGGACCCCACTGCAACAACGAGACAAATGACAGGGGTCTGAGGCTATTGGAGTTTGCCAGATACAACAATCTGGTACTGGCAAACACGCTTGGACTCCACAAAAAATCCAGACGATGGACATGGCACAGTCCCGGCGGGGAACATCACAACCAGATCGACTACATCATGGTCAAGAAACGCTTCAGATCAAGCATCAACATTGGCAGGACACGCACTTTTCCAGGAGCAGACATTGGAAGTGACCACGATCTCGTGATGATGTCTTTCCGGCTCCATTTGAAGAGAGTAAATACAGCAAAGTGCACTAGGCTGAAGTTCGACCTGGACAAACTGCAAGACCCGGAGGTGGCAAAAATATTTCAGGCCACAATTGGAGGGAAATTTGCACCACTGCTTATTTTGGGGGCAGGCGAAGTAGATGTCAACACCATGACCAATACCTTCAACTCAGCTGTAACAGATGCCGCCACTGAGATCCTTGGCAAGCACCGACCAAAGAAGAAGCCGTGGATCACACCTGAACTTTTGGATCTGTGTGATAAACGAAGAGAGTTAAAAAAGAAAAAGAACACCTCACAGGGAGCTGATGTCTACCGAAAAATCAACAATGACATCCGAAAAGGCATGCGCACAGCAAAGGAGAACTGGATAGAAGATCAATGCCAGGAAATAGAGAACAATCTGAACAAGAACAACAGCAAGAAGGCCTACCAGACTGTGAAGCGGCTGACAAGTGTTAAACAGCCCAAAGTCTCCACTATCCAAAGCAAGTCTGGCATTTGCCTTACAGAAGAACAAGAAGTCTTGGACAGATGGACAGAGTACTGCTCTGACCTTTACAACCATACACCAAATGGAGACCCATCAGTTCTAGCATGTCCCGAGAGCAGAGAAGAAGAAGAAATCCTCCCAATTCTCCGGGAAGAAGTTGAGGCAGCAGTGCAATCGCTGAAGAAAGGGAAGTCAGCGGGAGTGGACAACATACCAGCGGAACTGCTACAAGCAGGAGGAGAAGCGATGACTGATGCTCTCACCATTATCTGTAACAAGATCTGGCAGAGTGGGGAATGGCCTACACCATGGACCCAGTCGCTTGTCATCACTCTTCCCAAAAAAGGTAACCTTCAGGAGTGTGAAAATTACCGCACCATCAGCCTCATCAGCCATCCCAGCAAGGTCCTCCTGAAAATAATACTCAACAGGTTGAAACCACAAGCTGAACAAATCATAGCTGAAGAACAAGCAGGATTCATGGCAGGGGCGAAGTACCACTGAACAGATTTTCAACCTCAGAATAATCTGTGAGAAATACCTACAGCACCAACAACATCTATATCATGTGTTCATAGACTTCAAGAAGGCATTTGACCGAGTCTGGCATGCAGCTCTATGGGCAACCATGAAAGTGTACAACATCAGCCCTAAAATTATAGAAGTCATCAAAAGCCTGTATGACAAGGCTACCAGTGCAGTCCTCCATAACAGCGTCATCGGGAACTGGTTCAGAACAACAATCGGTGTGCGTCAAGGATGCCTACTCTCCCCAACACTCTTCAACATCTTCCTAGAGCGCATCATGTCAGATGCTCTTGCAGATCACGAAGGCACAGTCAGCATAGGGGGCAGAGCAATCTCCAATCTTCGTTTTGCGGATGATATTGATGGATTGGCTGGAGAGGAACAAGAACTTGAACAGCTTGTACAGAGGCTTGACACCACCTCCAGAGCTTATGGAATGGAAATAAGTGCAGAGAAGACCAAAATGATGACCAACAACACCAATGGCATCAACACGGACATCAAAGTACAAGGCCAATCCCTCAACACAGTGCACAGCTTCAAATATTTAGGAGCCATTGTGTCAGACAATGGGTCTCGACAGGAAGTCCTCTCCAGGATCGCACAAACAACTGCTGCCCTGACAAGGTTGAAGCCCATTTGGAAAGACAGAACCATCAGTCTACATTCCAAAGTAAGACTGCTGCGCTCTCTGGTCATCTCCATCTTCCTATATGCTTGCGAAGCATGGACTCTCACAGCAGATCTCCAACGAAGAATACAAAGCATGGAGATGAGGTGCTACAGAAGACTTCTGTGCATTTTCTATACCCAACACATCACCAACGTTGAAGTCCGACAGACCATCACACAAGCCATTGGACAACACGATGACCTGCTCACAGTGGTGAAGAAACGGAAACTCCGATGGTATGGCCACGTCACCAGATCATCAGGCCTTGCAAAGACCATTCTGCAAGGCACAGTGCAAGGAGGTAGAAGAAGGGGGAGACCGAAAAAGAGGTGGGAGGACAACATTCGAGAATGGACTGGTTTGACACTGAGCGAAGCCATGAGGGCTGCTGAGGACAGAGAAAGATGGAGTATGCTGGTTAAGCGATCATCTGTGGTGCCCCTACGACCTTCGGGTTATGGGACAGGATAGGATTATTATTATTATTATTATTATTATTATTATTATTATTATTATTATTATTATTATTATTATTATTATTATTACTACTACTACTACTACTACTACTACTACTACTACTACTACTACTACTACTACTACTACTACTACTACTACTACTATACTACTACTATTGGCCGCCCAGTGCAGTCCCTGTTGACATTGTTTGATCGGAAACTGATGATTTATTGTGTAGCTGCCCCAGCCATAGCCTTATGAATGAACATTGGAGTTTTTGGTCCACCCCCACCATTGGACATTGGACGATACGGGGATAACCATCCCAGGGAAGTGAGAGAGAGGGAGGTGAGGGGTGGAGGGGAGTTGGATGGAACTTAAATCAAACTGACCCACCAGAACAATGATACTGCTAAGATGGACAGCGACCAGTGGCCTGCTACAAATCTTGCCCACCACCCAATGGAACCCGGGTCATCGGTGTCCAGGCGAACGCTCTAGCCCTGAGCTACGGTTGAGGGTCTGATAGTCTTTAGGGGAAAATAGAATGGCTAGGTGGGCAATGACAAGGCCATAAGGCCTACTACATTTACCGATCTACCTATAAGGCAAATACATTTGGTGTACCTTGTTGTCGAAACAACCCAACATGAAATCATTTCGATTCAATGTAACAAATCTATTTTTGTTTTACCCATCAGAGGGAATTAAAATTATACAGCCACGTACAAATGAATGGCTGCTGGTCGCTTTGGAGCATACGTCCCTTCATCGAAGAATCGGCAACAACAACAATTTGCAACAACAAGCAACTGAACAGAACGGAGAGAGCGGAGAGTTGGGACAGAAACCGTGGAGGAAAGCAGAGAAGGGGAATTGAAGCATGCTAAGCCGTAATCTCCCCACCCCCACACCCTTCCCCCTGTGGCCTGGGGGGTGCGGAGATGGAGTTTGATAATCATTTTTGCGCCGCAGGATGGCGGGAAGATTGTGGCAGGGCGGGAACAAAAAGGCCTCCAATGAGGTAAGGGGCACCGAAATGGACCGGCGACAAACTTGGTACGGCGTCCAGTGACTGAAAGATCGCAGTTTAGCACATTTCATGGCACTATTTTAGACATTTGGACAGCAACTCATGAAATAGTAAACGAAGCATACTAATTGTCGATTGAAGCAAAACAATTGTTGATTCCTTGGAAAACGGGACTTTCCACAGCACGTGTGTCACATTGGGAGAGGGAGAGGGCGGGGAGTGGTGGAGGAGGGGGCAGGGTATAAAGAAGCGCAGTCAGTCCAAGCGTAGTAGTGATCGATTGTCAAATCTGTCAACAGTGTGGGTTGGCAGTGGATCTGGGAAAGCTGGGTTGCGGTCAGTGCGGACTAGGTAAGAACAATGAGAAATAGCCACTGAACTAAATAAACTTTTAGATCAGTGGAAATAGCAGTGACGGGACGTCGGTCGTATCGTCTAACACACACACACGCACACACACACAGCCGAGGTTACACAGTATTATCATGACTTTCCCGAAACGCCACATACTTTGTGCTGACAATGGGTCATATTTCGTGCCCAATTTTAAGTACTTTGCAGTTTTCGAACCCAAACCTTAACCCTAACCTAAACCCTAACCCTAACCCTAACGGATCATTGTTCTGACGTCAAAACAAGTAGGCATGTCAATACAAGTTATGTAGATGTTCACTGTTTTGTCCAGATAATACTGTGTAAACAAGGACACACACACACACACAAGCCCACACACCCACCTCCCCCTTCCCCCCCTACACACCAAACACCACTTGTGGGTGACTGCCTTCTCGATCGTCTCACAAAGGTTGTGGTCTTGTGTATTGGGTTTGTCTTGCGTTTCATTGGTGGAGACAGTGCAAGGTTTTTCGTGTTTATTAAATTGTCGACGATATAAATAACGTTGATAGGATGTTGATGATTGCTTGACTCGGCCGTGAAAGGGTTAGCTTCTTGCTCCATCACTTTCGGTGCTATACGTGCCATATTCGTTTGCTTCAGCCAGTTCCGTTCTTCAATTTTCTATTTTTCTCTACAATTTGTTTTCTCTCTATTTTCTCTTATGTACAATCGGTGTGAGTGCTTTGGTATGTTAAAGTAATGTTTAGCTGATCTAATTATTTCAATAGCGTTTTACACGCCCTCATCATCTTCTGAACGTCATTGTGTTACTCAACATTTTGATTCAGTTTGCAGTATGCCGACAGCACATTCAGAAATGTAAGTGAGAAAACGTTCGATTATCAAGAATTTGGTACATTTTAATAATAAGTTTGAGCTGGTACATTCATTGACTTATTACAATTAGTACATTGTTTTATGTATCATTCAATAATGGTATTTTGATGCAACTGATCTAATCTTTCAAATATAAAAATTCTATTTCCTTTCTGTCGTCTGAAAGCGATCTTTCTGCCTTTGTGTTACACTGTTGTTGTTTTTTATCAGTAGTTGATTCAGCCCCGATGCTTGAATCCTGATAAGTGTAGCTCAGATTCGTTTATCCACGCAACCTGTTCACTCAGCAACAAGGCAGGAGTCGTCGTATGAAGTTTTCCAACTTTATTCAGCGTACATCAACAACTGCATACAATCGCTCAATCGCTTTTTCCACTTTCTCAACTTTTTCAACTCCACTTCACAACTCTGAAATAGTGCGGTACTTATATATTCTCTCTATACTCTAGAGAACGTTCGAATATTCCAGCGTGACGCAATTACAGCCAATGACAATAAAATTCGTCATCAGGACTATGCACTGTCTTATTCTTATGTCATACAACTTTCTTTTGGCTAGAAGAATCGCTCAGCTACTAGTAGATTTATCTAGATGCCTCGATCGATAGTAAACAAACAACCCTAGAAAATCCAAGGTAAAGGTCACTGGAGTTGTCGGTTATTATAGGTACTTTGATGTGACCTTGACCCTAAACAATGAGAGGTATTAAGTCCAAACTTGTTGCATTTAGAGATGATAGATTGATCTTTTATATATGTTCCGTGTTTGTGTTCATCTTGGTCAAGGTCATTTTAGGTATTGCAAAAACTTCTTAAAAATTAGGTCACCGTACAATGGAATGCCTGTCTTTTTAACCCATGGTATGCAACATTGGATCATACATAAGCGTGAGATCACGTGAAGCTCAAGATCCCTGAAGGTCATGGTAATCCAAAAGGTCATTGTGGGTTGTGTTTTTTTTAGTCTAATACAAGTTTTGCTGTAGTTTATGTGATCACACATGAGTGTTTTTGGAGCCGGAGGTCAAGATTATTCCAAGGTCAAGAGTATAGAAAGATTCAAGTAAGTATTATTTTTGATTTTAACTCCACCGCTTCATTTTGATTTTTTTTCCTGGGCACTCATTTTCATTAAAATATTGGAAGATCCATTAGGAGCATATGAGTCATATGGGCTTTGCCTTTCTAGTTTGTGTGTGAGAGTGGGCTAAACAGTGAGCGTGTATGGTGGTTCAAGTCGCCGTTCTTTGAGCCTGCTTGGTGATTTGGGAAAAGTGCGTACATAGCATCCAGGATGATGATGATAAAGAAGAAGAAGATGATGATCATGATGATGATCATGATGATGATGATCATGATGATGATTATTATTATTATTATTATTATTTTTATTATTATTATTATTATTTTCTTCATTTTTGTTTTATTCAGACCAAGTTTAAAAGTTGCCAATGTTTTTTGCTCATTGCAAAGAATTTGTTAAAGAAAACGTTGTACATTGCTTAGGCAGAAGCTAAATAAAATAATGTGTACATAAATATAATGTATGTAATTGTGTAATATTTTACACCAAAATATCTATTTAGGAAACCATGGATATGCTGTTATAATAAATATTGCACCAATTCAATGTACTATATCCATTTTCGTTAACATTTCTCTTGGTTCATTTCCATTTGACAAACGTATTTGTACTATATTTGTAAACGTATTTGTACTATATGTATTTGAATTTTTTTTCACAAAGAGTTGGAGCATTGGTAAACTTGTTTGCTACGTAATTTTTTTTTTTTACAGTATTTGCTCCCTTCATAGCTTTTACTACACTATATGTTTTATTTTGCTCCATTTGCACTGTATCCCTTCATTAAAATACTAGACCATTTATTTTCAAATAGAACCTAATAGAACCAACGCATTCAAAAAAGTCAAGTATTGGAAACTGTTTAAAAAAATTTAATTCCTAAAGAGATAAAAACGAACCATCCTCATTTAAAATATCTCTCACAAAATAAACATTTTTTGTTGTCCAGTTATCAAAATAAAAATCCACAAATCTTAAATTTATCATTAAAACACAGTGGTTCAGCTAAAGCCTCCAAAGTATTTTCAATATTTACTTTATCATAGAAGTCAGTGAAGGTTAAACACAAAAATGGATTTATATTACTGCCGGGTTTAAAAACCAAAGGTCCATATTCTTTAATCATGTTAACCTGCGGACAGTCTTTGAATAAAAAGTTGGTTTTTTTTTTCGATTGCTTGATTCTAAATAAACTTTCTGTTTGGTTTAACCGTGTCAGTTTCAGTGACTTTATATACGTTGCAATGTGCGGAATATATTAATACCAACATTTTGAATGCTATAAACCGCAACTGATATTTTCACTTTATCTTTTTTTTTTTTAATCTCATACAAAATAAAAACGCTTCTTTTGTAGCGGATCTATGAGATCATCAGACGGATTTGGAAGCATCTTCTACATGTACACAAGTTTTGATGATATAAGCGATTTAACTATTGTTATTTTACGAACAGGTGTGGTTGGTGTTTTTGCCCATGTATAAAATAACTTTTTTGTTTCATTATAATGTGTCCATAAAATTGAAATTCTGCCATCGACAAAGATTAGCTGTAAACCAGAGGATTAGCATTTTGAACTCTGATTGGGTTCCAGGTCATTTTTTATATTCGATAAATACTTTATTTATATCACTGTTGTTTATTTCCTAACCATATCTTACGTGCATGTATTTTCATGCTTTTGCTTGAGGCCAGTGTTTCAAAGTCTCCCAAAACAATAAATAATTCCCCAAATGAAGTCTCCTTCTAATAACAAGTAGTAGTAGTAGTAGTAGTAGTAGTAGTAGTAGTAGTAGTAGTAGTAGTAGTAGTAGTAGTAGTAGTAGTAGTAGTAGTAGTAGTAGTGTTAAAACGTCTTTCCTTGTTGTTGTTGTTGTTGTTGATCTACGATCACTATGTGTACAGACTTTAAATGAAACAAATTTGAAAATAAACTATATTATAAAATAGTTTTTATAAAATATTCAATAATAAATAAAATATATTATAAAATCGTTTTTATCTCTTTAGGAATTAAATTTTTATTTTTTAAGTTTCCAATGCTTGACTTTTTTGAATGCGTTGGTTCTGTTAGGTTCTATTTGAGAAAAAAAAGGTCTAGTATTTCAATGAAGGGATACAGTGCAAGTGGAGCAAAATAAAACATATAGTGTAGCAAAAGCTATAAAGGGAGCAAATACTTTTTATAAAAAAAATGTTTTACGTGGTAAACAAGTTTACCAATGCTCCAACTCTTAGTGAAAAAAAATTGAAATACATATAGTTGGAGGACAAATACGTTTTTCAAATGGAAATGAACTATAAACTATAAACTATAAAATTATAGTAAAGTTTTTGATTTTGATTTCTATAATGAAATAAATTTGCTGAGGTATTTATTTATTTATTTATTTATTGTTATGTTATTTATTTATTTATTTATTTATGTTATTTATTTATTTATTTTTGTTATTTATTTATTTATTTGACGTTTTTTAAAATCTATTTTATTAGTTTTATTATTTAAAGTGAGGTTTGTAATGTTATTCAATGATTGAGTGAGCTGTGCACAATACCGCCTTAAGGCTGAGTGCTATTAGTCGTCGTTTTGTCCTATGTCGTGTGAAAAGGGGGATAGCAGCTGGTGTTTAACCCATTTGCTACCACGATCCCATATATGGGGTCGTGGTAGCAAATGGGTTAACTGTCACCCGATATCTCCTATCCAACATTCTCTCTGTGTAAGTCAGCTTGCCGTGTGTTTTGTGTATTCTTTCTTGCTGCGGTGTTTTATTTTCTTCTTTTGTTTTTTTAATAAAAGTGGTGTGAGGGCCATTTGGAGATTGTATGTGCCAGAACATGCGTTATACGTCGATGGAGTTATCTTAGAATGAATTTAGCCTTACAAGTTTTCATCCAGCCTTCTCTCTGTGTAGGTCAACTGGCCGTGTGTCAGAACATACATTAGACGTCAATGGAATTATTTTAGTATGACTTTACTTTTGAATTCATGTGCCTGTGTTTTTGTGCGCCGTCGGGGTAGGAGAAGTTCTTGAACTGGGAAGGTATATAAGCATCATACATTGAAATAAAATAAAATATTAAATTAATGTAAATAATAAAGCAAAATTAATTAATTAAATAATAAAATACAAGGACTTTAAATGGGCCGACTTGAGGGTATGGCTCTTTTCACTTTCGCTGTCCAGGCATTTTCTCCCACAATGCTCCAGCCTTGCAAGCTTCCTTGCCCACAATCTCCCTGGGGGTCATTGCTTGCAGACCGCACTTTTTGAACAGCAGCAATTGCGGGCAGATCTCTTCTGCTGAAGAGCATCGCCTTGGCAAAATCTTCTTTAGTTTCCCATCACTACCTCAGCTGCCTCCTTTGGCGGAGTCCGTTTTCCTATTCTTTCATTTGTTCTCTTTTGCGCAGCCTTTACCGCCACCTTCATATTTTAAAGCAAGTATTAATATTGTGGACATTCTTGAACATTCGTGAACATTCTTTGTGCCAAAATATTGGATTTTCTAGTCTTCATGCGTGTGTGTCGTTTTGTTGTTCATTCTATTTCTCTGGAAAGGGGAAGTAGTTTCGATTTGTTCTTTTTGATTGTTTTTTTTATTTTCATGATGGCTATGGATTGTTGTTAACCATATATTTGGTCCAATTCAATAGTTAATTGTTGGAAACAACATTAACTTGTAATAACTCAAAAGTTGTTTCAATGTACAGTTTGCTAGATTTATTTGTCATTATATCTTTAAGGATATTTCTAAGCACATTATTTTGCTAGGATTTTGGTTGAAAGAGGTTGTGTAATATCGATTTTTTCTTAAACTAGTGTTATGTAAGGTTGCTGATTCTTTTCTTCCTCGGGGCATATTGTTGATATTTTGTTGTTTCAATGATAAAAGTGGAATTGCAACCTTCCTGAATTAAAAGAAAGAAAGAAATCTTAACTTTAATATTTGGTCGCTGACATTAAAATTGGCGACAAAAACTGCACAAAAAAAATGTTTTTGTGGTATTTTTGTATTGCGTGTGCTGGGATTGTTTCCTCTACACTTTGGCTTTCGCTTTGTCAGCTGAAACCACCTTGGTGTTGCTCTGCCTTGCATGGTTCCTTTTCTCTCAGCAGATACACGCAAATGATTGTATGAATGTATTCTGCATAGCTGCCAACCATCCCGGAAAATCCGGGAATATCCCGTTTTTAGCTGCTACTCCCGTTTATCCCGGAACGCATTTGAAAATTCTGTTTTTCATTTTTTTCGAATTTTGAGTTTTTTTCACTTCTCTATCTCTCCTAGACGAGATTCTTAAAAGCAAAGCCGAGCGAAACTGAAAGTATAGTTTTGAAACCGGAAGTCAGTGCTGATGCATTCTGTGCGGGACTAACCTTTTTTTTACCGCTTTTTGTTAGCCTACTAGCTTTGTGTTGTGCGATTAGGCCTAGACCTATCGGTGTGATGGCTAGACTAACATTGCAAAAAGTGTATTCTATATGAGGTACTAGCTTCAAAACAGACATTATTACAGCTAAACTTTTCGTTTTAAAAGATAGGCATACATTTACAGTATTTCTTTATTATGTGTTAATAAAGAGAGAGACTATAAGGGTATACTAGCTTCAAATGGCATTATTAATATTACTACAGTGTGGACTCTTTAAGGTACTAGCTTCAAAACATTATTACAGCTAAATTTAATGAAAATGCTTCACTTTATTATTTTATGTAGCCTCTTTAATAAAGGCACTATCCTAGAAACATGCTTCTTTATCATTTGCTTTTGTATGAACATGTCATGCCTGCCTTTTTTGTAATTAAACACATGCTCAAAATGCTACTGAACTTTTTATCTGACTCTACTATGTATTTTCTGTCTTCAGTGTGTCCACCATCCTAAAATAGTGAAAGATTGAGAGTAAAATTGAACATAAAACAGTGTGAAATTTTATGCTCCCATAGCGCCAGATTGCACCATTTTGCTTCATTTAAAAAAACAAAACTTTCCGGGGGCGCATGCTCCCGGACCCCCCTAGCTGTTTCGGCCGCGCTGCGCGCGACCTCAATGTATCCCTATTTTAATTTCCAGAAAGTTGGCAGCTATGTATTCATAAAATAAATTGAATTAATGAAATATAAATAATAAAATAAATACAATACAGACTATTAATAAAATACAATATTAAATAATGAAATTAAAGGATAAAATAATAATATAAAAATACATAACATAAATAAAAAGACACTACGATACAATAAATACTATAATAAATAAAATATAATTTAAATAAAATACAAATAAATGAAATAACGAAACGAAATGAAATGAATAAGTGTGATTGTAAAGTTCTTTGATGACTAGCTGTGCATGCAGGCCTACGCTCATTGCAATAGCATCGGCGTACACCCAAGTGGTATATTATTTTATTTGCTTGCGTATTGTTTTGAAACGAATGTAAGGCGAATTATTATGATGATGATGATGATGATGATGATGATGATGATGATGATGATGATGATGATGATGATGATGATGATGATGATGATGATGATGATGATTAGAGAGAGAGAGAGAGAGAGATTTTGCGCCCTGTGCATCCTGCATTACATTACATTACATTACATTACATTACATGGTTATTGCTTTAGGTCCAGCGGACTCTTCCGAGACAAATCAGGACCGGACAACCCCTGATCCGTATAAAAGATCTGCTGAAACAACCCTAGTGGTAAAACTGAAAACTCTCCACCAGCCAGTGTTACACTCCGTTTGATGTTGGTGTTTTCTATCAGTATCTGATTCAGCCCCGATGCTTGAATTCCTGATAGTTGTGTAACTCAGATTCGTTTATTCACGCAACCCGCTCAAGCAGCATACAAGTCACAAAGTCGCCGTATGAAGTTTTCCACTTTTATTCAGCACACATCAACAACTGCATACAATCGCATTTTCACTCTCAAATTTCACTTTCCAACTTACTATCAACAACTCTCAACTTTTTTAACATTGCGGCGCTTATATAGTCTATACATACACGGGAAAAATCGAGAATAATCTACATAAAACACCACAACCAATCAAAATTAATTTCATCATCACGTGACTCACGTCATACAACCTCATTTGGAATGGAAGCTTCCATGGTAACCAACAGAATAATCCACACGCTTCGATCGATAGTAAACAACCGACTCGAGAACGTTCTCAAACAATATCGAGCAACATCAACGTTACACAAAGCTTCTTCTAATAACAACGCAAAATCAAATCAAAGATAAATACACTCTATTACTGCATGCGTTGCAAAATAAAACGAACAGATCTATCGCGCGCGTCACACACAAGCCTACCATTGCACGCGCTTCACACTTAACATCGTGCGCATTTCATACGCACCATTCGCGTTTCAACGTAACAGCCAGTCACTTTACAATAAAGACATCCCACGCAGGGGACGCTGAGGCTATACTTTAATTTATCGAACCCCCGTTTACAAAATCAAAATAGAATACAGACATTATAAATTATCAACAAAACGCATACATATAAAATGCCTACATTGCTAAATAATAACATCATAGGAAGCTCTAGTGACCACCTGGCAGAAAGCGTGTAATATTCCCAAGCTGATCCAACAGACCTCACACACACATAAGGAGTCTTGTCACGGAAGAGTTTTCAAGAAAAAAGGTAGGTGACTGGTCTAGCGAAGAAGAAGATAGTATAGCAGATTGATAGAACAGAGCAGGAATGAGAAAGAGCAAATGAGAAATACAGAGACAGTGGGAATTTAAAGCACTAAATGTCCAGAAAGTGGGGATACTATTTGTACTGAAACCCCCGGCACCCCAACGGGGGAGTGCCTCCTGCCAGCATAGAGTTGAGTTGTGCGCGTAACAAGCATTATGATCATCACCACCAATCATCACCATTATAAGCATGATCACCATCATCTTCTCCAATCATCAATCATCATCACCATCAGATTAACACGTGTTATGAGGCACTAAACATTACTCATTGCTCGGCGCATTTCAGTAGCTCTTTATCATTTAAGTTTTGATTGTACCCACACCACACCCACGAGAGAGGGAAGATGGAGGGATGGAGGGAGTGGTCGGGAGGGAGGGAGAGGTGGGATTGCCTCAGATGAAATAGGTCGGGAACCGGAAAATAGATTCCTTTGGAACGTTGAATGGAGGAGTGAGGGATTGGTGTTTAGGGTCACAATCAAAGAGCAATTTGGAGGCGATAATTGGTCACAGTAAAACTTGGGAGGAAGCAGGATAATGAGAAAATGGCCTCTCCTTTCAGCTTTTTCGTCTGGGGCGGCAAATCAATTTGTTCTTCACTAACTCACCTCTCTTCCTTTTCCCTCTTTCCTTCATCAAAGTCCCATCTTCTCTCCTTCTTTATCGCCCCTCCCCCCCTCCTCTCTCTCTCTCTCTTTCTCTCTTTCTTTTCTCTGTCTCTTTCCCTCTCTCGCTCCCTCTCCCTCCCATCCTCTCTTTTTTTCCTCTTCCCCTCTCGGCATGACATCATAACAAGTTCCTGAGGTATTGTAGCACGATCTTAAAATCACAAAGGCAGAGACCAGTCGCTGGTGATATTTGCCGAAGACGCTTCGTTTTCAATGAGCAAACACGATCGTCACGACAAGGTAGAGGCGCAGGAAGGAGTGAAGGTAATCTCGACATTTGAACAAGACATTTCAGTTGAATGGGCAAAATGTAATCCTCGCGTAAAAGACAGGAACGTAGGAAAGAAATAATTAAGGAAAGAAAGAAAGAAAGTGTTACACGGTTTAATAATCGATTCAGCCCTGATGTTTGAATTTTGATATGTGTAACTCGAATTCGTTTATCCAATCAGCCTGTTCACTCAGCAACAAGGCAGGAGTCGTCGTATAAAGTTTTCCAACTTTATTCAGCAAATATCAACAACTGCATATCTTTCCAAAAATCACTTTACAAAATCACTTCTCGCAAGGAGAGGAAAACGGAGCTTAACGTCGTCCTATTACGTAAGCGTTAAGGACGAATCACCACTTCGCCACCGTGACAGCAATGATTATCATCATATAGATAACTTGATGCTCGAAAAGCAGAAAGTGCAGTACCTATAATAGTCTTTTAACAATCCAGAGAAACTTCGAACATTCCAGAATGACGCAATAACACCCAATCAAAATAAAAGCTACGCACTTTCTTACGACATAGAATGTTTACGAATTTACAAGATTCTATTAACTATCTCCAGAAAGACCTGGAGCATTCGATCGATAATAAAGAAGTAATTCAAGAAAATTCTCAACGCTACTACAACAATATCGCTCGACGAAAAGTATATCAACATTATACAAATCTTTTCTCTAGCAACAACGCAGAATCAAAATCAAAGGTAAAGGACGCAATTATCATTCGCTTTGCAAAACAAAATGTTCGGAACTATCGTGCGCGTCTCCAACGTCACAGAAAGTTGCTTTCATCATTTGGGGAGAGGGGGGGGGGGTTCATTTGAGCGAGCAGACACGATCCTCGTGAAAAGCTATATTTGTTTATATAGTATTTATTTATTATAATTTCATTATATTTTATTGAATCGTTCTTACATAGCGCTTTTCTTGCTCGAGGCGCTGGCCGATACTGGATCTCACTCAGTCCGCCCGAGACACGCACTTGCTGCCGTATGGCGCACAGACCACTGAGCACAGTCCTGGACAACCTGCTCTAGTCCCCCGTTGGGGTGCAGGGGGTTTCAGTATAAATAGTATCCCCACTTTCTGGAAATTTAGTGCTTTAAATTCCCACTGTCGCTGTCTTTCTCATTTGCTCTTTCTCATTCCTGCTCTGTTCTATCAATCTGCTATACGATCTTCTTCTTCGCTAGACCAGTCTCCTACCTTTTTTCTTGAAAACTCTTCCGGGACAAGACTCCTTGTTTGTGTATGAGGTCTGTTGGATCAGCTTGGGAATGTTGGACGCTTTCTGCCAGGTGGTCACTAGGGCTTCCTATGATGTTATTATTTAGCAATGTAGGCATTTTATATGTATGTGTTTTGTTGATAATTTATAATGATGTTTGTATTCTATTTTGTTTTTGTAACCGGGGGTTCGAAAAGTTGGGGTGAAGCCTCAGCCGTCCCCTGCGTGGGATGTCTTTATTGTAAAGTGACTGGCTGGTGGAGGGCATTCAGTTTTCTCACTAGGGTTGTTTCGGCAGATCTTTTATGCGGATTGGGGGTTGTCCGGTCCTGATTTGGATCAGAAGAGTGCGCTGGACCTAAAGCAACAATTATGTAATGTAATGTAATGTAATGGACGACCTGGTATGGGGGAGAATGGCTCTAGTGTTTGGCTGGGTGTATTTTTATATCGTTGGCACCTACTCATCCAGGACAAGAGCGTCAAGGTTTGTCAAGTCTGTGCTATGGAATGCACACCTGCACCGCTTATAATGGTCTCATCCGAAGGACGAATGGAGGCAGACAGACGGACAGAAAAAAAAAAGAAATAAAGGAAAGAAAGACAGAAAGAAAGAAAAAAACGGTTGCTCTCGACATTGGAAGGAGGGATTTCAGTTGAGTGAGCAAACATAAGCCTCTGGGGAAATAAATAGGAAGGGATGAGAGAGAGAGAGAGGGAGGAGGGGCGTGGGGGGAGGAGGCACACATAAAACATGCCACCATTGTGCAGATTTCTCCCAGAAAAGATATTTTGGATTATATTTGTTGTTGGGCACCCTTGCTCTGCCAGTGGCCACATTACAAAGAAAGACGGAAACATGGGGGGTGGGCGAACGGTGAGAAAAAGCGAAATGAGACATTTTACTTCTCCCCATCCCCGTTGCCAGAGCAACCTGATGAAATTTCGCCAGATGAAATCTCGTCTCTTGCCAAATTCGATCCCCTTCTTAAGAGTTTTGGCACGAGTTAAAGATCCGTGATTTGCACACCTCTAGACAGCCTTGTCACCTGCATTCTTCTGCTAGCGTTGTTGCAGTTTGCGTGTGAACCGCTCTGACTAGCAACGCCACACTGGGATTTCTTTCCACAACCATCAGGATCTATTTTTTTGGGGGGGGTGGGGCGGGGGGTTTGTTTGTTGTGCAAATGAAGTGAGATCGTTTCTGGACCGCGACGGGAGATTATTTTAACGGTACGTTTTGTTGACCGTCTTAGATGACTTTGTGTACGATGATCCTCACTCGACTTTCTCCTCCTTCCATCCATCTCCATCCCCCCTTACCATCACCAAGAGTAGCGCTAGCGTCGCTGTTTTTCGCGGCCATTTTGTTAAAATGGCATTTGATGGTTTCCAATACTGGGCATGCTGAACCTTTTGCAACCCAGTATCTGGATCTGAGAACCTCCCAAAAATGAGGTTCGTGATCCTCCACCAACTTTGCATTTAAGGTAGGCAATCGCGCGCCTTTTAGGTCCAATCTTATTACTTCTTGCGCCTTCAGCCGCTTTTGGGCCCAGTGGGTGCGCTAATAGTTCTGGAACTTGTAGAGCGCCGGCAACTCCAGTGTTTCCTGTCTTCGCGCGTCACTTAGATCTAAGAAAAGTAACAGCTAGGATTATGCCTTGCCATGCACTTGCCATCTCCATATTCCTATATATGCTTGCGAAACATGGACCCTCACAGCAGATCTCCAACGAAGAATACAAAGCATGGAGATGAGGTGCTACAGAAGACTTCTGGGCATTTCCTATACCCAGCACATCACCAGCGACGAAGTCCGAGAGACCATCACACAAGCCATTGGACAACACGATGACCTGCTCACAGTGGTGAAAAAACGTAAACTCCGATGGTATGCCTGGCCACGTCACCAGATCATCAGGTCTTGCAAAGACCATCCTGCAAGGCACAGTGCAAAGAAGTAGAAGAAGAGGGAGACCGAAAAAGAGGTGGGAGGACAACATTGGAGAATGGACTGGTTTGACACTGAGCGAAACAATCAGGGTTGCTGAGGACAGAGAAAGATGGAGTACGCTGGTTAAACGATCATCTGTGGTGCCCCCTACGACCTCCGAGTTATGGGATAGGATAGGATAGGATTATGTACTAGTGTATCAAAAGGAATTGCAATGTTGAATGTGCTGTTTACTCTGGATAATAATTAATGCAGCTGCTAGAGTCTGAAAGACATAATTCATTTCATAGCTCTCTGTCTCTGTCTAATTCTCTCTCTCTCTCTCTCTCTCTTTCTATCTCTCTCTCCTCCTCCTCTTTATTTCTTTCTTCCATGAGCTGTTTACTCTTGATATTAATTAATGCAGCTACTAAAGAGTGGAAGGCATGATTCATTTCATATCTCTGTCTCTCTCTCTCTCCCTCATCTTCCTCTTCCTCTTTCTTCATTTCTTCCTTCTCTTTGGGAGTGGGGTGGGGAGGGGAAAGGGAAGTTATTAAAGAAAGTTTGATGATGGAAATCCCTAACTGTCAACATCAGTCAGTGTATGTCTGCCGCCACCGGTACCAATGTCTCTGTTTGTTAGTGAAGTTTACAAATAATGTGCAAAATCGTTTAACCATTTCCACCCTCACCCTCCACCCCCTCCCACCCTCTCTCTCTCTTTCTTTCTTTCTTTCTTTATGGCCCACCGCCGTAGCTCAAGTGGTAGAGCGTTCGCCTGCCACACCGATGACCCAGGTTCGAATCCCGTGGTAGGCGATATAAAATGTGGCCATTTTTACTGTCCATTTTAGCAGTATGATTGCTCTGGTGGTTCAGTGTTGATTCAGGTCCCTGCCCCCTCTTTCCCTGGGATGGTTATCCCCGTCTGCCATATCGCCAATGGTGGGTGTAGACGTTAAACTTCAGTGTTCCCTTCCTTTCTTTATCTCCCCTCTTTCTTGCCCTGTCACCACCCCTCCCTCCGCTCTCTTCCGGAGTACTAAAAGCGCCTCGCCCTGCTGTCTTAATTCTCTCATCATTTTGCGTAGCCGAGACTTACACGTTGGCCTCTTCATTTGTGACGGGTTCTACTGGGCCAGGCTCAACTCGGGTGGGTGGTTTCTCCGTGTATCGACGAGAGATTGGTTGGGGCCGCAGGGGCTTTTAGGAGGCCTTCATTTTTCACACTTTCGTGCCTGAGTCAGCCGGCTGCAATAGGCGACTGTCCACAAAATGCTTCTCTCTGTATAGGGACGACCCATTTTCTTCTCCATCCTGTCCACACTGCAATGTCAGGCCATCATTATACCGTTTCTTACTCATTCCACCTATGATGCCGCAAGACTTGTTGATTCTCTCTCTCTCTCATCCGTCATATGGACTGGGTTGTTGTTTTTTTCCAGACATGTCTGGTTGCCTTCGCCCCGGTCAAAGTAGAAATGGAAGGGAGTTCAATCAAGCTGCAGGTTTCAATTTGAATAAGAAAACTGTGATTTTAGAGGGGATTTTTACCCATTCGTTTTTTTCCTTTCCTTTAATTCATCTGGGAGTTGCAGACCTAAGTCCATGAATTTCTGATCGACGAGTAGAGACCTCGACTGTGCATTTGGGTTCACTACGAGTTGTCTCAAGAGTTTTGAAGCGTTTTTGTTTTGCGGGATCCCCTCTCCCGTCCCCAACGCCTCTCTACACCTTCCATTGATTCACCCCCCCTACCTCCTCTCCCCAACCCACCATGCCACCCCCTCTTCCGGACCCACGCCCAGGGGTTTCTCCGGGTACTCTGGTTTCCTTCCTTCAATAATGCTATTGAAAGAAGTCAATATATAATTTTCAAAAATAAAAATCGATGTTTATTCTGACTTTTCTATAATAACGTTCTTTTCAGATCGCCGCGCTTCGGTTGAAGAAAAAGCGCATGAAAGCATCCTGTAT
>CM072523.1:7590013-7600013 GCA_036898135.1 Oncomelania hupensis | reverse complement strand
GCAACATTATGTTCTTATTATAAACAGCTATATAAACAGTTACATTTTATTTGGCTGCACAAAAATCGCTAATACGTTTTAATGTGTCCATTGTGCGTACTTATTGTTACTGAATGGGTTCACATTGTTGTAACACATTTAGCGGTCCACTGCCCGTGCTCTTATCCATTATAGGTCGGTCTTTACATTCTATTTGTGAACTCACGAATTCCATTTTTTTCCCCTTTCTGTTATTGAAATGTTGCGTTGTGTAAATTCTGTTGAGGATAGGCACAGCATTTACACATTGTTTAGTTTACACCGAGACCGTTGACGGTCTTCGGAAATGGGAGATAACTTGTCTTTTTGTTTTGTCTTTAGTTACCTAGAGTTATCCGGGCGGACATCTCGTCTCAGAACACTATTAAAGATACCCCCGAGCTGCGAGCTCTTCTTCGGGAAAGGGAGTGGTTGGCAGGCAGTGCAAGGCCGAACTAGCGGAGCTAGCTAGGACTGCAACTGACATCAACCTTTGGGTTGATCCGGAAGGTTTGATGGAGGACAGAGCAGACATTGTAGGCGACAAACTGTGTTCGTTTGCAAAGGATGTCCGCCTCAACGTTTGACAACTCTGGCGCAACATGCGGGCAATGCGCAAGTCGGCCAGAGTTGTTTCCCCTCGTATTTCCGAGCATGGTCTATTGTCCACTCTCTTGTTCTTGGAAGTTGCCCTCGTATCCTAATTCTGGACGCACAATGCATAAATCTTTACTCCATTTCACAATTTTTATATTTAATTTTCTTATTTAATTTTGTTGTTGTTGTTGTTGTCTGGTATATTTTTGGTTTGGTTTGGTTGTTGTATTAACGTCTTTTTTCTCCAAGATGATAAAGACCTCAGTGTATTTTGATATAGTGTATTTTGACTGTTGAGCTGGTGTTCAGATTGCCATACTTTTAAAATTTCGCAATAAAATGTCTATTTTGTGAACCGCGGTCTCTACAATATATTTTGGACGCACTATCTATCTATCTATCTATCTATCTATCTATCTATCTATCTATCTATCTATCTATCTATCTATCTATCTATCTATCTATCTATCTATCTATCTATCTATCTATCTATCTATCTATCTATCTATCTATCTATCTATCTATCTATCTATCTATCTATCTATCTATCTATCTATCAGCCTGTCGGACCATTGGGCAGACACGAGGGACGTTGTCGCGAAGAGTTTTTCGCCACTTCAGTCGTCTGTTGCTGTTGTCAGCAGAGGGTGGTGACATGTCCAACGCTGTCCATGTTTTTTCACATCGTCTGCCCATTTCGTTCTTTGCCTTTCTCTGCTCCTGTAACGTAACCTTCCCCGCTGTTCTTTGCAAGGGCGTCGTGCCGTGAGACGCACAATGCGCGTAATTCATCGCCATTACTGTTATTTAAATGCAGTTGCAGTTTCCCCTTTTCTCTGTGGAGCAGGTGCGGCCTTTCAGATTCAGCTAACACGTCTTTAGAGACTAAGAAACTCTCGGTAACTTTATTTTCAAATACATGTTTACGAAAGGCCATTGTTTCAATGTTATCTGGCCGCATGCATCATATATACTGCCGTTATAACTAACACTGTTTAAATATTTACATTTTGCATTATTAGCGGACAAGTTAAGCACCGTCCAGTGCGTTTAGCACTTGAATGGGTGACCGCAAAACGTGAAGCAACAAATAACAACGCCCCCCAGTTGACTCAACTGTGACTGAGTACCTACTCTCTAAAGGGTGGGGAAGGTAAAGCAGCGAGGGAGAGAGATGGGCATCACCCTCATTACGCTGGCCCAAGATAAGTGTGATCTCCAACATCACCCTCCCCTACGGCCACAAGGCTATGGGACTACCTTTGCCTTTTTTTTTTTTTTTTTTAGCGGACAGTTCGTTCAAATTGTTCAGATTGCTTGCATGTTTTAACTGTGCTTCACCATCCCCGCAACCACTGAAGACGCTCCCAGTGTAGAAACGCTGTGTGATCAGGATGGCTAACAAATACAATTGAGGCAGGTTTTCAGAGTAAAGACATATCGCACACTAGTACAGGAGTGGAACTGGTGTAGGCAATGGTGTTGAATGTGGTGTGCTGCCGCAGAAAACAAATCTTTCCACTGTACACTGCAGTCGCTCCACCCAAAATCTTATTTAGGTTGGGAACTATCGGGTGGCATTTCAACTCCGGATGTTCTCCGTTCACACTTTCTTTTTATCATTTGAAAGACATTGTGGAAAGACCCAGAAATGGTGACATCCTCCTGTCCCGCATTGTAGTGTTGTTTTTGTCAAGTTTTTCCTCCCAATGTTTTCAATTCCGTGTCTTATTGGTATCGATTGTGCTGTCAACACTTGGCATCCTCTGCAGTAGTGCTGAAATAGCTAAACCAAGACTTCCTCCTCCTCCTCTTCTTCTTCTTCTTCTTCAGGAAATCGTTAATCCGGTTAATCCGTTTATGTCATGCTGGACGAAAACAACGTTAAACTGTTAATGGCATAATAATAATAATAATAATAATAATAATAATAATAATAATAATAATAATAATAATAATAGTAATAATAATAATAATAATAATAATAATAATAATAATAATAATAATAACCAACACTACTGCTACTACTACTACTACTACTACTACTACTACTACTACTAATACTACTACTACTACTACTATAGTAATAATAATATTATTATTATTGTTGTTATTATTAATATTATTATTATGATGATTTAGTAGTAGTAGTAGTAGTAGTAGTAGTAGTAGTAGTA
This sequence comes from Oncomelania hupensis, assembly GCA_036898135.1. Taxonomy (NCBI): domain Eukaryota; kingdom Metazoa; phylum Mollusca; class Gastropoda; order Littorinimorpha; family Pomatiopsidae; genus Oncomelania; species Oncomelania hupensis. The sequence goes on along the minus strand of CM072523.1, from coordinate 7,597,221 downwards.
GTAGTAGTAGTAGTAGTAGTAGTAGTAGTAAATATGCGATTTAACATAAACTGAACGTCTTCTTCCGAATCGCGCTAATCTGTTAATTCAAGACTTAACGTAAACTGAACATCGTCTTAGGGATCACGTGAATCTATCAATGCAAGACACAACATTAACTGAACGTCGTCTTCGGGATTACGTGAATCTGTCAGTGCCAGACGCAAAATAAACTGAACGTCTTATTCGGGATCACGTGAATCTGTTAACATTAGAGGCAACATAAACTGAACGTCATCTTCGGGGCCACGGTAATCCGTTAACGTTAGACTCAACATAAACGGAACGCTTCTTTTCTCCGACGATCTTTTAATGTAAAGTCTGCCATGCCTGGAAAGCTTGGAGGCACGCGCGCAGGGTAGCACGTGCCAGGTTTGTATCACAGTGTGTCGGGCTGCTTGCTATCTGTCTAGCAGCGTGATTATAAATCTTATCTTGGAGTAAGCCGAACAGGGTAACTTGGGTCCGACACCAGCTTTGTGCGTTTCCAGACTTATCTGGCAATAGTTTGAAGCTAATAGTCGGGAATCCGTACAAGCCAAATGTCGGTCTGTCCGTCCCGTCTGTAGGCCTATCTGTCGGTCCGTTTGACGCCCTATCTCGAGAACCGCTGAGCTGACTGTGACAAAACTTTAGAACATTGCCTAGGTGAGTTGCTGGCCTCACGTGCAATCGTATTTGCTGTACAGCCAAGTTCAAGGTAACTGAAGTCATTGTGTTGCTAAACACGTTTTGCTCAATATCACAAAAACTGCTAAATGGATTTTGTTGAGTTTTGGTCTTCAAAACATTGGCCACCTTTTAGTAGCAGTCTGTCATTCGGTCGCTCCGTCGCTCCCAATGTTTGTTCAGAACATACATTTTGTCTTATCTCCACAATATCTGAATCTACAGTGATCATTGTCACTTTGCGTATACGTAACTACTGCATTCGTCGTGTGTGTACTTTCTCAAAGGTCAAGGTCATTGTGCTTCACCATGTTCTGAACACGTTTCGCTGAATCTACAAAATTGGTTCAGCGGAATTTGGATGTTTTGTTGCAGATAGTTCCATGTTTTCCTTGCGCGTTGTTAGGATAAAGCCAGGTCACAAAGACCGCCAACAAAATTTACTCTTTTCAAACTGCTTATATTTTGGACTGTTTGTATATGTCTGGAGATATCTTTGAATGGCCTGAAATTTTGGTGTGCGTGTGTGTGTGTGTGTGTTCGTATGTGTGTTACTCTTTTGCACAAGGTAAGTGTTTTTGGTTAGACAGAAGTTAGTTGTTGTTTTTTTCTTTCTTGTGCTGCGTGACACTCGCTTATTCATTTCTTCTATCTTTACTCTATAGTCGCGTGGTAGCGAGAACACCGAGCAGAACTTTTTTTCTGCTTGTATGTGCAGATGAGTGGGTCTCCACTTGTTCCACTGTCTCTGTGAAATTTGAATAAAGTGCAGTATATGTATAGCAGGCGTAAATGTCTGTTCTGTGATAAAAAGACGATATATTGCTATACAAAAAGTCTCTGTACATTTTGAACAAAGTGGTGCCTGTATTTAGAAGGTGAACAAGTCTGTTCTGGGATTAAAAGGCGATATATCTCTAGACAGAAAGTCTTGAATTTTGAACAAAATGGTGCATGTATGTAGAAGGTGAACAAGTCTGTTCTGTGATAAAAAGACGATATATCGGTAGACAGAAAGCCTCTGTGAATCTTGAACAAAGTGGTGTATGTATGTAGAAGGCGAACAAGTCTGTTCTGTGAGAACAAGTTCTTTTTTTGTGTGTGTGACAATATATCGGTGTACAGGAAATCTCTGAATTTTGAACAAAAAGTGGTGTATGCATGTAGCAGACAGAAAAGCCTGTTCTGTGATTTATCGGTGGACAGAAAGTCTCTGAATTTTGAACAAAATGGTGTATGTATGTAGCAGACGGAAAAAAAAACCCTGTCCTGTGATTTAAGAAATAAATAAACATTTAAAAAATATATATTTCTTTGCGACGACTGAAGGTTAATTTTCATGCAGTGCCAACGTGTTGTTTCTTACTCTATTGCCACCGTCTGAAGTTTGGAACTGCTGATGTTTATGGTGCGAAACCCTCATGCAAGAACTGTTTATTTGGACGGCGGTAGCGTGTTGGGTTTATAGAAAGATACACGCTGTCTTGGCTTTTGCGTCCCCCTGGATTAAAGAAAGATGGACGAAGATGGGGTACGCTGATTAAACGATCGTCTGTGGTGCCCCAACGACTTTCGAGCTACGGGATGAGATAGGATAGAATTTAAAACAAACGTTTTTATTATATGTTTTGGTGCCAATCTGGGAGGGCGTATCTGCATTAGAAAAGGCTGGGTATACATCCTCCCTCTCTTCCCCGGGGTGTCGGATAGTGCAGTGGTTGGAGCACTCGCTACTGTGTCGAAAGTGAAGCACCGTCCGGTGCGGTTAGCACTTGGATGGGTGACCGCTAAGGTGTGAAGCGACAAACAACAACGCCCCCAGTTGACTCAACTGTGATTGAGTACCTACTCTCTTGAGGGTGGGGAAGGTAAAGCAGCGAGGGAGAGAGTTGGGCATCACCCTCATTACGCTGGCCCAAGATAAGTGTGATCTCCAACATCACGCTCCCCTACGGCCACAAGGCTATGGGACTACCTTTACCTTTACCTTTTTTACCTCTCTTCCCCACCCTGCTTACTCTTACTCTCCGCCTTCCCCTTCTCTTTCCTCTTCTTTGGTAGACAGAACTAATTTCATTGTTTCATTGTATGATCTTGCGGTCTCCGCCTTGTCGCTTTTGTCTACGCCGGGTTGCTTCTCTCTCTCTCTCTCTCTCTCTCTCTCTCTCTCTCTCTCTCTCTCTCTCTCTCTCTCTCTCTCTCTGTCTCTGTCTCTGTCTCTGTCTCTCTCTCTCTCTCTCTGTCTCTGTCTGTCTCTCTCTCTGTCTCTCTCTCTCTCTCCCTCTCCCTCTCCCTCTCTCTCCCTCTCCCTCTCCCTCTCTCCATCTCTCCCTCTCTCTCCCTCTCTCTCTCTCTCTCTCCCTCTCTCCCTCTCCCTCTCTCTCTCTCTCTCTCTCTCTCTCTCTCTCTCGGCGCGTGCCTGCTGTCAATGAGAAGCCCAAGAAGTTTTTGTGAAGCAGACAGATATTTTTATTTGGGCCAGTGATTTTGCTCTGTCTAGTTCTAGGTGTACCAAATGTTATTTTCGTTTATTGGTTATTTGATTTTTCTTTTTAAACTTCGTTCTGATCTTGGAACAACGATATTTGTAGGTGCGCCTCCCCCCCCCCCCCCCCACCATTTCTCTCTCCTCTCTCTCTCTCTCTCTATCTTTCCTCTTTCTCTTCCTCCCCCCTCTCTCTCTTCCTCCCCCCTCTCTCTCTCTCTCTCGCTCTCTGACATGTGTGTGGGCATGCGTGGGTGTCTGTCAAGTTTGTGTTGACCCTCTGACATCCCACTTTGCCGGTGGTTACATGTGTGCTAGGTTTTCGCTTCTCGCGCTTCTCTCTTGAAGACTTTTGAAGACTATGTCAGCTGTGAGTGTGGTTAAGAGTGTGCGTTAGGCAACGCCTGTTTGTCTTGGAGCACAGCGATACCGCATAATTATTTGCTCAGTGCGGCACCGTGTTCTTTCTAGCGTCGCGTCTGACTCACGCGCGGCGTGGTGCAATGTGAGCATGTGTTTACCCCTAAGTCAGCATTTTCCAGTTTTTCTTCATGAAAGGCTTTAAAAATAAATAAATAAATAAAAAAAACGGCCCCTTTAATTTTACGCATATCTGCATGAAAAGTTTTTAAAAAATACATGAAACAACAAAAGATAGATAGATAGATAGATAGATAGATAGATAGATAGATAGATAGATAGATAGATAGATAGATAGATAGATAGATAGATAGATAGATAGATAGATAGATAGATAGATAGATAGATAGATAGATAGATAGATAGATAGATAGATAGATAGATAGATAGATAGATAGATTTCTTTTTTCTTTTTGGTCCCATAGCCTTGTGGCCGTAGGGGAGCGTGATGTTGGAGACCACACTTAACTTGGTCCAGCGTAATGAGGGTGATGCCCTTCTCTCTCCCTCGCTGCTTTATCTTCCCCACACTTAAGAGAGTAGGTACTCAGTCACAGTTGAGTCAACTGGGGGCGTTGTTATTTGTCGCTTCACGTTTTGCGGTCACCCATCCAAGTGCTAACCCCCGTTGGGGTGCCGGGGGTTTCAGTATAAATAGTATTCCCACTTTCTGGAAATTTAGTGCTTTAAATTCCCACTGTCGCTGTCTTTCTCTTTTGCTCTTTCTCATTCCTGCTCTGTTCTATCAATCTGCTATACTATCTTCTTCTTCGCTAGATCAATGACCTACCTTTTTTCTTGAAAACTCTTCCTGGACAAGACTCCTTATTTGTGTATGAGGTCTGTTGGATCAGCTTGGGAATATTGGACGCTTTCTGCCAGGTGGTCACTATGGCTTCCTATGATGTTATTATTTAGCAATGTAGGCATTTTATATGTATGTGTTTTGTTGATATTTTATAATGATGTTTGTATTCTATTTTGTTTTTGTAAACGGTGGTTCGATAAATTAGAGTACAGCCTCAGCGTCCCCTGCGTGAGATGTCTTTATTGTAAAGTGACTGGCTGGTGGAGAGCTTTCAGTTTTACCACTAGGGTTGTTTCAGCAGATCTTTTATGCGGATCAGGGGTTGTCCGGTCCTGATTTGGCTCGGAAGAGTCCGCTGGACCTAAAGCAATAATCATGTAATGTAATCCAAGTGCTAACCGCACTGGACGGTGCTCAACTTGCGACACAGTAGCGAGTGCTCCAACCACTGCGCTATCCGACACCCCTAGATAGATAAGATAAGATAAGGTAAGGTAAGGTGAGGTGAGATGAGATGAGATGAGATAAGATAAGGATGGATTGGGATGGATGGGTAGATGAATGGATAGATGGATAATAATAAATATAGATATAAAATAAATAAATAAACCGGACTAACCCACCCTTTATTCTCCTCTCGTCTTTCCCTGGACATAAAGCGCTTCAATATAGATGGATAAAATCATATATTATGAAATAAAAGGACAAAGTTCCAGAGTATATAGAGACTTTTGGTCCGCAAATGCATTGTGTAGGTGTGTTGTTGTTGTTGTTGTTGTTGTTGTTGTTTTTAATGTCCGCGTTTCGTCCGTCTGTGTATAGCAACTTTTAATTGTTTTTTATTTGATTCTTTTCTTCTATTGTTGCTGGGGTTTTTTGTTTGTTTTGTGTGTGTGTGTGTGTACGTGTGTGATTGTGTGTGTGTGTGTGTTTGTTTGTTTGTTTGTTTGCGCGCGCGCTTTATTTCATTTTTTGCTCGCGACAAAGTAGAGACATCACTAATAATTTGGTTCAAAACTTTGGAAGTAGATTTCCGTAGCCTCACAAACCGTTCAAGACATTTCGTTATTTTTCCCTCCCTCTGTTTCTTTATTAAATGGTTTAGTTTTCTTCAGCTTAACCCGAACTCTCGTGCCTTCAAGAGTATCTGAGAATCAGCCCTTGAAGACACTCAGTCATATTTGTTTAAACTTTCTTCACCCGATGGGAGTGGGAGAGGGGAAATTGGGAGGTGAGGCATGTTTACGTACGATGCATGTGTGTGTGTGAGTGCGCTATACGCGCGTTTCCAGGAATGTATAATGTGTGTACTTGTTGTCTCAGCCGCAGCCTTTTTGTGAGTGGATGTGGATGTTGTTGGCGCTTATCGCAGATAAATAAACGCCGATGTAAACAAAGCAGGGCCTATATCGTTTTTATGTTCTGTCGTTGGCATCTGTTTTATACTGTATCTGATATAAAGGGTTGTATTGGTAAACTAAGTCATTCTCTGGGTCTTTAACTTTCATAGTGCTCCATGCAGGCTGATTAAATATGGATACATTTGTCTGTCTTATATAAGTGTTTTTTTTTTATTTCAAGAGCTGCTCAAGATGCTGCCCACTGCAGACTTTGACTGGGTGTAAGCAACATTAACAGCGATGTACTATTATTTGGTTTGCTACTGAATAAATCTATATTAAAAAAATTAAACAACAGCGTTTAAGAAATAAATCGAACCTGTAGGCTATGAGCAAGGGTTTGAATATATGTGTCTGTGTATGCGTGTGTCATTGAGTGTGTGTATGTGTCAGTGTGTGTGTGTTTGTGCTTGTGTGTAAAATATGAAATGACAAAAGATGTTCCATTTTACTTTTCATCGGCTGTAAAATAGCAGAATAAGCTCAATCGTTGAAGAGGCTGAGCATTGAGGGTCACCTTCGCTTTCGTTATTGAGTCGCCGCTTATCATGGGAGGCATGTTCTTGGACTGCGTGTAAGGAGAAATTCGGTCCTTTTACTGGCAAACCAGGCCATATTTAAGAGTAAGAAAGAAAAAAGAGAACTATGCCCTACAGGATCTACAGGGAACTCTTTTGTACAACATATCTAAGAGATTTATCGACGAGGCTCATCTGGCCACTCCTCGCTTTCAGCGCGCTGTTGTTGATTCATGACTGCCGTAAACGTGTGCAGGGCGTTGTGCCTGGAGGTGACCCTCACAGCAGATCTACAATGAAGAACACAAAGCATGGAGATGAGGTGCTACAGAAGACTTCTGGGCATTTCCTATACCCAGCACATCACCAACGACGAAGTCCGACAAACCATCACACAATCCATTGAACAACACGATAATCTGCTAGCAGTGGTGAAGAAACGGAAACTCTGATGGTATGGCCACGTCACCAGATCATCAGGTCTTGCTTAGACAATACTGCAAGGCACAGTGCAAGGAGGCAGAAGAAGAGGTGGAGGACATTCGAGAATGGACTGGTTTGACACTGAGCGAAACCATCAGGGTTGCTGAGGACAGAGACCAATGGAGTACGCTGGTCAAACGATCATCTGTGGTGTCCCTACGACCTCCGAGTTACGGGCCAAGATAGGAGGATAGGATAGGGTAGTGTTTGTGCCTATAGCGTGTGTAGGGCTTTTGTGCCAGGGTGCGTACGTGAGGTTTTGAGCCAGTGTCTATTTGTGAAGTCGCCCCCGGTTGTAGTTTTTTTACGTTGACTTTTATAGCTCGGCTCTCTGCGTTACCGATTAGCAGCGCTGCCAGCCAGATAAAGCTCAAATCAATGTGCAG
>CM072523.1:7500013-7587513 GCA_036898135.1 Oncomelania hupensis | reverse complement strand
GCATACATTCCATCATAACGGACTTTAAAGATCCTAACGCTCATGTTCTAGACGGGTGAGTGCCGGTAACAAGAACACACCTTGCATGCACTTGGTCCTTCTCCCCCATCCCTGGCTGGCCAGGATAGTGCTCAGTTCTCCGGGCGTCAGACCATGCGCCCAAAGGCTGCAGGTGGGGGTCTCGGGAGGTTTGAGTTAGATCTTGTATCAGCCAGCGCCTAGAGTCTGGTCAAGTACGGCGAGATAAGTGCGCTATAAAAATCCTCAATAATAATATTAATGTGTGTAATCATACGAGAGTCTTGACATTTGTGGCAATCCGTTCTTCACGGGAGTATTCACAACTTTCCGGCATCTCTCATAAAACTCGTGGGTATCGCCATTATAAATTAAAACGAGGTTAAAATGAAACCAAGTTCCGGTATGGCTTGTTTTGCTTTTATCAAAGCTTGATGTGTGACTTTTAAATATGGAAAATTGCCGAAAACGACGATTGTTAGAGCCAGAAAACGAGTGGGATAAGTATAAAAACGGTGGAGGAAGTACATTCTCAGTGAAAGGATGCAAGAAACAATCGTAGAGGCCTGTATTTGTGGCGACTTCGGAGGTGCGTCGATCATCGACAGAAAGTGAAACAGGACCTGAAGACTCTTGTAGTTTTCCATAGCTTCGCCGTCGCAACCTTCACAAAACACGAAGTAGTTGACTATGTTAGGCGAGCGTTGTGGCCAAGTGGGCTAAGGCGGGACAAACTTGCCTTGTCCACAAGCCAGAAACCAATGGCGCCTGACAGGTGTGGGTTCGAGCCAGCATCTGGGCGTTATGTTTTTCCGAATATTTTTCAAAAATTCACAAATAATGTTAGGTAGGTAGGGTTTAGGCGCGCCACTGGCGATAGAAAGGGATAATAAACTGCAGCCAAAAAAAAAATATGTGAGGGTACGATACTGGTGGCCAGTGACACATTTTATTATTCTTGAATATTTGGAAATAACTCACTAAAACACGCGGAGAAAGAAACCGGAAGTATGTTTCATTTAGGGGATTCCCGTTGGTGCATAGGATAGCAGAAAAGTGTGAATACACTTCGGGTGGGCTTAGAGGAAACTAAAAGCAAGGAGTGCAAAAAAAACAAAAACAAAAAAAAGAAGAAAGTTTAAAAATGTGGTAAATGGTTGAGTTTGTGTGTGAGCCAGCACAGCCATTAGTGTTCACCTTCATCGGTACAAAAATATCCCTCATCTGCCTCCTGATTATCTGAGCCTGAGGCCCGACCATTCGACGATGTGAGGAGAGGAAGCTAAAGCTGGGAGAGGGTAGGGTGAGAGAAAAAGAGAGAGACACAAGGAGACATGGAGAGAGGGAGAGAGAGAGCGGCCGGATGGAAGGAGAAAGGGGTAAAGGCAGAACGAGTGACCAAAACACTGAGACACTTAGGATGCACTAGGTACTGTTTCCCCTCCCATTCACACCAGCCACACCTACCCGCACCTCCGCCCCGTCCCACCCACACTTGTTTGAATGTCGCTGCTGTGGTTTTACTAAGAAGGCAGCCCGAATGTCGCCCACATGAGTGACGAATATATAAATATATAATTATGTGTGTGGGGTTTTTGTTTTGTTTTGTTTTGTTTGTTTTTGTTGGGTGTTTTTTTTGGGGGGGCTGGGGGTGGGTGGAGAGAAGGGGACTGGCATGCATGCAATGTAGGTGAGTCTATGTAATCACCTCCCTCTCCTCACTCCGCCCCCACATGACCTCCCCCCCAAAAATAAAGAAAACCAGATTTTTGCAAATCTGTGCGAGATGAGTTCTAAATAGTCCAAAAATGACACCTACAAAAAAAAAGGGTGTCCATCCCTCTGTCAAACAGTCTGTCTGCGCCAAACTTGCGAGTGGTTTAATATCTCAGAACCTATTTCAACTATCACAACCAAACTTTGGTAAGATGGTGTATACCCATGAGGCCTCAAAAATGATCAGTGAATGATTGACTTCACTTGAAGGTCAAGGCCGCAGGGTCAACAAATGTGAGTTAAAAGAAGACTCAAACGTTTTCGCAAAAGTTCACTTTTTTTTTCTAGATTATTAATATTGAACTTCTGATTCTTTGATACATTATAGATATCAATGAGAGACACACGTACATGTACTGTACACATTTTGTCAACCTCACTCGAAGGTCAAGTCCACTGGAAGTATCCAAAGCCGGTTGTTATAGGTAGTTTGAAGTTACCTTGACCCTAAACATGAGAGAGGTAAAGTCCACACTTGTTGTATTTAGAGATGATAGATCGATCTTTCATATCTGTTCCGTTTTTGCTTTGATCTTGAAGGTCAAGGTAATTTTAGGCCTTGCAAAAACATACCAAAAAATAGGTCATCGTACAGTGGAAAGGCTGTATATTTAACCCAACATTAACGTTATTTGATCAGAAATGCAGGGCAGGTCACGTGAGGGTCAAGGTCATCCCTAGGTCAAGGTGCCTGAAGGTCAAGGTCATCCCAAGAACATTTTTTTGGGCATAATACAACTTTTGCTGTAGTTTATTTGATTGTACATTAGTGTATTTGGAACCGGAGGTCAAGGTCAAGCGCATAGAAAGATCAAAGTCGGTATTTGTATTTTCATGCCACCGTTTCATGTGGGGGTTTTCCCTTCCGGGCACTCATTTTCATGTTAAATATTGCGAGTTCATATGGAGTATGTGAGTTATATGGGATTTGCCCTTCTAGTTTTAAAAAAGAAGGTGAAAACAAGAAAAAGAAGAACGAGCAGAAAAAAAATGTAAAAGAAGGAAGATTAGGAAGAAGAAGAAGAAGAAGAAGATGATGATGATGATGATGATGATGATGATGATGATGATGATGATGATGATGATGATAAAGGAACGAAAGAAAAAAGAAAGAAAGAAAGAAGGAATGGGAAGGAAAGGAGAGAGAGAGAGAGACAGAGAGAGAGAGAGAGAGAGAGAGAGAGAGAGAGAGAGGAGAAGAAGAAGAAGAAGAAGAAGAAGAAGAAGAAGAAGAAAAAGAAAAGGAAGAAGAAGAAGAAGAAGAAGAAAAAGAATTTAACGAAAAAATAAGAAGTAAAAAAAAGAAGAAGAAGAAAAAGAATTTAACGAAAAAAAAAAGTAAAAAAAAAAAGGTCTTCAGTTTGCCAAGAAAAGGAAGGAAGACAGAAAGAGGTCAGTAGAAATAACCAAAAATAAATAAAGAGTATAAAGCATGACCTTGCTGTGATAGGAGAGGTCGTGCCGTGAACTAGTGTGAAATTATGTAGCTGATCTGGGTCACACTGCTAAACAGGAACACGCGTAGTCGTGCCGTGAACTAGTGTGAAATTATGTAGCTGATCTGGGTCACACTGCTAAACAAGAACACGCGTAGTCGTGCCGTGTATTACCTTGTATTGTGACTACTGGCTCAGCCGTTGAGTTAAATACATGTAGATGGAATCTTTGAAATCGTGTGCGTGTTATCTCCTTTAGTCTGCTTACTCGCCTACCTACGCGCAGGCCACATTTTAATTTTCCCGTGTAAAGAAATTTCAGATTTTGAAACATGGTCTATATAGGTCGTGATTATATTATGCATACAAATTTGCCTTTCCACTGCACGTGTATGTAATGTATGTATGTATATGTATGTATGTAATGTATGTATATATGTATATATGAGTGTAATGTATGTAATGTAATGTAATGTAATGTATGTAGGCCTATATGTATGTATGTATATATATGTATATGTTGATATAAATAGTATGTATGTATGTAATGTGTATAATGTATGTAATGTGTGTATGTAGGTAGCGCGTTAGACCGCTTGGACAGTAAGATTGCGTTTTGTCCTGTCTCAATTGGAATGTTCGTGGAAGATTCGTGGAGATTCAAAAACGTTTTTGTTTTTTTTCCGAGGTTCTCAGGATCCGAACTTACGTTCCTGAATTTTTTTTTTTTTTTGTTGGGGGGGTCCAGCAACCTAGGTTCGGCATCTGATAACCTCAAAAAAAGTTGTTTAACTTTCCGGAACCTTCCACGAATCTTCCATTTAAGGCAGGCCATTAGATATAAGTAATAATCATATTAAATAAAACCCAAAGAACGAACAGAACAATAAACATGAATAAATAAATTTGTAGATTAATAATAACAACAACAACAACAATAATAATAATAATAATAATAATAATAATAATAATAATAATAATAATAATAATAATAATAATAATATGATGATGATGATGATGATGATGATGATGATGATGATGATGATGATGATGATGATGATGATGATGATGATGATGATTTTATAGAGCAAAATCCAACTTTGCTCTAAGCGCTCTCAGCTACGGAAATTACCGCTTGAAAAATAACCTCCCAGAATTTTTTTTTTAAATCACACATGACATTCTTAAGTTGCTGCCGAAGGAATTAAGGACTTGATTAGATAAAAAGTTGAAAATGAAGAACGATATATCCATCACCCAATCAATGAATCATTCACTTATGCTTTGCGTATCAGCTAGTGAGATGTTGCTGGCTATATTTTGCTGGCACTTCTGCTTTTGCTTTATTTATTTATCTGAAATACAGCCGTTGCAATAGAACACTATAAGTATAACTTGATCGCACCATGTGATTTAGACCACAGTTCATTATGAGTGGTTTCTGTTGTTAGCAGTCGCCATCATTCTTATGGATGAGGTCTCCTAACCCACGAGCATGCAGCCTTTTTCTTTTTCTAGCAGCGCTCTCAACTGTACTTTAGAATGGTATGAAGAAGTAGGGTACTTCTACTGAAGCTTGTATCCATTTTTGTACTTGACCCCTTGACCCCCAACGCCTTAAAAAATGAGTGAAGAGCACTGAGAAATACCTGAAGCACCGTGATTGGAACAATGAACAGATAACGACAGAAATACTGATATTGTAATAGTAAATTGTAATGCAGTAATAATATAGTAAGCTCAAAATGTACTGTTCCATTTTCCAGCTATGGGGTGGGTTGGGCCGGATTTTAGGGAGAGAGGAGGGAGGAGGCTGAGGTGTTGAAGAGGGCTATAGAACGATAATTGCAATGGCGCTAATTATAATTGTTCAATTGTACAAATTGTTGTAGTGTCCAAAAAGAGACAGCGGAAGTTCTTGTATATATACAATAATATAGCAAGCTGAAATTGTACTTCACTAAAAATAGTAAGCTGAAAATGGTCTTCATTACAAAAATAGAAAGCTGAAAATGTTGTGCATACAGTAATAGACAGCTGAAATCGTTCTGCCTTACATAAATAGACAGCTGAAATTATACTACAGTACAAAATATGCAACTGAAATTGTACTACATTACAAAATAAAAAAACTGAAATTGTTCTACAGCTAGCTGAAGTTGTATTGTACAGTACATGAATAAGCAGCTGGAATTGTACTGGCAGGTTTCTGGTTTTTATCGGACAATAAAGTTGTATTGTATTGTATTGTATTGTATATAGCAAGCTGAGATTGTACTGTACTGAAAATAGCAAGCTGAAATGGAACTGTACAAAAAATAGCAAGCTGAAATTGTACTGTACTGAAAATAGCAAGCTGAAATTGTACTGTACTGAAAATAGCAAGCTGAAATTGTACTGTACTGAAAACAGCAAGCTGAAATTGTACTGTACTGAAAATAGCAAGCTGAAATTGTACTGTACTGAAAATAGCAAGCTGAAATTGTACTGTACTGAAAATAGCGAGCTGAAATTGTATTTTATTGAAAATAGCAAAAATAGCAAGCTGAAATTGTACTGTACTGAAAATAGCAAGCTGAAATTGTACTGTACTGAAAATAGCAAGCTGAAATTGTACTGTACTGAAAATAGCAAGCTGAAATTGTACTGAAGATAGCGAGCTGAAATTGTACTGTACTGAAAATAGCAAGCTGAAATTGTACTGTACTGAAAATAGCGAGCTGAAATTGTATTTTATTGAAAATAGCAAAAATAGCAAGCTGAAATTGTACTGTACTGAAAATAGCAAGCTGAAATTGTACTGTACTGAAAATAGCAAGCTGAAATTGTACTGAAGATAGCGAGCTGAAATTGTACTGTACTGAAAATAGCAAGCTGAAATTGTACTGTACTGAAAATAGCAAGCTGAAATTGTACTGTCCCATTTCAGCGGTGGCTTAATTGGTGGACACAGATAAGGTGAGGGTTGGGAAGGTAAAAAAAATGGGGGAGGGGGTGGCGGAGGGAGAGATAGGAAGATGGAGCAGCAGAGGACAATGGAATGTTAACGGCAACAGTATATCATATTGTAAGCTGAAATTGTACTTTAATACAAACAACAACAACAACAAATAACATGAAAATTCTATAACGTGTCCAATAGTAGTAAAGTGAGGGGTACTGTTCCATTTTCACCTGTGGAGAGGCGAGGGATGGGGGAGCGGGAGAAGCCCAAAATAACCAGAAGGTTCTTCCATATTTGTCTGTGCCTATCAAAAATGTAGGCTTCATTTTTAACTTTGGTTACTGTGCGTTGACTGTGGGGGCCTTCCAAACGTGGTGTGTGTGTGTCAGAGAGAGAGAGAGAGAGAGAGGGAGAGAGAGCGATTGCGTCTTAAAGGGGAAGTATTTTAATTTCATAGAAGCTTGTTTGAAGCTTGATATTTAGCACACGAATGTGCCCCACTGCACTGCATTATTTTGTCTCCATTGGTGTGGTGGCTTTGTGTTTGCTTGGTCTGTGGCGTACATTGGAGTTTCGCCGCTCGCAACCGTCTAATTAGACGTAAGTGTACGTACAACTCTTTTCACTTTGTAGTCCAGAGGAAGAATTTCTCAAGACAGAAAAAAAGAAGTGTTCATTTTCCCTGTTGTTCCTTCCATTCATTCGTTCGCTTGTTTGCCCACTCTCTCGTTCAGGCAGTTGAACAATTTCTGCAGCAGCATTTAAAACCACGACGTTAGTAGTGCCACTGTTAGTTTCCGATTAGTGTGCAAAGTCGGTTTTGTGAAATTGTATCTCAATAAACGGGTTTAAACAGTACATTCGATTCAGTCATGTTGTTTAATATCTTTTCACAACGATGCGGTTGTGGGGAAGAATAATAACAGGATTGGCAGTTTAACAGTTGTGGTTTTGGACGTGCTGATCGCACAGGTTTTTGTAAAGCGTTCAACAGTCATCGGCGGTTAATGTCCATGGAACGTTTGCTTTTTTAGAAAGAGTAGAATAATTTTAAAAGCGCATCGTTGGAGTTGTGTTGGTGTGGTTGTTGTGAAGCGTTGAACAGTCGTGTGCAGTATGTTTGCTGGTGTGCATTGCCATGTGCGGGCTTGTGGAGGAGAGAGAGAGAGAGAGAGAGAGAGAGAGAGAGAGAGAGAGAGAGAGTTTGTGTGTGTGTATGTCGGTGTGTCGGGAGTGAACGATTTACTGTGTTTGTTTTGGCTTCCGTGGAAAGGAGGCCTTATCGCTTCTTCGTTTTCTCGTAAATCACGTGTATGTGTGTGTGTTCGCGTTCGTGTGTGCTACTGGGAATAACAGCGTATTGCACTTTTACAGCGGTTGTACTTTACCTCTAAGCTCGTGTTCTGGGGTAAGCATTTCGTTGCAGTTGTCTTGGAGTAGCTCAGTGACGTGTATCGATAGCAGCGGGTTTTTACTTTCAACTTCTGGTCCCAGGCTATCACTATCATCCTTACCGGATGGTTTGATGTGAACCAGCTTTGTGTGTTTGCGGAGTTACTAATGTTAAAGTAAGCAAGGTAAGAATTATTGTAGAATTACTGCATTTACCTTCTTGTATGCCCTAACAGTCTAACAGTCTCATTTTTGATAAATCGGTTTTTGCTGTTGTTTAGATGAAATAACCCGAGATATTGGTTCTTTAGTTAATGAAATTACCCGTTATGTCGGTTTATTAAACCTGTCTTCAAAGCTCGTTTGGTCCTCGTGTGTGTGAATCGGTCCTGTGTTTTGTTACAACAAATACCTCGTAATATTGGTTATATTTTAAACTTGTGTTCATAGCTTGTTTGGTCCCACATTTGTGCGAATCGGTCCTGTGGTTGTTAGAAGGAATTTGGAACTTGTCAAAGTTCTTTTAGTCCTATAGAGGCTGATTTGCGTGAATTGGGCTTGTGTTTGTTAGAGAAATTAACGTGTAATATCGGGTTTATTTGGAACTTATTCTCTACGTTAGTTTGGTTCTAAGTTTCAAAGTTCGTTTAGTCCTCCTGTGTATCAATCGGTCCTATGTTTGTTAAGAGGAAATAACCCGTAATAGCGGTTTTTTTTTCGAACTTGTCGGTTAGTCCTATAGAGGCAGATTTGTGGGAATTGGTCTTGCGTTTTTAGAGAAATGAACGCGAAGGCCTAATGGCGGTTTTAATTCAAACTTGTCTTCAAAGTTCGTCTAGTCCTAGGGCTAGATAGGTCGCTTTGTGCAAATCGGTCCTATTTTTGTTAATGGACATAATGTGTAATAGCGGCTTTAATTCGAACTTGTCAACGTTCGTTTAGTCCTATAGAGGCTTATATGTGTTAAGTGGTATTACGTTTGTCGGAGCGAATAACCCATAATAACGATTTTACTTGAAACTTGCCTCAAAGTTTTAGTTCCTAGAGGCTCATTTGCGTGAAGGGCGCCAGTGTGCGTTAGATACAATTAACGCGTAATGGAGGTTTTATTTCAAACTTTTGTAAGTTTGTATAGCCCTTAATATTGCTTTTTTTCCCTATTTTTTTCTTTTGTGGGAAGGGAGAGGAAGAGAGAGAGAGAGAGAGAGAGAGAGAGAGAGAGAGAGAGAGAGAGAGGGAGGGTGGGGGGGGGGGTTATTTCTCGAACTTTTCTTCAGAGTTGGTCTGCTAAAGACTGTTTAGTCTAATGTCGGTTGTGTCTTTTGGATGTCGTAAGGACTAGCGTGTATTACCCAGGAGGTTTAAGTTCGTTGTAGCCTTAGTAGCGGCTCATTATTGTCAATCGATTGTGGCTGCCCGTGTTGGAGTGTGTATAACGTGTATAATGGAGAGCTTACATTCCTAAGCCTATAAAATCCTTTTTTGGTAGTCAGTTTCTTCTTCTTCTTCTTCTTCTTCTTCTTCTTCTTCTTCTTCTTCTTCTTCTTCTTCTTCTTTCTTTCTTTCTTTTCTTTCCTACCTTTCTTCCTCGGTCCTGATTTGGCTCGGAAGAGTCCGCTGGACCTAAAGCAACAATAAATCAATCAACCTTTCTTCCTTCCTTCATTGTCATCGTTGTCGTCCTTCTTCTTTGTGAGCACCGTTTATTTGAACTGATGTATATTTGGAATAAGCCTGTATACCCACCCACTCGTAAAGCAGGTGCCTATGCTTTTATTTGTGGAAATAAATAACCTGCGTAACAGCCGTTTTACTTTGAAAGTTTGATTTTGTTCCAAATCCGTTTTGTCTAGGGGTTGATTATGGTAGATAGTAATACGCGTGTGCGTGCGTGTGTCTAAGTGCGTGTGCGTGCGTGTGTGTGTGTGTGTGTGAGAGAGAGAGAGAGCGTTCGCGCGGGTTGGTGTTTGTGTTGGCACAAGGCAACGTGCTCGAATACAATTGATCCAAAAACTCTGCCACGCGGTTTGAAGTGTGCGTGTTTGGTGTGTGAGTAGGGTCTATTTTATCAAAACAGAATGAACAATCTTAGCAGCAAGTTTGTACGGGTTCTATCTTACCGGTGTGACATCGTCGAAGTTCCTAGTATCTTATTTCGCTGGGAGCATTCTGATTGGTCGACGCATTACAAAATTCGACGCACGCGCACAGTGCTATCGTAGTCTTAGTAAGGATTAGGGTTAGAGTTAGGTTTAGGGTTAGGGTTACGACGCCTAAGAACATCGTGAAAAACCGGCCCGACTTGACCAGGCGCATGCGCAATGGCGCCCGGCTAAAGTAAGACACCCGGAACTTGGACGACGTGACACCGGCGTTGGTCATGTTAAAGGGGATCTGTCGTGCGTGGTCACAGTGGGTCCCGTGAAAGGACCCCAAGATCAAAACTTGTCAGCGTCACTGATCCTTTTCAAATTCACAGTCAGAGTTGCCCCCATCGTGAAAACGTACAATTGAGCCAAAACAATAACCTCTTTCCTGTGTTGATGAAAATCGATAAGTGTTTGTGTTGTTGTCGGTCACTTTGGCAGAAATTATATAGTTATCTAATCCCTCAGCCTGTCGGGACGTTGGAGAGATAGGATGGATGCAGAGTTGCGGAGAGTTTTCGTCACTCTAAATAATCCCAAAGTGACATTACAAGAAAAATATGTCCGTCCCTTTGTCCTCTGTCCGCCGACCGCGGTCTGTCTGTGCAAAACTGTAAGTGGATTAATATCTCAGAACCTATTTCAACTATCACAACCAAACTTTGTAAGATAGTGTATTCCCATGGGGGACCTCATAAATGATCAGTGTATGAATGGCTTCATTTCAAGGTCAAGGTGTTTGTGTGTGTGTGTGTGTGTGTGTGTGTGAGTGAGTGAAAGGGTGTTATGAAATGATGCTTTTTAATCACTGAGAATTGCGTGTTTTGGTTTTTTTAATGTATTTTTATGGCAACTTCGTAGCTGTGATTGATTATTTGTGATATGCAAGTGCAATGGTTGTTTGGATTCTGTGATACGTATTTTTGTTTATTAAGCCTACTGTTTATAAATTACTGTTATTTACTGTAAATGTGCTTGTGTAATTCAAATGTGTTTTATTGTTGGCACCTCAGTGTAATTCTCTGCGAGATCGTATTTTCATCATTTTCCGGTAACTTTGATATGGACTCACTTTTCGCCCTCCCATCTACCCGGGTACCCCCGACTCTCCCTCTTTTTCTCCCTCCCTCCCTCTCTCCCTCCCTCTCTCCCTCCCTCTCTCTCTCTTCCTCTCTCTCTCTTCCTCTCTCTCTCCCTCTCTCTCTCCCTATCTCTCTCCCTCTCTTTGTGGTGAAGTTGTGGCTGTGCGAGTGGGCGTGTTGTATGATTTACAATGTAATGTTAAAGGTTCTGCATTATGTTCATTTGATAAACAGATTGGAAGATTTAGACTTTCTAATTAGTTTACAATCTTAATTCAAAAATGAATAAAATAATTCTATCATCTCTTGCTTTGTTTTTTAAATTAATTATTGAAAGTTCTCCCTGCCTTTGTTGCCTTTAGTGTTAAGGCTAGCACTCATTTAAGCTTGGCTGTTGTGTACCTTTACGTGCTTATATCTACTGCTTTGTTGTTGTTGTTGTTGTTGTTGTTGTTGTTGTTGATGTTGTTGTCTTCAATAACAATTATTTTTAAAGCAAACGAAATAAAAGTTGTTTTTTTTTAAAGTTTCAGAGTTTCTCTCTGTTTTACTGCCTGTCGCTACCTCCCTTTATTGTTGAGTGAAACGTGATGATGAATAACGACCGCCTTTGTGACAGCGACGTTGGTTGCTGTCAGCGTTAAACGAATGGGGAGGTCAATGACGGGCGCTTGCACTTAGGCTTGATCAACTCATTTACATTAATGTAACGTTTGATGACTGATTGGCCTGTCTGCTTATGCTGTAATATATTCTTTGGATGCCTGATTATAAATTAATGTTACGTCGTTTATACTTGACTAGACTGATTAATATATTGTCGCTTAAAAATTAAACGAGCGTTGAATCATTTATTTTAAACTATGCACTCACATATTTTGGGGGTTAAGTTTTTTCATGACTCATTGTAGAATAATGCATATTTTTTAATGACTTAATAATAATAATAATAATAATAATAATAATAATAATAATAATAATAATAATAATAATAATAATAATAATAATGGATGCTATCATGTATGTATGCGCATTCCTCTTAAATTAATAAGACTGGGAACGTGGCGATCTATAACTAGCATTATATAGTGTCATTCGTGTTTGATAGCGTTAGACTATTGTGTAAGGCCATTTTGTGTTGATGTAAACTTTGAGGAACTGCGAACTGCAAGACACGGAGAGTTAGCGTGTTTAATGTTTTTTTTTTTTTAAATGCTTGTTGGTATCTATTTTAACGAATTGTTTGCTGCAGAGGTGTGCACATTTCGCTTTACTAATGATTTTAAAAAAAAAAAAACACACACAACTTCACTTCTCTGTCTGTAACTGCCGGAGTTTGCTTTTAACTGTTAATGTGAGTCAACGGTATCGGGAGTGATATAAAGACTACTACACACACAGCAACGATCAGGCAAACAACGTCGAATGACCAGCCTCTTTCAAAAGGGACGCGCGCGCCCCTCGGGCAACGCCTAATAGATCTTTGATTTCACTCGGCACGAACATAGGAGGGCTTGGCATCGAGAAAGCACGTTGAAGAGGCGTCTCCTGGATCGATAGCTGACGCGTGTCGTTTGGTCCTTAGGCAAAGCGCTTGCTAAGTGATCGTAATACCTGTAATGCACAGGGTCAGTATGTCGTATGCGGATTGAATCCAACTGGCGTTGTTTTCTCCATTACCCCTTGTTTGGCTGTTTAAAGAATTTTATCGATTTCCGTGCTCTGTGTGTGTGTGGGGGGGGGGGGGGGTGTATGTGTGTGTGGGCATGGCGAATAATATTAATAGTAGTGATTATTATGGAACTGTTCACAGCGATTACGAAACATCCCGATTCCTTTTACATTTTTAACTCACATGCATAGCAGTGTGAGTCTATGTACTCGCGCACACGCGACCACTCCCACCCCCACCCAAAATAAAAATAAAAATTTCAAGATTTTTGCAAATCTGTGCGAGATCCCAAATTGTCCGGGGAAAAATGTCCGTCCACCGTCTGTGCAAAAACTTTAACGTGGCTAAGTAGTCTATTTCAGCTATCACAACCAAACTTGATTAGATGGTGAGACATCGAAAATGATCAGTAAATCAATGACTTCACTTCAAGGTCAAGGTCACAGTGCCATCAAATGTTTGTCAAAATTTACAATTTTTCCCAAAATTGCGCAAATTGCACTTTTTTCCAGGATATTAATATTATGATTATTTGATGCATGATAGATATCAATGAGACACACATACTGTACAAATTTGATCAACCTCAATGTGACTGGAACTGTCCAAAGTCGGTTTGTATAGGTACTTTGAAGTGATCTTGACCCTAAACTATGAGACATATAAAATCCAAATTGGTTGGATTTAGAGATGATAGAATGATTTTTTATTTGTGTTTCGTTTTTGAATTGATTTTGAAGGTCAAGGCTGTTTGAGGCCTTGCAAAAACATACAAAAATAGGTCATCGTACGGCAGTACAGTGGAATGGCTGTTTATTTAACCCATAGTATGCAACATTGGGTTATTTGATCAGACGTGCATGAGGTCACGTGAGGGTCAAGATCATCTCAAGGTCATGGTCACTTAAGATCAAGGTCATCCCAAGGTATCCGTTGTTTTTTGGCACAATACAACTTTTGCTGTAGTTTATTTCATAGTACATGAGTGTATTTGAAGCCGGAGGTCAAGGTCATCTCAAGGTCAAGAACATAGAGAGATCAAAGTCGGCATTACTTTCGATTTTAATGCTAGCGGTGTTTTTTTTTCTTTTTCTGGGTACTCACTTTCATACTAAATATTGCTAGTCACCGGGTTCTTTGTGTGAGTGGGAGTGTGTGTGTGCGTGTGTGTTTGTGTGTGCATAATACAACTTTCGCTGTAGGGGGCCTACGCGTATATATATCCGACCAGCTTTTCAGATTATCACTGTCTTCACACAGTACTACACCCTCTCGTCCAGCCTCGCTTCCACACTTTTTTTTTAAATTTAGCACCGTATCTTAACCAACCCTGGATGGGGAGAGAGGGGGAAGGAGGGAGGGAGGGAGAGAGAGAGAGAGAGGGAGAGAGAGAGAGAGAGAGAAAGACAGAGAGATGGAGAGAGAGAGGGAGAGAAAGGACATGGGGTCAGATTTGTGAGGGCGGAGAACAGTTTTCTTCTCATCACCGATGGGGAGAGAGAGAGAGAGAGAGAGAGAGAGAGAGAGAGAGAGAGAGAGAGAGAGAGAGAGAGAGAGAGAGAGAGAGAGAGAGAGAGAGAGAGAGAACATGGGGTCAGATTAGTGAGGGCGGAGAACAGTTTTCTTCTCATCACCGAGGGGAGAGAGAAAGGAGGAGGAGGAGAATAAGAAGAAGAAATTCAGTCCCCGTCTTCTGAAATGCAGGCGAGATGACGAAAAGTAAGTTCTGAATATTTGTCTTCACATTGCCACTTTTCTAGCCAGTGACTCCAACCCTCCAACCCGATGATCTCGTCCACTTCTTCAACTTGACACTAAGGAATACACACTATTGCTTCGTAGTCCCAGAGACCTGGATGGTGTTTATTCAGAAAACTATTTGGTTTTATTAGTAGTTGTTATTGTTTTTGGTCTTGTTGTTGTTGTCAATTTTATTTATAATATTCTATTAAACGGTATTAATTTTCCTATCTTAACTAAATATAAAGTATAGAAGACTGCCTCGTAGGCGAAATCGAAAAGGTTTCGGCGCACTACAGTGCCTGATTGCTGGATGGGGGATATCTTGCGCTGTTTTGGAGGAGGACGCCCACATTCCAGATGCCGCCCACGTGACCAGCTGCTGCCAGATAGACACAACACCTGTAGTCCTAAGCTAATCTTCTCCCCTTACTTTCTTGTAAACTGCGAGAGTTGAAGTCTTGCGGGGCTGAGGAGGAACTCTAGCAAGAGAAATCTAGTGTTGGTGTTAGTCATCGACAGTGGAAGTTCAAGTGTTAATGTTACAGTCATCGACCGTGTGTGCACAGTACAATCGCTATTTGTATGTTATAATGTCATTTTGTCAGTTGCATTCATTGTATTCCTGTTAGTTTTGTGTTGGTGTGTGATGGTGGACTCTTGTGTTCTTATTGAAGCTACGCTTTTAATTCTTGCGTTGGAAGACGAGATTAAATTAAGCAGAAAACAAAGGTAAGCAGTGCTGTTCTCAATTAATAGATTTCACTAAAACAAAAGCTTCATCAGGAGTGATCGTGAAAACGCAACGGAGATACCGATGTAATTTTTTGTGTCGAGTTTTGTGTCGGAGTGGTTGGGTGTTTTGTAATGCTGCAATGTAAGCCGCCTGTTAATGTTGCATTGATGCGGTGTTGTTAAACATGAAGCAACAGTCTTTAAGGCAGTAGAACTATAAGCCTCTCCATGATTGTGTTTGTGTATGCGTGTATGTGAGTGAGTGACCACAATGGAATTTGCTGTAGCGGTTAGGAAGTTATTAGTATTCGTAGAGCGATTTTCGTCTTCGTTATTCTTCACGTGTCGTTACATTTTGTGGGAGAGTTGTTCTTGGTTCAGCTTTGATCGGTTACAATTTGTTTGAATTAATGACGCTTTGTTTGAACTAGGCTGAGTTTAAAATAGTTAGCCTACACTTTGTTTGAAATAGTTTGGCTGAGTTTAAAATAGTTACGCTTTGTTTTAAACGTTTGTGAAATAGTTAGGTAAAGATGTTCCCGTAATCTTAAATAGTTAGGTAAAGATGTTCCCGTAATCTTTCGCTTGTTGGGGAGGAAAGCGTTTGGGACCTCCATTTTCTGTAGGCCAGCTTAATGAGGGCGGTGCCGATTTGCTCTCCTTCGCTGTCTTATCTTCCCCGGCTCTTCACAGATCAAGATACCCATTTACAACTGGGTGGACTGGGTACCGGATGTTTCAACTTTGTATTTGCTGTTTGGTGGTTGATTTGCAAGTATGCACACTCTTCCCGACGTTGCTTAAGGTGAAACATTGCTACAGTGTCAAATAGTCGGGAAATGACTTACGCTTAGTTTGAAATGTCTGTGGAGAAGTCAGGAAATGGTTACCCATTATTAAAAAATGTCTGTGAAGTAGTCAGGAAATAGGCTTTGTTTGAAATGTCTGAAGTAGTGCACTTTGTTTGAAATGTCTGTGAAACACTTTGAAATGTCTGTGAAACACTTTGTTTGAAATGTCTGTGAAATAGTCGGGCTTTGAAAAAAGTTACGTTTTGTAAAGAGTTAGTTTTTGTCGCGTCACGTTTCATTACACTACACTGCCTGAAACTGAAAAACCGTCCTAAAGCCTTGGGGTCGAACTTGGATGGGTGGTGTCTGGTTCAGACTGTTGGACCGTCGTTACAGTGCGCTCCCCTAGCGTAAGCCGGTAAGGGTTACACAGTGCTGACGGTCTTGTTTGTTCTTACAGCCGATGTAGACGTTCTTCTCGTCTGCGCTTGTTTTGTTTCCACACCGGTGCAGGCCACTTTGACGTATTCTTAGCCATCCCGTCTTTGTGCTGGCCCCGTGTTTATTTAATGACGTGGCGTGACGTCACTTTTGGGCTACGTAGGTAGGGTATCTCTCCTGTTGTCGTTCGAGCGTTTAGCGCCTGGCGGATGGGAAGACTGGCTCCCTGGAGACTCTTATATTGCTGCCTCCATCACGGTACCCATAGTCTTCTTCTTCTTCTTCTTCTTCTTCTTCTTCTTCTTCTTCTTCTTCTTCTTTGAAATAAACAGGTCCTGTCTTACGTGAGGATTCACAATTTTCGAAACACACCTTGCCGAATAGAATATTTCATTAGTTTATTATTTTCTTCGGTTACTCGTTTTCCTCCTTTCCTTCAATAATGGCTTTGAATGCAGTCAACCTTACAGGGTGCGCCCAGAGGTTGCGGACGGCTTGAGATACGTTAGATCCGGTATCAGCAAGCGCCTTGAACAGCTCTTGGGCTGGAAAATCGCTATTTAAGAACGATAAAGTAAGTGTCATTATTTAAACAAACATTGTCTATTTCATAGGAAGTCGTGGTTCAAACTGTTCCTATTATTCTTGCAACTTTGGAAGCACACGGGCTTGCTTTTGGCTTACGAAACACGCTTGAAACAAACAGTAGTTATAGGATATGAGAGCCTAGAATTGTCGACACTCGCCCACAATGGCTACCCCTTGTGTAGAGAACTATCTATATTATAGGACATAAGTGGAGCTGTTATCGGTGAATGCCGGTTTGTGCTTTGTGATAGTGTAGGTACGGGAGCTCGTAGAATAAACATTGATAGCACTTGTTCACAGGCCCGCTACTGTATCGAGCGCCTCGCGCACTTCGTTGTGCCGCTGTTTATTGCTGAGCTGCCTTCTAAATAACTAACTGCCGTGTGATATGACTGGCTTTATCGCTACAAACCCTGAAAGAGCGATGAAAAGGAAATGGTCTCCGCCCTCACAAATCTGACCCAGAGAGGAGGAACCCTAATGTCTTTGACCGAAAAAGGAAATCATCTGCTCTTTTCCTTTTCATTGGGGTTTTCACAGTTCGTAAAATTTATTTGAGATGAAAATGTTTTTAACAATTTTAATTAATGCATTTATTTCTTTGGGTGATGGAGAGAGAGAAGGAGGGGAAGGGGAGAGGGAGGAAGAAGATTGTAAATAACTCTAGGAGTCCCATATGTAAATAACTCTAGGAGTCCCATATTTAGGCTAAAATAAGATTTGTCGTGCATGCTATTTAATTAGATTTAGGGCAGAGCTGCAACGACTTAGCGGCTCTGCAACCTGCTATCGAGTAAAAAAAAACATCTGAAGGAGCACTAAATATGTGGAATGAGCGGTTAGGTTGTATCCACACGCCTTCCTTAACGAAGTGCTATCA
This sequence comes from Oncomelania hupensis, assembly GCA_036898135.1. Lineage (NCBI taxonomy): Eukaryota > Metazoa > Mollusca > Gastropoda > Littorinimorpha > Pomatiopsidae > Oncomelania > Oncomelania hupensis. The sequence goes on along the minus strand of CM072523.1, from coordinate 7,569,871 downwards.
TCTGCTAGCTGCTGTTTGCACACATAAAACACACTTTACTTCTCATCGCGCTCCTGTTTGGCTGTTTTAATTGGCAAACGTAAAACACGTGTTGCTACCATAGTGATGGGACCCGTTTCTGGCTTTTAAACATTTCTGTCTCGTCTTCGTCTTGTTGTTGTTGTTGTTGTTGTTGTTGTTGTTGTTGTTGTGTTGTTGTCCTCTTCTTCTTCTTTATCCCTCGTCATTCTTCTCCTCCTCCTCCTTCTCCTTATGAAATTCCTTTTAATTTATGGGGGATAATAAGTACATCGTGAAATTGAATCGTCATCGTCGTCGTCATCGTCATCATCATCATCATCATCATCATCATCATCATCATCATCATCATCATCATCATCATCATCAGGGTACTGTGAATAAGAACAAGAGAAGAATTTTTTTTAGGGAGTGTGTGGGTAGGAGAGCAGGGCAAGCCTGGGAACCGCGCTATGCAAAAGCCTTATTATTATTGAATCATCATCACCATGAAAGTGTACAACATCAACCCCAACATTATTGAAGGCATTAAAAACCTGTATGACAAGGCTACCAGTGCAGTCCTCCACAACAGCGCCATTGAGAACTGAGCCACAATCGGCGTGCGCGTACGTCAAAGATGCCTACTCTCTCCAACACTCAACATTTTTCTTGAGCGCATCGTGTCATATGACCTTGCAGATCATAAGGGCAGTTAGCATGGGGGGTAGAGCAATCTCCAACCTCCGTTTTGCGGATGACATTGATGGACTGGCTGGAGAAAGCAAAAACTTGAACAGCTGGTCTTAACACCACCTCCAGAGCCTTTGGAATGGTAATAAGTGCAGAGAAGACCAGAATGATGACCGATGGCATCAACATGGACATTAAAGTCCAAGGGAAATCCCTCCACGCGGTGGGTCCCGACATGAAGTCCTCTCCAGGGTCGCACAAACAACTGCTGCCCTGAGGCCCATTTGGAAAGACTGGACCACCAATCTACGCTCCAAGGTAAGGTTGCTGCGCTCCCTTGTCATCGCAATCTTTCTATACTCTTGCGAAACATGGATCCTCACAGCAGACCAAAGACCATTCTGCAAGGCGGCAGAAGAAGAGGGAGACAGAAAAAAAGGGGGAAGACAACATTCGATAATGGATTGGCTTGACACTGACCGAAGCCGTGAACGAGGGTTGCTGAGGACAGAGGAAGATGGAGTACGCTGGTTAAACGATCATCTGTGATGCCCAACGACTTCCGAGTTATTATTATTATTTTTTTAAACATTATTTTTATTATTATTATTATTATTATTATTATTATTATTATTATTATTATTATTATTATTATTCAGGTGTCAAGCGTTCTCATCTACTTGACTTTGACCTGAATGCGGTGACTGTACTTGGACGAGTTTAGTCTTAACGGGGGATTCTAAATTAAGAACTATTAAGTTTGCCAACTTCTGGTTTTTCTGTTTCCACTTTTACATTGTCTTGCGTTGATGTAAGTTTCGGCGTCCTTGCATTATTATTATTATTATTATTATTATTATTATTATTATTATTATTATTATTATTATTATTATTATTATTATTATTATTATTATTATTATTATTATTATTATTATTATTATTATTATTATCTCCAGTTAAACATCTTTGTCATCGTGCAGCCCGATTTCTTTGATAACAATAAACCCAAATGAGCTAATTAGTATTCTATTACATTAACATATGGCAAGCAATGGCATCACCATTAATAACATGGTGAGTCGCACCTTGGAAAAAGATGCTCCGAGTGTTATCGCCATAAAACAAACATGGTATGCTCTCATGACTGATTGTAGACGTATTCATTCAATATGCCAGTACTATGACAAGTAACAACACTGAACCACCAGAGCAATCAAACTCCTAAGTCGGACAGTGACAATGGCCACTTTTAGCTTGCCCACCTCTGTAGTCCAACCTGGCCGGTCCTGATTTGGCTCGGAAGAGTCCGCTGGACCTAAAGCAACAATAAATCAATCAATCAGTCCAACCTGGGTCATCGATGTGCCAGGCGGACCGCTCCATCGCTGGGCTACGGCGGTGGATCTGCAAGAAAGTCTAGTCTTGTTTTCATTCGCCGTAGCCCGAGAGTGGCCGAAGTGGGTGGGAATCCCAATTACGCAGTGTGGGTTGTAATTAGGAGTCTCGCCCTTGCACACTGATCGTTTGAGCCCGCCGAGACGTACCAACACAAGGTACCAGGCCTTAATAAATCACCGAACCTTCCGTATCCACCATTTAACGTACTGGTACACAACGTACGTGTATTGTCCATACAAAGTTGCTGTCTTTAGTTCTCAGTATCTTAGGCCAGTACTTGGCGGAATGCTTATGGATCTTGGCAGATATGACACTTGATAGCAGGATAATACAAATCTAGATGATGGGAAGGTTACACGAAGTCCATAATACTCTCGTAGTCGTGACACAAAATTGAAACTTCAGCTGTAGCATTTCTTGTTAACCCTCTTCAGTCTGATTATCTGTATTTGAATAATATAGGCAAACTGAAATAGTTTGTTAGACATTTCAGTTTGTGATGAGGTGTGGAGGGAAAGGTGAAGTTGGGATGGGGAGGGTGGTGGTGGCGGAAGAGACTGGTACACGTATGATGCAAGGATTGTGTAGGCGTTTCCAGTGTTGTGCTGTAGCGTTTGTACACTAAGGCACTTTCATGGACACAATGCGGTGTTGTCTTTTGGACTAAGTACACTATGCACTTGTGTGTGTTTGTGTGCGCCTGCACGAGAGAAACAAGTATAATACTAGGGGTCTTTCGGAACGGGTAAAAGTGAAAGTGATTGTGTGTTCGTTTCGTCCAACGAGAGGCACGCCGGGAGATTCTTACGCCGCGTTACGAAACGAAACGAACGTGTTTCTGTGCGCTTTCGATTCCAGCACCTAGTTTCGTTGTGATTTTATTGAGCACACACAGGGCAGGCCCAGAGGCAGAGCACTATTATGCCTACGTAAGGCTTATTCTAACAAATCATGATTTGACACGAATGTAACGATTAGGTTGAACTTTAAAGACGGATTAGTGCTCTAACATTGAAGATATTTTACATTCTAGCTTCGAGTTTCATTTTTGTCACATAAAACAGTTTTTGGACTGCTGATTGGTGATACAGAATAGATAGATTCTAGACAGCCATGACGGCTTTTCAGTAGCTCGTTTGAAAATACGTTTTAAGTCTGAGACCGAGTTTAGATCCCCATTATTCCTTCTAAAATGGTTGAGTAATGTACCATATACAAATTCAAATCATTTTTGGACATTTTACAAACGATTTAATAACCAAAATGTACTCACTAACATTAGTTCGTGGAAATCAGGTTTTCCACGAAGTTTTATTCCTTGTGGTAGGCAGACTTCGTGACCTTTCACCACGGGAAGTTAAAGCGTCACATAAATTGCTGACGTCACAACAATAAGTAGTCCCGATTCACATTCACTTTCACTTTCACCCGCTTTCGAAAGATCCCTACTATAGGACATCTGTGACTTTTCGACTGTAGGTTTGGTTGCGTGTGTGTGGCATTTGCGTAAAGGCCGTTGCGTCGTAACGTCTGCCGCAGGTTGATGGTGTTGATGTGTGCGCGGTGCGCATGATGTAACGTCTGCCGCAGGTTGATGGTGTTGATGTGTGCGCGGTGCGCATGACTTCGTTAGGTCGTCAGCGTAATGTAGTCTAGCATGCCAGACGTGATGAAACACCTAACGCATCAGCTGCTTCGGCCTCTCAATAATTTCTTTTGATGTTATCAGATTTTTTTTTTTTTTGGTAACGCTTTTCGTCCTTTTCCTCACCACCAAAAAACCCCACTTATTAACGGAAGTACTGTGGAATGTGTATGAACCAAATGTCGATCGGTCTGTCGGTACGTTGGAAGACATATCTCAAGAACTACTGAACTGATTTTGTCCAAACTTCATAGGAACATTACCTAGGTTAGTGGCCTGCCTCCTGTGTTTATTTTACTGACTAGTTCAGTTCAGTTTAGTTGCTTTAATGTCCTTTTTCATCGCAATAAGACAATGAAAAAAAATATATAAATAAATAAATTAATTAAAAAAATAAAATAAAATTTAATGAAATGTTACTGACTACTAAACAGTCTTATCGGGATACTATTGCTCTCTCTAAGACCGCCACTACAACAACATCACCGCCACTACAACAACAACATCACCACCACCACCACCACAACAACCATCACAGCAACAACAACGGCAACAGCAACACTCGTAGCAGAGATCTTGCTTCCTTTATCTTAGCTGGTCGTGTTGGTTTGGCCGCCGAGCCTGACTTTTTATCTCCAGAGTGCGTGTTCCTATTTGGTCTTGATTCTAGTTCATGCTATTTGTTGTAATGCTTCGCTCCAGGTGTCTGATGACTCCTCTCCACCTCTTCTTTCATCCCATCCCTTCCTTTCATAATTATACTGTATGTAGTCTTTGTTCATGCTCCGTACTCGCTCTTCTATGGCTTGCAATGTTGCGGGCTGTCTGAAAGGTTTGTTGAAACCGTCTGTGTTAAGACGTCTAGCTTTTTAGTCTCCTCCCCTCCTCACCCCCCGCCCCCTCTCCTCACCCCTCTCTCTGTCTCCTTCCCTCCGCCCACCGTCCTCCTTTTCTCCCTTAGACGTTTTGAACGTCCGCGGCTTCTTTTCCCTAAAGACTGACTCTTGTCTCCGTCTGTCTGTCTCTCTGTCTCTGTCTCTCTGTCTCTGTCTGTCTCTCTGTCTGTCTCTCTCTGTCTCTCTCTCTGTCTGTCTCTCTCTCTCTGTCTGTCTCTCTGTCTGTCTCTCTGTCTGTCTCTCTGTCTCTCTCTCTCTCTTTCTCTCTCTCTCTCTCTCTCTCTCTCTCTCTCTCTCTCTCTCTCTCTCTCTCTCTCTCTCTCTGGGCCTGCGATAAATAATGCATCCATGACACATTTTATTTATTGTTCATTTATCGATTTTATGCGATGTTTTGCGCCTACGCCGACGTAGATTTTCTACTTTTATGTATGCAATGTGAACGTTGGACAATAAAGATGTGTTACACTCGATGTTATTTTGTTATCAGTTGATTCAGCCCCCATGCTTGAAACCTGATCAAGTGTAACTCAGAGTCGTTTATCCACGCAGCCTGCTCACTCAGCAACAAGGCAAAGTCGTCGTATGTAGTTTTCCAACTTTATTCAGCGAACATCAACAAATGCATACAATCGCTTTTTCCACTCTCAACTTTTCACTTTGAACTTTACAATTCAATACTTTCAACTCTCTCTTATTTTGAAACAGTTCGGCACTTATATAGTCTCTCTCTACTCCAGAGAAATAAAGAACGTTCGGGCAAGACATAATTATAACCAATCAAAACACATTTCGTCATCACTGTCTCACGTCATACAACCATATTTATAATAGTAGCGTCTCTAGTTCCCACTAGAATTATCCATACGCTTCGATCGATAGTAAACAACAAACTCTAGAAAATTCTCAAATAATATCGACCAACTGAAATTACCAACGTTATACAAAGCTTCTTTTAACAACGCAAAATCAAATCAAAGATAAATACACACTGTTGTTGCATGCTTAGCAAAACAAAACGATCGCATCTATCGTGCGCGTCACACACGAACTATCGTGCGCGTTTCAACGTAACAAGATGTATTATATTGTATAGTTTGTATTGTATGCTACTGTATTGTATTGTTTGTATTGTATTGTTTGTATTGTATGGTACTATTTTTTTGTATTGAATGGTATTGTATTGTATTATTTGTATTGTATGATACTGTTTGTATTGTATGCTACTGTAGTGTATTGTTTGTATTGTATGCTACTGTTTGTATTGTATGCTACTGTAGTGTATTGTTTGTATTGTATGCTACTGTATTGTATTGTTTGTATCGTAAGCTATTGTATTGTATTGTTTTTAGAGTATTATGGTATTGTATTGTTTGTATTGTACAGTATTGTATTGTTTGTATTGTGTGGTACTGTATTAGATTGTTTGTATTGTATTGTACTGTGTTGTATTGTATGGTACTGTATTGTTTGCATTGTATGCTACTGTTTTGTATTGTTTGCATTGTATACTGTATTGTACTGTATAGTTTGCATTATATGGTACTGTATTGTACTGTATTGTATTTTATTTATTTAATCGTTCTTATATAGCGCTTTTCCAGCTCAAGTGCTGCTCAAGGCGCTGGCCGATACAGGATCTAACTCAAGCCGCCCAAGACGCCCACCCGCAGCCTTTTGGCGCATGGTCTGACGCCCGGACAACTGGGCACAGGCCTGGGCAGCTAGGGATGGGGGAGAAGGACCTAGGTGCATGCTGGGTGTGTTCTTGTCACCGGCACTCACCCGTCTAGGACATGAGCGTCAGGATCTTTAAAGTCCGTTATGATGGAATGTATGCGGCACAGACTAGACCTCGGTTTATACTCTCATCCGAAGGAGTAGGAAACGGGAGTAAAGTGTCTTTCCCAAGGACACAACACAATGCCCCGTCCTGGGCTCGAACCCGGGACCTTCAGATCCGCAAGCCAAAGCTCTACCATTAGGCCACCGTGCGCATTGTATGGAACTGTATTGTATTAGACTATATGTAAAGATGTTTTTTGTACTAATGCATTTACAATTGGGGGGGAAACAAGTTTTTTTTTTTTTAAAGCGCACGGTAAACTCTGTACGGTAACTCTGTAGTCCTGATTCACATACATTGTCTTAGTTTATTCTATGGTTATTGTTTGATGGGTAATTAACGAGATTGTGGACTACGTATTGATTTCAGAGATAACACGGACGGTGATCTGGACTTGGATGCCGGGTTGAGGTCCGACTTTATTGTTGAGTTGTGTTCACCAGTTTAAACTTTCTACTTTGACGTTGACAGCATCTTTTCAAGTGTTTTGCATTGTTTTTGAGTTCAGATGGCTGCTATGTTCAAACTGCTCGCAGTACTTTAACTTTTCCAACATTTGTTTGAAACTGTTCCAGGATTTTGTTTTCTATAATAATGTTCAAAATGTTTTATTTGAAATTGTTTGCTAATTTTATTTCATGTTCTTTTGTTAACGATTTCATTTTTAAAATTGTTTGGCGTTATCAACATTTTGCTTGTTTAAATATTTATATGAAGTTTCTTTGTATAGTCTTGTTTATTCTATCTTCTCCTATCCTATCCTATACCATAACTCAAAGGTCGTTGGGGCACCATAGATGATCGTTTAACCAGCGTACTCCATCTTTCTCTGTTCTCAGTAACCCTCATGGCTTCGTTCAGTGTCAAACCAGTCCATTCTCGAATGTTGTCCTCCCACCTCTTTTTCGGTCTCGCTCTTCTTCTGCCTCCTTGAACCGCGCATTGCAGGATGTTTTTTGCAAGATCTGGTGAAGCGGCCATACCATCGGAGTTTCCGTTTCTTCATCACTGTGAGCATGTCATCATGTTGTCCAATGGCTTGTGTGATGGGCTGTCGGACTTCGTCGTTGTGATGTGATGGGTATAGGAAATGCCCAGAAGTCTTCTGTCATCAGTGGGTTAATGTTGTTGCAATGTTTATTACTTAAACTTAAACATCGGATTGCGTTTTCACCGTTGTTTAATCTAGGTAAATGTTAACTGTTTGCACATTTTATTTTACAAACGGTTGCATTGCTGAACTGTGTTTACCGTGTTTAATCATGGTTTATTTTTAGAAAGAAACTGCAATCTTTTAATTCGCGTATATGGAAAATGTGGCCGCCAAATAAAATGCGGACATAAACTGTTATAATGATCATACATACCACTTTGTTTAAACGTTTGACAATTTGGGGCAAGGTGTACTTCAAAGCATTGTTAAAAATTCTGTGTTAACCGTTCTTTTTTTTTTTTTAATTCCTGATCATTATCATTTGGGTATACATTTCAACTTGTTTCAATGAATATCTTAAATTGTTTGACACTGAGCGAAACCATAAGGGTTGCTGAGGACAGGGAAAGATAGAGTATGCTGGTTAAACGATCATCTGTGGTGCCCCTACGACCTCTGAGTTACGGGATAGGATAGGATAGGATGAAATTTTATTGAAAGCTGTTGCAAAAAAAGATGATGATGCGTTATGGAATTGCGTTGAAATGTATGTTCATCGCGATTGTTAAGAATGTTAAGTCGAGCTTTGCAGAAGTTAATGCTTACTGCTCAGTAGAAGACACCAAAAAGAAATGCACTTTTATGGTGCTCACGTGACCTGTTGACCTGTTGGCCTTTGGGCCTGAGAGAGAGGTGTTTTTGTTTTTTGGTTTTTTGGTTTAGAAGAGAGGACCTCTCTCTTTCTAACCATCCCTCCATCTCTCTCCCTTCCTCCCTCCCTCTCTCTCTCTTTCTTTTTCTTTATTATTTGGGCCTTATGACTGTGAGAAATAATTTGTCCCTATATTTGAGCCGAGATGAAGTTCTATAGTCATTGAATTGAGAGTTTACCGCGCCATCCAACAGTTCGGTGAACTGGAATTAAAAGGGAATGATCGTTACCCCACAACAGCTGGAGTAGAAGTACAGACTGAACCTATTCCCAGGAATGTTCACGTTTTGGCAGTCTTACTTTCCTGAATTGTATTTATGATCTGCTTTCTGGAGAGATCTGGTAAGGGGAATATGTCACCGAGTGTGAAACGGTGCCTCAAGAGAGAGCTTCATCACGAAAACACTTTAATTTCAAGCGGCCAGAAGCGTGTTCTTGTCATTATCGATTTGACCTTGGATGAAAAAGAAAGAATTTGTCCCTAGATTTCCGCAAGAGGTGAAGTCCAGTAATTTTAGGACGGAGGCTAGGGAACTGTGTAACGTTAAGGTCTCTAGGTTCGGCTGATCAGTGTTTTGCTTTTTCATTCCCTTTCATTGTAATGTATCGCCCTCTGTCTTAGTCCTGTCCATCACGTTCCCTTGGGAGTCTTGGAAGCGATTGGAAGCAGTTTTAAAGTTGAACATTAGTACGTGTAGATTTAAGTCTGCTTGCATTCGAAAATTGTTTATATTGAAACTCGGGCATGGTTTCGGTCATTTCTTTACCTTTGTTTAGATTGTCTATATTCAAAGAATATATAGAAGCTATAGATCTGTTCAATCTAGTCGCTAGGAAGCTGGTTATATTCAAAAGCATACCTGTACATTCTAATGTGTCGCCAACTCTACGCAAGACTTCATCATCAGCATCCTTCTCCTCCTCATTATTATTATTCACCCGCTGTAGATGTTTCCTGATGCAGCGACGGGTTGGCACAGGCATAGACTCACAACTTTGTGTATACATGCCACTCTTGCGTTATATACTACTCAAAATAATTGAAGAGCCACTCTATTTTATTTAGTTTAATTATTTTTTGCTGTTATCAATAATATCGCTTATATTGCTTATTTCAAAACTTATCCTGTACAGTAACATTCAAGACAATCTTATTCTGACAAGTAATCACATGTGTGAATTTTGAACTTTCTGCACTGAGTTGAAAAACAAACCCAATTTTTACAAAAAAAAAATGACCCTAATTTACTGTTGTCTTGCTAATAAAGCGAAATTTTCAACATTAAAAGTGATTTGCACGCGAAAGGCTTGCACTTTGTGAGTTCAGTTCAACAATCGGCGCTTTTTTCTGGGTATAAATGGCAGCGCTTTTGCTGCTTTTCTAACCATGCCCCCAAGGCGACGATTGACTGATGCGGATATAGGCAGAGCAATTGCATGGCTTCAGGAAGGGGTGGTGGTGAGAGAAGTTTGCAGGCGGCTGGGAGTGTCCCACTCCGTTGTCCAAAGGCTGCGGGAGCGCTTTAACAACTCTGGAAGCGTCCAAGAACCAAGAAGGTCCGGACGCCCACGCGTTACTGCAAGACAAGACCATTTCATCACCATGTCAGCCCGGAGGATGAGGTCCGCTACAGCAAACACCATCAGAAGACAGCTTCACGCAGCCAGCAGTGTTAACGTCAGCGACCAGACAATTCGCAACCGTCTACACGAGGCAAACCTGCGATCAAGACGACCAGCAGTACGGCCTTTGCTCACCCCAGCTCACCGTGCAGCGCGTTTGGCCTGGGCTCGGCGTCATTTGGTGTGGACTAGGCAACATTGGTCAAGGGTGCTCTTTACAGACGAGTCTCGGTTCTCCTTGTCTTTCAACGACCGTCGAGTGAATGTTTGGAGGCGTCCACGGGAGCGTTTTGCTGATGCGACGGTGCGCGAGCACGACCGCCTTGGTGGTGGATCTGTCATGATGTGGGTGGCTTTGCATTAAACTTCAGAACACCCCTGCTCCAAATTCATGGCAACTTAAACGGTATTGGCTACAGGGATGACGTCCTACAACCTAGGGTTCTCCCAGCTCTGCGGGCCATTGTGGGAGGTGCCATACTACAGGACGATAATGCCAGACCTCACCGAGCGCGTATCGTCAGTGACTTCCTGCAGCAACAGCACGTCATAAGGATGGATTGGCCGGCTCGATCACCCGATTTGAACCCCATAGAACATCTGTGGGATGTCTTGGGTCGACAGACACAGGCAAACCTTCCTCCAGGAGCTAACCTTGAAGTTCTGGCCCAAGTTCTCCAGCAAGAGTGGTTGGCCATCCCAGGAAACATCCTCCATAATCTGATACGGTCCATGAGACAACGATGCCAAGACTGCATTGATGCAAACGGTGGCCACACCCGATACTGACTCTATAGATTTTTGGTTTCTAAAGTTTTGATTTTGTAAATGAGGGGTATGTCCAGTTAAATTGAATTTACTCGAATTTTAAGCGACTGATGTCTCAAATCTTTTTTGTTATTGATGCAGAAATGATTGCAATGAAATATGATGAACTAATAAATTGAATTCGTGTTTTTGATTTAAAGAGAGACCCATATGTCCAAGTGGCCCTTGTATTATTTCGAGTAGTATATATAAACTGTTCGTCTAAAATCACAAAGACGTAAAATATATATATGTGATTTTAGACCATCAGTCCCTCACTTGTATGGATATATATCTATATATATAAATTGCTTAGCCGGAAGTCCTTCTTCGCCTCTACTATAAAGTTTGTCCGGTATGGACGCTGATCTGGGCAGGTGCTGGACGCCGCGGATGGGCCTGCTGTGTGCTCAAAACCCACGAAATCGTTATAGCCGACATTTCCTTACCGAACATTTAACCGTTTCTGAGATAAATAAATAAACAAAATGTCCACAAACTGCAATAGCCTCATTCCGCGCGCTTCCATTAAAAATCAAATTGAGGTTTTCCCATATAGACCAAAAAATTGATGGTCTTTCTCGGAAGCATTCATAGCTTAGTTAGTAAAACACCCGCCTACCGTGCATGAAGACCCAAGTTCAAACCTCACGCGGGCCGTTATATCAAATTTTCTTTTAAAACCTTGTTTCTATTTGTATTATTATTATTATTATTATTATTATTATTATTATTATTATTATTATTATTATTATTATTATTATTATTACCAAGGATCGGGATGGGGTGGTCCGTGTAGGTAAAAGTGGGCTATGGGTAGGTTTAAAGGGGCATGGGTAGGCATAACGGGGATACGGGTATATATAAGGGGGTATGGTGATGGTCGATTGTTCCCCTATACGCTATGTGTCCGGGGACTTTAATCTAAATAATGAAATGGTCGATTCCTTTCATCCATACCTGCGAAACGATAAACGGGGAAGTATCAAGGAGGGTACAGGTAGGTTACAAGGGGGGTACGGAAGGTATCAAGGGGGTGTGGGGAGGTATCAAGTGGGTTCGGGAGGTATCAATGGGGTATGGTGAGGCATCAAGGGGGGGGGGGAGACGGGGAGATATCAGAGGGGGTGGGTATGGTGAGGTATCAAGGGGGATATGGGGAGGTATCATCGTCCAAATGAAACTCGCTCACAACAGTTGTCTCTGTCTACATTTTCAAATTTCTTTTCTTTTTTTGTTCATCTTGCCTCTACACTCAACCCCTCCCCCCTTCCCCCTCCATACACATTTCATGCTTGTAGTGCACACGTTAGAATACACAAAATAGCTGTGAAGGTTTTCAAAGGGTAAAACTGACGTGAACGTTATTGAATGTTAAGAATGTTGATAAACACAGCGGTCCATGGAATAGGATGATTTTCTGTTAAAATAAGATATGTCAAATGTAATGGCACACAATTTCAGCGGTTCCTACTAAAGTAGAATTTGACAATGTTCTGCTCCCTGCGCATAATTATGCTAACAGTTGAAATTGGACCTAAAGCAATAATCTTGTATTGTATTGTATTGTATTGTAACAGTTGAATCCACGAAGTATCACTTGGATTTTAATTTTGTAGATTTTTTTATGGGAAAATATGACGACAGTGAATTATTAGCTACTATCTAGTTAGGTTTCTAGGTTAACCACCGCTGCGAACAGGCCATGCGTGTGGCTAATCTATATACGTTTAATATACTGTCATTAATTCATCGATTCGACCCTTCCTGTCACTACATTTGTGGAGTTCAGTGTGTTAATAGATCCGACATTGAAATATTACATTTGACGTTTGCTGACGACAGCATTTCATCAGTTTACTTCCTCTTCTTTACCACTTCCTCTTACAATGACATAACATTGTAATTATTGTAGAAAGAGGTTTGCATATTATGTTTTCTGTGCCTGTGCTTAGAAGCTGAGTCTGCTAATCAGAGCCGGCATTGCGATCTGTATTGTGAACTTTGATAAGGCAAATTGTAGTCCTTTCTCTTCCTGTTCGAAATTTGCTGCGTGTTACGTTCCCTGTGCCTGTAGGAAAAAGGTTAGGCCTATTCACACAAGCCATTGTGTCTCCCGTATCGTGACGGATCCTTCCACACGCTTGCATAGATGGATTTTCTCGTTCTTGTGGTCTTTTAGTAGTAGTCCCACTATATCTACAGTATTTTATTAATAAGACTTCTGATCCACTTCCCTGCAGTATCGGTTCCACAGGAAAAACTGCCCAGTTTGAAGGCACTTTAATTGCACCGAGTTGCTAGGTTTTGCGGTTGAATGGGTTGGCTCCTGAAGTTTCGTCTTGTCAGACAAAGAACATAGAACTAGAACAGAAAATATATTGCCATTTCAACCTGTAAGTCACACAATCATAGCAATTGTTAATATGACAATAGCTTATTGGACATTATCTAGCACACAATACTGAAATAAATTAAATATAGCTGTTGTTACTCCTACGAGAGGACTCGTTGGTGCATACGCTTGGGAGTGCATCAGTGAATTTGTCTTGTTTTTGTCTTGTCTTGCCTCTTTCCCTAGCGTGCCCACACTTATACTTGTTGATTACTCTGGCAAGTGCTTTCATATAGCGCACTTACCAGCTGAAGGCGATGCTTAAGGCGCAGGTTATCGACATTCTAACATGCACAAACACACACGCAAACACACACACACAGCCGGTGGTACACAGTATTATCATGACTTTCCTGAAACGTTGTGCTAACAAAGAGTCATATTTCGTCCCCATTTTTAAGTACTTTTACGTGTTCGAACCCTAACCCTAACCCAACCCCTAACCCTAACGGATCATTGTTCTGACGTCAAAACAAGTAGGTATGTCAAAACACGTTATGTAGATGTTCACTGATTTGTCCAGATAACACTGTAAGTGTGCCCACACACGCGCGCACGCACGCACACACACACACACACAGAGTATGCTGGAGTCAGTCAACACCAAGACGGGCTGCTCTGCATCGTGTATTAATAGAGAATACAATATACTGAAAGATCTCATCATCATACTTCGTCACTAATGGCGCCATACACTTTTACCATTCAGGAAATTTCGTTTGGTACGGTACGGTTACCTCAACGGTACGACAACGAAAGGTCTCGTATTGGCTTAGAATATCCGGAACGAATGGGGTCGTTTGTAGTTTCCTTGGAAACAAAATCTCGACGCCCGTAATACTATATGCGCTTCGTTGATAATAATAATTAGCTACGTGCCGATGAATGCAGCTTTGCTCTTACAGTACAGTGGTCGGTTAAGCTTGGCATGGCTGTTCCAGTGGTAGTCGGAAAGTGATTTTATACTACACAAATCCCCAGTTGTTTTTGGCTTACGCACAGCGTCGCTGTTGCAGCGTTGTTGGGAATATCCTTTTACACGATTCATTGTTGTTTGGCTTATTCTCCAACATGTTCCAGCGTTGTGTAGCTGAAGCATCGGTGTTCACTATTGTCCGTATTTCGTGTCACGACAGACTAGTTTTAACTCTGCTTGTTGACTATTTAGCTATGTGTGGTAATTGTAACATTAAGGCACGAGTACTACCCAACGCTGTATGAATTATGTATTATTTTTGCTATTCACTTATTTTTCAAGGGATATTGTTAATATTTGGTAATAATATGCAGGAATATACTACATTTAGTGGAAAATTGTTATACGTTTGCATAAATTAACCCAACAGTGGAAAATAATTAATTATTTAAAATGTTGTGTTATTGAGCATTCCGAAAACTGGGGGTCAGTTTTAACATCACAATGTACACACTAGACATCCCTATGACCTGCTTTTTGGTATATATACTTCAAATGTGTTTGTCTGGAGCCTGAACTAAAGACAGCTGTATGGATGGAAAATTGTATAAATACCTAGGTGGTCAATTTATTTAAAAAAATTAATAAAAAGTTGCATATTAAAAAGTGTATTATTCACCTCTCATATGTCTTACACACTTGAACCTAGTTCAGGATCCAGAACTGGCCTAATTATATTTCCATGCCAAATTTCAATGCTCTATCTGCAAAAATAAAAAAGTTATAATGTAAAAACCCTCTGAAATATGGCGTTTTCGGAGAAAAATTGCGTGCAAATTTTAAGGCGGAACTTACTGTTTGAAGTCAATGGCCACCAGCCTGATAGGGAAAGTTCTCTCTCACTGCATGATCTTCTTCTCTAGCAAGTTTCTTCTGCCTTCTCTTCTTTCTGCTCTCTTTTGTGGACAGCTGGGACTGTTTTTGGGCTGTGATTATTCTCACTGTGTCTTTATCCGCAAAGAAGCGTTGTGCATACTGTCCAACGTCAATGGCCATTGCTTTCAGAATGTCTCCTAGGCGTTTGCATCCATCATTAAATATGCACACTGATAGTTCCACTACCACAAGTCCATGGTGTTTTACTTTGGGACAAAATTTCCAAATCACACTGTTGATACACTCATTTGCATTCTGGGTGTAACCGCGCAAACATTTACACAATAATTCAGTCTTTGCTAGGTCTTTAAAAACATCTATCAGTCTATAACCTGTTAACTCTTGATCCAACTCTGTATCATCTGCTTCAGACTCACTACTACTTTCATCAGATGCACTATTTTCACTACTTGTATCATTAGGAAGATCATACAGGTTAGAAAGTTTCATTTCAGAACGAGATGTGGGCGTGGCAATGACTTTCGATGGACCTTCCGAACAAGCAGCCTCTGATACAACAAAATGTTCCGAATCACTTGAATCACATTCTCCTGCATTTGAAACACTTTCATTGTCGATTCTCAGCTGCTTTCCGTACCTATTTCCCTGAAATACACGTTTTATGGATCGTTTTCCCCGTCTTTTCTTGTCAGATGGCATGATGCAGCAAAAAATCACAGATATACCTATAAAAAAACTAGAAAAACTCTAAAACAATAATTATGAAAACACTTTTGCTAAGGTGGACGCCATTTGCAAACAAGGGAAGTAACCCACTATCGCAATGTTCTCGGGGGGACCAGTTATTATTTACCGCAAATAAGAGAATGAGTAGGACACTTTCAAACATGAAAATTCCGCATAAAAGTGACTTTGTTTGTCAACACCAACCTACTTTGACCTCGATTTTCTACAGTTCTATGAGATGCAGACTAAAAATTTGACTTAGGCAGGAAAATAGAAAGATTTATCTGTGTATTGATGTATCATTTAGCTAGTTTTCTAAAAAATCGTTTTTTTTTACAATTCTGGGTAGTACTCGTGCCTTAAGAGAGTTAGTATAGTACACAGCCAGCGAGTAAACTACACACCGCGAGCCCGACCCACGCTGCGCAGTGAGTCAGGCACTTGAGTTTTGAATCTGACCATTTTACCCAATCACCAGTAGGCTAAGCGGTACGAGCCAGTTTGACTGTGTCAGAACCTACACACAGTGTTGGTCAGTCGTGTGTGGGACGAGGAAGAAGTTACATCTCCTTAGCTAGCAGAGAACTATCTTCACTCATAGACCAGGAAGCAGGACTTTAGAGTCTTAGAATTCTCTCAAGTCATCACGGGCCTGAACTTGTCAAACAGGTAAATGAACACCCTTCTGTTTCATCGTGATATATTTATATTATTGTTGAAATTATGTTTGTGGAATTTGCTATGCATAAATGTGAATTATTAATCCGAATTTGCCGTGCCGCGTGGACGAGCCGAGCACGAGGCGAAACACGACCGGTTGCGCCGCCATGTTGTATTCCGTACGGAACCACTGTTGTTTAACTTATATGTATGTTTGCAGACCAGTGGCTGTACCACTGAATGTTTATAATATTATTAATTCTGTATGTGTATAGTTAGACACGATTGATATTTATGTATGTATAGGAATTTAGAGTGAGATTCCAGTGGAACCCGGAAGTAGCAGAATGTTCGTCGCTTATGTATAGAGATGTGGAGCTATCACTGAGGGCTACTTGGCTTTCAGTGAGACGCTCTGCACAAACCGATTATTCAGGGTTGTGCAGAATTTCGTCTCTTATATTCCAGACGAGCAGGCGAGCTATCCCGAGCTATCCTGTGCACCCACTCCACAGAAACGACCAGTTAGTTGGCGGAGTATCCTCTACCGCACAAGACGGAAAGAGCGACCCGGAAAACTCCCTGTCAGACCCCACAGCGTGGCAAGGGAACCCAACTACACAAAGACAAAGGTGGACCAGAAGCTACCTCACAGAAGGACTTCGAACACCCCACCCATGAGTTAAGTGCAAAAACGAAGGTGCACTTAAACTGATCATAGCAGGACCACAGTAGTCCAACTCTTCAGAAACTGTAAAACGGACCACAGTAGTCCAAATCTACATGAATTCGAATAGAAAGTGCCCGAGGAAGATATAACAGCTGCCTAGACTATCAGCTATCGAACTATTAGCAGTGACTGAGACATTTTAAGTTAGATTAGTACTTAGAGAATCTTGTATAGAGTAGAAGAAATAAATGTGTGAGTTTAACTGTTATCAAGTGGCTGGACTACTTATGATTCATAGCCGTGTGAAAGCTAGTGTGACAGTATTCTTTTACCATTTTTCTATCTATTTCTGTACCCCAACCTTAACACAGAACGAGCAAAACAAATAAATTTATTAAAGTAATTCATAGGGTGACTTACTAGCAGTTCCCACCGAATAAACGTGAGGGTCCATAATTCCATTGTGCAGAGCCCATAAACCCCACGTGACACTTTAATTGGCGAGCCTGCCAGGATCTGTGTATAATAGGAATTGGGTATAACCGGACCTAAGTACAATAAAATTAGATAACAGCAGTAGTAGAATAACTTAGAATAGTGTAAGGGTATAACACTGATCAGTTGTGGTGCACTATTCGTTAGTTAAAAACTTGTTTGCTTCAATTATTTTTGTGCCTGTATGTTGCATTGTTCTTTTGCAGGTTTTGCTTAAGTAACTGTTGTATGCCATTTGACTCTTGTTTTAGTCGATTATTGATTACGAATTTGATGGTCGTTGCATTGTTGTTATTGACTTGCAATATTGCTAGTGTTTTGGTATTCCACGTGATTCAGAGGTTGTTCATAGACACGTTTGACAATGGCGGACCCAGTGGCCTTGAGATTGCGTTTCAAGGAACTAGGAGAAGCTTTACACTTAGCAGGGGCAGACCTAATTGCGTATATCAATGCAGAGGTAGAGAAACAGGAGGCTAAGGCAGAGAGAGCAGCAGAAAGGGAGGCGAAGAAACTAGCCTTAGAAGCAGAGCAAAAGAAATTAGAATTAGAAGCAGAACAGAAGAAACTAGCATTAGAAGCAGAGCAAAAGAAAGCAGAGTTAGAAGTAGAACAGAAGAAGGCAGCATTAGCAGCCGAGAGAGATGCAGAAGTTAGGAAATGGGAGTATGAGAGGGCTGAAAAGGAAAAAGACAGACAGCATGAGTTAGAGCTAAGAAGATTGGGATCAGGAGCTTCAAGTTCTTCCTCAACCCCTCCCCACTCAGATCAGCTAGAGGTAGCATCCAACCCTGTACAAGGAATGTCATTTCCACTGGGAACATTCAATGAGAGAGAAGAAGGTCTAGATCTCTATCTGACTAGGTTTGAGCGTCTAGCAACAGAGTACAAACTAGATCCCACTCATTGGTCTTTTAAGCTTAGTCAAGGGCTTAGAGGAAAGGCTTATGACATCTACAGTAAGCTACCGACTGACAGAGTGACTGACTATCACAAGGTAAAAGAGGCACTCCTAACGGGATTCGAACTGACAGGAGAATGCTACCGGCAAAAGTTCCGCACCAATCGGAGAGTGAAAGGAGAGAGCTATGCGCAGTTCGCGGATCGGTTGTCCACAACGCTGGATAAGTGGATTAGCCAGTCAGCCACGGCTAAAACGTATGATGGACTGACAGAACTGTTAGTATGGGAACAGCTACGGGAAACCATGACCCCCGAGCTGAGAACATTCTCAGTAGAGCAGGGCGCGGAAAGACTGGAAGATCTGGTCAAGGTCGCAGATAGGTACGTGGCCGCACACGGAGAAGCCAAGAGCTTCAGGCGAGACCTAAAGCCTAACGGGAAAGAGGCACAGAAACGAAGCCCTAACCGGGAAGAGCGCACCGCGAATAAGCCAAATAACCCCAGACCTGGGCAAAATAAAGGACCCAACACGGAATTCGGGAAAAGAGGTCCCGCAGAACAGAGACGGTATTGTTCGTTCTGCAACAGAAACAATCACTCCACCGCAGAATGTTTCAAGTTGGCCGCACAACGTAGGGAAGAGCGCGAAAGCCGGCCAGCGCACAGAGTTCTAACTCAAAGCAGCGGTAACCAGCCACACACTATCGGAGATCACCCATCGGTGACAGACAAGGTCAAGGTCAACGGAAAAGAAGCGAACTGTCTGTATGACACAGGTCTATCATACGACGCGATAGTTAGCGAATCTCTTGTATCGCGCGCGGACTTGACAGACAAGACAGTCGACTTACAAGGAGCAGACTTGACGAAACCGACGACTACTTGCCCAATAGCATGGATCGAAGTAGAGAGTAGGTACGTCACAGGACGAATCCAAGCAGCTGTTTTACAGAAACCCCTGTATGATCTAGTGCTAGGTTGTAGGTATGTGTTCTTAGGCACGCCCCCTAAAACTGTAGAGATAGCTGCAGTGCAAACCAGGGCCCAAGCTAAAACCCAACCACCCCAGCCCGAGTTCGCTCCGAATCCAGGACTCGAAGAGATCAAAACAGCACAGAAAGAAGACACCTCGATAGCGAAGTGCTTCCAGAAGCTACCCAAGGCGCACACACCCCCGCACAAGGGAGACTTCTACATGGAAGAGGGAGTTCTACATCGACAAGGAGATGGAGATCACACCCAACTAGTACTACCAGCCACCCTTCGAGCCCAAGTACTAGAACTAGGCCACAGCATGCCACTCAGCGGACACATGGGAATTGGAGCCACAGTGCAGAGAATCAGCGCACACTACTATTGGCCAGGAATCACGGAGGATGTCAAGCGCTACGTGAAATCTTGCCACCAATGTCAACGATATTCCCCGCGACATCACTCCGTACCAGTTACCTTAGGACCATCGGTAGTAGTCGGCGTGCCATTCCAGCAAGTCTCAGTAGACATAGTAGGACCACTGCCCATGACCAAGAAGAGGAACAGATTTCTACTCACACTCGTCGACGCATGTACGATGTGGTGCGAAGCAGTCCCGTTGCCAGCGATCGACACCAAGAAGATTGCAGATGCACTCATCGCCATCTTTACCAGAGTCGGATTCCCGGACAGCATTAGAACGGACAACGGATCTCAGTTCACCGGCCGCCTGATGCAAGACGTGTTCGAGTTGATACAAGTTCATCACATTCGCACCCCACCATACCACCCAGCCAGCAACGGACAAGTAGAAAGACTGAATGGAACCCTTCTCACCATACTCAGGAAAGTCGCCGACGACAATCCAGAAGCGTGGGACACCTACGTGAATGCGGCACTGTTCGCATACCGAGAAACGCCCCATGCAGCCACAGGCTACACCCCGTCAACATTGCTATTCGGCAGACCTCTAGCAGGACCTCTAGAAGCCCTACGCAGAAGTTGGACGGAGGCCAAGATAGACGACACACCAAGAGGTGCCACCAAGTACGTCGCAGACCTGCAGGAAACCCTCAAAGCAACGTGGAAGAAAGCTGGTGAAGCACTGAAGAAGGCAAGAGCCCGTCAGGCGAAGTACTACAACCGCCACGCGAAGGACAGAGAACTGCAAGTCGGCGATCAAGTGCTACTCTTACTTCCAAGTGGAACCAACAAGCTGGACATCGCTTGGAGAGGACCGTACCGGGTGACTGCCAAGAAATCCAAGACAGTCTACCAAGTAGAGGTGAACGGGAGAGCCCGATACCACCACATCAATCTCCTCAAGAAATACACGGACCGACCAGCGACCCCCAGCACTCACAACTTGTTAGCCATCGCCATCGCGGAAGAAGGAGAAAGCATGGAGACCAATGCAGTAGAGTATCCCCTGCACTCCAAGGAAACCTACAAAGACGTGATACTCAACGGAGACCTAGCCGCTAAACAGCGACAGCAAGTACTACAGGTCATTCGACAACATCAGACTGTGCTAACAGACCGACCAGGGAGGACAGACCTCGTCGAAGTAACCTTAACGGTGACCGACCCAACACCCGTCCGCCAGAAGCTCTACCCGATGCCACTGTCTCAGCAGCGAGCCATCAAGGAAGAGATAGACACCTTACTGGCAGCCGGAATCATCTCAGAGTCTACCTCACCCTACAGCGCAGGCACGGTATTGTTGCGAAAACCCAACGGAGAGCATCGACTGTGCATCGACTTCAGACTCCTGAATGCGGTAACGCAGTTCCAGCCAGAGCCACTCCCGGACCAGACCGACCTATTTGCCAAGCTACAGCGAGCGAAGTACTTCTCACGCATCGACCTCAGCAAAGGATACTACCAGATACCAGTACAACCACAAGTCCGAAAGTACCTAGCGTTTAGCACTATGGAAGGACACTTCGAGTTCAACGTACTTCCATTCGGACTCCACAACGCACCCAGCATCTTCAGCGCCATGATGCGAAAACTCCTGGCACCCCTGAGCAGCGAGCACCTACACTCGTTTATGGACGACATCCTCATCGCAACACCTACGTGGGAGGAACATGTCACGCTCCTACAACAACTACTCGCACGCCTCAGAGACACAGGATTGACGGCAAGACCCACCAAATGTCAGATTGGATTCACAGAACTAGAATTTCTGGGACACACCATCAGTCAAGGAAGCCTGCGACCGGTAGAGAAGACAGTGAAACGCCTACTCGACGCTCCTAGGCCCAAGACAAAGAAGGAAGTGCAGTCATTTCTAGGACTCTGCGGCTTCTACCAGAAGTTCATCCCCAACTACAACAGCATCGCCGTACCACTGACAAATGGAACCCGGAAAATCGCCCCGGACAAAGTAGTTTGGACCGCGGAATGTGAGACAGCATTCCAAACACTCAAGGACAGAATGACATCGGCGCCAGTACTCCACCTACCCGATTTGACTCAGCCATTCGTTCTTCGCACCGACGCAAGCGACTTAGGCCTCGGAGCAGTACTGCTACAGCGCGACCCCAAGAATGCAGAGACGCTATTCCCTGTCGCCTACGCCAGCAGAAAATTGAGACCCGCCGAGACCCACTACGCCACGTCGGAGAAAGAATGTCTTGGACTAGTCTGGGCCATACAGAAGTTTCAACTCTACCTGTATGGGACCCACTTCACAGTTCAGGTGGACCACCAACCGCTATCGTTCCTGGCAGCCTCCAAATCCTTGAACTCTCGCCTGATGCGATGGGCACTCACCCTTCAGGCATACTCATTCCAAATCGAGTACATCCCCGGCAAAGAGAACCACGGAGCCGACTACCTCAGTCGCCATCTCGTGGAGGACACAGCAGCTGTTGCCCACCCAACACAACTAAGGGCCACAGCACCAGAATTCGTCCCCGCCCAGTAATACCCTGTCACTAGTGTCCATAGCTACCTGGCACAGCATTGCAGCTCAGGTAGAGCAACTTAACTAGTTTGTAAATAGGACCCTAGGATAGTGCAGTGTTAAACTAGGCTCTGTAGTAGAAAAAGGTCGAATCCAGTAGTCATCGCCTTTTTTCAGTTGAGGGAGCCTGTCACGACAGACTAGTTTTAACTCTGCTTGTTGACTATTTAGCTATGTGTGGTAATTGTAACATTAAGAGAGTTAGTATAGTACACAGCCAGCGAGTAAACTACACACCGCGAGCCCGACCCACGCTGCGCAGTGAGTCAGGCACTTGAGTTTTGAATCTGACCATTTTACCCAATCACCAGTAGGCTAAGCGGTACGAGCCAGTTTGACTGTGTCAGAACCTACACACAGTGTTGGTCAGTCGTGTGTGGGACGAGGAAGAAGTTACATCTCCTTAGCTAGCAGAGAACTATCTTCACTCATAGACCAGGAAGCAGGACTTTAGAGTCTTAGAATTCTCTCAAGTCATCACGGGCCTGAACTTGTCAAACAGGTAAATGAACACCCTTCTGTTTCATCGTGATATATTTATATTATTGTTGAAATTATGTTTGTGGAATTTGCTATGCATAAATGTGAATTATTAATCCGAATTTGCCGTGCCGCGTGGACGAGCCGAGCACGAGGCGAAACACGACCGGTTGCGCCGCCATGTTGTATTCCGTACGGAACCACTGTTGTTTAACTTATATGTATGTTTGCAGACCAGTGGCTGTACCACTGAATGTTTATAATATTATTAATTCTGTATGTGTATAGTTAGACACGATTGATATTTATGTATGTATAGGAATTTAGAGTGAGATTCCAGTGGAACCCGGAAGTAGCAGAATGTTCGTCGCTTATGTATAGAGATGTGGAGCTATCACTGAGGGCTACTTGGCTTTCAGTGAGACGCTCTGCACAAACCGATTATTCAGGGTTGTGCAGAATTTCGTCTCTTATATTCCAGACGAGCAGGCGAGCTATCCCGAGCTATCCTGTGCACCCCACTCCACAGAAACGACCAGTTAGTTGGCGGAGTATCCTCTACCGCACAAGACGGAAAGAGCGACCCGGAAAACTCCCTGTCAGACCCCACAGCGTGGCAAGGGAACCCAACTACACAAAGACAAAGGTGGACCAGAAGCTACCTCACAGAAGGACTTCGAACACCCCACCCATGAGTTAAGTGCAAAAACGAAGGTGCACTTAAACTGATCATAGCAGGACCACAGTAGTCCAACTCTTCAGAAACTGTAAAACGGACCACAGTAGTCCAAATCTACATGAATTCGAATAGAAAGTGCCCGAGGAAGATATAACAGCTGCCTAGACTATCAGCTATCGAACTATTAGCAGTGACTGAGACATTTTAAGTTAGATTAGTACTTAGAGAATCTTGTATAGAGTAGAAGAAATAAATGTGTGAGTTTAACTGTTATCAAGTGGCTGGACTACTTATGATTCATAGCCGTGTGAAAGCTAGTGTGACAGTATTCTTTTACCATTTTTCTATCTATTTCTGTACCCCAACCTTAACACAGAACGAGCAAAACAAATAAATTTATTAAAGTAATTCATAGGGTGACTTACTAGCAGTTCCCACCGAATAAACGTGAGGGTCCATAATTCCATTGTGCAGAGCCCATAAACCCCACGTGACATTTCGTAGGCGTTGGTGCCTACGCTTTTATGAGCCATTCATAGAAGCAAGGTATGTTGAATGACTGTGCAGTGTGTTTTATGTCACCTTTTGTAGTCTATGAACATTCACACGGCCTATTTCGACTGTGGTATTTGGTCAAATAGAAAACGTGTTATAATGGCTATAGGCGATGTACATGTACCTTTGGATATTATGATGCTGGTGCTTCGTCGTTAAGTTGCATTGTTTAGTTTTTGTTGTTGTTGTTGTTGAGTCTACAATCACTGAATTTGTGAACAGACTTTAAATAAATTGATTGATTTTGATTGCATTGAATGGAATCAACCGTTGTAGGGTTATAATGTACAGTCAGAGACTACGAAGAGTGCATTCTATGTTGGTGTAAATCCGCGTGCGCTGTTTTTCATAGTTTACCCAGTTACAGTGTATATTGTGGGTGTGTGTGTGTGTGTGTGCGCGCGCGCGCACGGTAGCGTGTGCGTCTCTGTTATCCCTGTTGTTGTACAGGTGGAGGTTATAGCTTAATTGGGAGGTTCCTAGAGGTTCAACAACTGTTTTTTGGGGATCCCGAACCTGTACCAGAGCCTTTTTTTTTGTGGTCCAAAACGTTTAGCAACGGTCAACCCATTGTGTCTGAGAACCTCGAAAAATGTTTCAACCTCCACGAACGTTCTACGAACCTTCCAGTTAAAGCGGGCCTAATGGGACGAATAATCCTGGGGGTTTAATTTGAATGATATCTGGCCTCATGTCCTCAACGAGTTTAATGGTTTATTTTTGGTTTTCATACTCGCTGTTTAAGTTCCTTGTTGTTGAGAATTTACGTTTTGGCAAATATTATGTGTCCTTTGCTCATTGAGTTTCCTGGTTAGTGGTTTATCGTTTCCTGGTTTATCGTTCAGTGCTTGCCTGTGTGTTAGTTGTTTTGGGCAGATTATTAGTTTGTGTTCTGTTCATGTGGTTATTATTGGGGTAATGTGAAATCGGTCATTGTGCAATAGGGTAAGTATTCCCCATTTGCGATCAGCTTCCACTTGCGGACGCCTACACTTTGCAGAGGTCACGATAGATTGAGGACGAAACGTTTTCTACCTATTCTATCCTATCCTATCCCGTAACTCGGAGGTCGTAGGGGCACCACAGATGATCGTTTAATCAGCGTACTCCATCTTTCTTTGTCCTCAGCAAGCCTCATGGCTTCGCTCAGTGTCAAACCAGTCCATTCTCGAATGTTGTCCTCCCACCTCTTTTTCGGTCTCCATCTTCTTCTACCTCCTTGCACCGTGTCTTGCAGGATTGTCTTTGCAAGGCCAGATGATCTGCTGTCTACAAAATGTTTCGTGTTTTTTTCCCGCCATGAATTACTGTATCTTAGAGATGCGTGCGTATGATAAATTATTATTATTATTATTATTATTATTATTATTATTATTATTATTATTATTATTATTATTATTATTATTATTATTATTATTATTCATTCATTCATTTATTCAGATCCACATTGTTGATTTTGTTGTTGTGTTAACTTAAAAGAAAAATAATTGCGCCATTTGAAACTCACAGAGACTTGTAGACAAATGTCTGACGGTTGACTATAATAAATCTGGAGGGTCTGTCACGGAGGCATATACGATCGATGGAACGATCGATAGGTAGATGGATAAGATAAGATTAGATTAGATTAAGGTAGGGTAGGTAGGTAGGTAGATAGTATAGATAGGTAGGTAGTATAGATAGGTAGGTAGTATATTAGATTGGATCCATGATGCTCTCTCTCTCTCTCTCTATCTTTCCATTTTCTACCACAAAATAAAACCCAAATATGTCTGTAGAGTCTAATACGAAAGCTGTGCAAACCTGAACTGTATGATTTTGTTTTGACAACTTGTGCATGTGACATAAGGAGCTGGGAATCCTTCGTTCTATAATGTAATAACGATCTTTTTATGTCATTTTTCCCTCCAGTCTTTGAGAATGTAAAAATATATTATTTGCTTGCAAGTTTTTGAGAAAAAAAAAGTTTGTTATTTAAAAAAAAAAAGGTAGGTAGTAGGTAGACCGATTGATTCGATGGATGGATGGATGGGTATGTTAACTGATTAATTGGTTGGTCGACACTTCTTTGCTTATGTATACATTTATGTCAATTGTTCGCAATGAGAAACTTATATTTTCGCCATGGTTGCAATTTCTAGGTGTTGCGTTTTAAAATCTGAAGGCAATTTACAACACGTACACGATGTTATTTTATATTCTCGTAGAGAACCAGGTGATTTTAGAATTGTTATTGTTTGTTCCGGTTTATGTGTTTTGCATTACATTTGTGTGCAATTTGTCTTTGCACCTGTTGCATATATATTTAAATCTGAAAGTTATTTGTAACGTCCCATTTTTGACTCGCATGCATAGCAATACGAGTCTTTGTGTTCACTCCTCTCCCCCCCCCCCTATCACCCTCATCCACCATCCCCCACTCCGAAAAAAAAATTTGTTTTTTTTTACTGAAGTTAGCAAATTTGTGCAAGATGAGACATAATTAGTCCAAAAATGATATGGAACAAAAGAATGTCCGTCCGTTTTTCTGACCTCCGTCCGCCGTCTGTCTGTGCAAAAACTTTAAAGTGACTAAGTACTCGGAGCCTATTTCAACTATCACAACCAAACGTAGTAAGATCGAGTATACCCATGAGACCTCGAAATGAATCAGTAAACGAAGTACTTAACTTCAATGTCAAGGTCACAGGGTCATCAAAAGTTAGTTAAAAAATTGACCCTTTTTCACAAAATTTTCCTCTTTTTTCTTTAACTAGGTTATTAATATTGAACTTACGATTCTTTGTTGCATTATGGATATCAATGAGACAAACATACCATGCATATTTGGTTAACTTCACTCCAAGGTCAAGGTCGCTGGAGCTGTCCAAAGTAGGTTTGTATAGGTACTTGAAGTGACCTTGGCCCTAAACCATAAGAGATATAAAGTCTAATCTTGTTGTATTTAGAGATCATAGATTGATCTTTCATATTGGTTCCGTTTCTGCGATCTGGAAGGTCAAGGTCATTTTAGGCCTTGCAAAAGCATACATAAAAATAGGTCATCGTGAAATGGCTGCATATTTAACCGATAGTATGCCACAACATTGGGTTATTTGATCAGACATACGTGAGAGATCACGTGAGGGTCAAGATCATCCCAAGGTCACGATCACTGAAGGTCAAGATCATCCCAAGGTTACTGTTTTGGGCATAATACAACTGTTGCCGTCCTTTATTTGATAGTAAATTAGTGTATTTGGAGCGGTGTCATCTCAATGTCAAGAGCATATACAGATCAAATTCGGTATTACTTTGCATTTTAATGCCACCATTTCAAATTTTTTTTTTGGGTTGTTGTTTTTTTGGAGGGGAGGGGGCTTGGTGGGTGGGTGGAGGCCTCATTTTCGTGTTAAATATTGCGAGTTCCATAAGGAGCATGTGTATCATATAGGCGTTTCCCTTTTTGTTTAAATTGGTTTTATTGTGCAATCTCGTAGGAAACAATATGAGCCGCGAATTGTGAATGTTAGATTGCGAGAACCAGGCAAAGTAGTTCGTCGAAACACGGAAAGACCAGAATACGAAAGTGGGTATTGTAGTATAATGTAGTTGTTTGTTTACAAAACAGGAAGAGATGCCTACACTTATCAAGCTTATCAGTTGTCGGCCGGTGTGTGCAACGATTTCAACTTGTGTGCTTTTACAGTTTTGTAATGTGACAACTGACTGCAATTTCCTAAGTAAATTCGTTGTCCCACGCCTACACAATCCTTGATACCTGGTCCCCATAAGTGTTCATTTTGTCCAACCTAGTATTGCTGTCGTCATGCTTGTGTATATATATTGACGCGCTTCGTTCATTCATTGCATTCATAACTTGTTTTGTCATAGCATGGCATCACCAACTCTTTAACTCGTTTCCAACTCGTTCATTCATTCATTCATAACTTGTTTTGTCATAGCATGGCATCACCAACTCTTTAACTCGTTTCCAACTCATTCATTCATTCATTCATTCATAACTTGTTTTGTCATAGCATGGCATCACCAACTCTTTAACTCGTTTCCAACTCATTCATTAATTCATAACTTGTTTTGTCATAGCATGGTATCATCAACTCTTTACCTCGTTTCCAACTCGTTCATTCATTCATACCTTGTTCATGTTTTATCATAGCATGGCATCATCAACTCTTTAACTCGTTTCCAACTCATTCATTCATTCATACCTTGTTCATGTTTTATCATAGCATGGCATCATCAACTCTTTAACTCGTTTCCAACTCGTTCATTCATTCATACCTTGTTCATGTTTTATCATAGCATGGCATCATCAACTCTTTAACTCGTTTCCAACTCATTCATTCATTCATACCTTGTTCATGTTTTATCATAGCATGGCATCATCAACTCTTTAACTCGTTTCCAACTCATTCATTCATTCATACCTTGTTCATGTTTTATCATAGCATGGCATCATCAACTCTTTAACTCGTTTCCAACTCATTCATTCATTCATACCTTGTTCATGTTTTATCATAGCATGGCATCATCAACTCTTTAACTCGTTTCCAACTCATTCATTCATTCATACCTTGTTCATGTTTTATCATAGCATGGCATCATCAACTCTTTAACTCGTTTCCAACTCATTCATTCATTCATACCTTGTTCATGTTTTATCATAGCATGGCATCATCAACTCTTTAACTCGTTTCCAACTCATTCATTCATTCATACCTTGTTCATGTTTTATCATAGCATGGCATCATCAACTCTTTAACTCGTTTCCAACTCATTCATTCATTCATACCTTGTTCATGTTTTATCATAGCATGGCATCATCAACTCTTTAACTCGTTTCCAACTCATTCATTCATTCATACCTTGTTCATGTTTTATCATAGCATGGCATCATCAACTCTTTAACTCGTTTCCAACTCATTCATTCATTCATACCTTGTTCATGTTTTATCATAGCATGGTATCATCAACTCTTTAACTCGTTTCCAACTCATTCATTCATTCATACCTTGTTCATGTTTTATCATAGCATGGCATCATCAACTCTTTAACTCGTTTCCAACTCATTCATTCATTCACTCGTGAACTTGTTTTGTTAGGTTTTGTCATAACACGGCAATATTCACTTTTTATTTGTTTTCGACTCTGCATCAGTTAACGCGTTATTGTATTTATCGCTTTGTCTTAAGTTTGGTTTGCTGTGTGGAAAATGGCAATATTACATTGAAACTCAGCGTTTGTAATATTCGTTTATCAGTTATTGGGTTATTGTATTTATTGCTTTTGTCCCAGCATGTGTATTATACATCCATTTGTTGTTTTGGTGTAAGAAGTGTACTTTGAGATAAACGATCTATTACATTGAAGTCTAGCTATTTTCAAGTCCGTTTATATCCCAGCGCTACTTCTTTTCAAATCTGCTCTTTTATCATTGGATTTGTTATGAAAGGGATCGGTTATAGTCACAGATCTTGTTTAATTTTTTTAAATGTATTATTCCAAGAGATCGTGTCTCTCCACGCGTGATACTGACTTTCGTTGTGCTGGTTTGCTGTGAAGCAATTAGTTTATGAGAAGCGATATTGCTGTCATATAGATCTGGTACTTGATATTCGGCAACAAAATAGCTTTATGCATTGTTTGCTTATTTTACTCGTTTTTATATAGCGCTTTTCCAGCTCAAGAGCTGCTCAGAGCGCCTGGCCGGTAAGCATCTAACATATCTTTTATATCACATCCCACTTGAGCCACTGTCGACGTTGATGAGAGAGCGTTACTCCAGTTGGAAGTGACCAGACATTCTCTCGTTTTTGAGGGCTAGCTTTGTTATGGCAGTTAACAAATGGACTGTGTGGCCCACTCACGCGGTCATTCAGTAATAAGTAATAATAACAACACAACAACCGGGACTGGGTTGACAATTTGTGGGGGAGGGGGCGGGAGTGGGGCCGGGACAAGGAAGGAAAAGTGGGTCCCTAATTCAGACAGCTTGCAGCACAGACCTACATCTATACCGGACCCTTAGCTCACTTTGTTAGATTTCCCTGCCTGAGTCCGTCCTTAGCTTCGCTTTTCGTGCTTTGCTTCAAACCATTGCCATGAGCGACATTTGGAAGGGAGATAATTCTGTCAAAGTTCTACTCTACTGTAGCTGCGAGTTGTAAATAAGGGCAGAGGGACATAACTGCACATAAGTCGATCGATAGTTAGTGTCCTTTGGACGGGGACATAACTCTGCCAGTTCCACACTATTGTAGCGAGCTAAGTCGACCGTAAGACCCGAGTAAAGTAGGCATACGCAAGAACCACATAGCTTAGGAAATCTGTGGCGGGCAGTCAGCTATGTCAGGCTAGACAGGCTATGATACGATATTTGACAGGAAGTGCAGCAAACAATACTAGAGGCCTAGAAGCGTGGGCCCTCTTGTCAATGAGGTGATAGTCCAGTACTCTAGGTCCGTGGCCGAGAGAAACCGTGACTGATAAAGAATGCCTTTTGTTTGGGTTATCAGTTGTGAGGGCCCAAACCACAAAGTGGTTGTAACGGTAAGGTTATGAATCATGATAATCCCACACCCATACCCGTGTGTGAGTGTGTGTGTGTGTGTAGGTGTGTGTGTGTGTGTGTGCGCGCGCGCTCTTGACTCTCTGTTCTGGCCACTTTGGTGTGTTCATGCGTAGGCATGTGAGTGTGCGTCGGTATCGGTCCGTGTGTGTGTGTGTGTGTGTCCCCGCCAGATGGCGCCTTGTCGATCAAGGAATGTGTTGAGCTGCGTTTGCTTCCCTTATTCTTCCCACCAATCCTTCACCCCGATCTCCACCCTCGTCAGTCAACAGCATGTGGCCCATTGTTTCTTCATCTTCTTCCTTAAACCCGTTAATAATACCTCAGGGCCCACCAACACTTCAGTTAACACCCCCCTCCCTCGCACTCTCTCTCTCTCTCTCTCTCTCTCTCTCTCTCTCTCTCTCACTCACTCACTCTCTCAATCACTCTCTCAACTCAGTCTCTGGCCCCGGTCAATGCAAGTTGCAGTTTCCAGTGTAGCTGTTGTGATGACCGACCATTCTTCGCCCTTCAGCAAAGCGCACAAACCCCCATCATTTATACATGCGGTAGTTTCTTTTCGCCGAGTTTGCACAGTGTGACTTGCGCCGTCGTGTTGGAGGCTAGCTCTTGCCGCCTGTTAATAAACAAACGAAGGCTTGTGAGAGGAAATCGACATTTTGGGTCTTGGCGACCTGCTTTGCCGGCTGTGCCTTTGTGAAAGTGTGTGTCTGTCTGTGGCTTGGTAAAAATCTTTGTCTGTCTGGCTTGATGATATTCTGTGTCTGTCGATCTGTGTCTTGAGAACCTTAAGTTTCTTTTTTTTTTGTGTGTGTTTTGGTGACTTTTTTCGCGATTACACAGTTCTGACACCTGACGTTTAAGATTTTCACACTGAAGGTTTGTTTTATCGTGTTCTCTATTAAATTAGAAGATGTAGACGTCTGGATTTTTGACAACAGGACGTCGGTTTTGTCATCCCGCGGCGCCTCTGTGCTGACACTTTGTGAGGTTTCTTCTTGGAGCGTGTCTGTGGGGCCTGAAGTTGCGGACATTTCAACTCCAAGATGGAGAGAGTTATGATGTACTACGAAATATCAGTGCGCTGCGAATTCGGTCCTAGAGTGTACATCAGAGTTAGTCCTAGTCTTACAGGGTACAGCCAGAGTTGGTCAATGTTTAACTGCATTTAGCAGCTCGTATAAACTAACGGGTTAGCAAACTGGTTTAAATTGCCAGTCAATCCCTGATGATAGGGCTATTTTAAGTCCGGATATTAATTTACGTTCAGCTGATGTATTGTCCAGTGAGGTCAGATAGGAGAGGAGAGTTGGCAGGTAATGAAAACTACAGAGGCTGGCCACCTGTCCTGGGCTATTGAGTGACCGAAGCAAATGAATCTTCCGCATCGCAGCCCTTTACAGGACCGTTACCTCTGGACTAGGACGGATTGGAAAACCTTTCCTATGGGCAGTGTCGTTCAATGCTGCGTGTTATCGTTTTCTTTGTCGTGTTGTTATTTCCGTTGGTGGTAGTTGAACGAATATTCACAACTTTCCGGCACCTCTCATAAAAACTCGTGGGTATCGCCATTATAAATTAAAACGAGGTTATATGAAACCAAGTTCCGGTATGGCTTGTTTTGCTTTTATCAAAGCTTGATGCGTGACTTTTAAATATGGCAAATTGCCGAAAACGACGATTGTTAGAGCCAGAAAACGAGTGGGATAAGTATAAAAACGGTGGAGGAAGTACATGCTCAGTGAAAGAATGCAAAAAACAATCGTAGAGGCCTGTATTTGTGGCGACTTCGGAGGTGCGTCGATCATCGACAGAAAGTGAAACAACATAGCTTCGCCGTCGCAACCTTCACAAAACACGAAGTAACTGACTATTTTAGGCGAGGGTTGTGGCCAAGTGGGCTAAGGCGGGACTAACTTGCCTTGTCCACAAGCTGTGCGCCTGACAGGTGTGGGTTCGAGCCAGCATCTGGGCGTTATGTTTTTCCGAATATTTTTCAAAAATTCACAAATAATGTTAGGTAGGTAGGGTTTAGGCGCGCCACTGGCGATAGAAAGGGATAATAAACTGCAGCAAAAAAAAAAAAAAATATATGTGAGGGTACGATACAGGTGGCCAGTGACATAATTATGTTATTATTCTTGAATATTTGGAAATAACTCACTAAAACACGCGTAGAAAAAAAAACGGAAGTATTTTTCATAGAGGGGATTCCCGTTGGTGCATAGGATAGCAGAAAAGTGTGAATAGTGTATACGAGTCAGCAGGGGACATATAGACTCCCTTTTCCCCAGGAATATACTTAATGGTGATTACTGCTGAGTAGAACAGATAAATGGAGTATATTTGACGAAACGGTAAAGTTGTGTGGGTTTTTTTTACAGACGGTGAGAAAGCCGTTACGTTAAGGACTTCTCTCTTCTTAAGTCTAGGTTTCTGAGGGTGATATAAATGTTTTTCTCTCTTTCTGCTGTACCTTTTCCGGAGCCATATAAGTACCCATCGACAGCTATGTGGATTTGGGCAATTGTGGAGCGACGATTCGTTTATCGGCACCTCACCTTTGTTAGTGGCAGCAACCCGACTGTTGTTCTTTAGTGCCTGGAAGTTCGGGTGTATGCACTTAGCCACTTCCATGACGCAATAGCGAGTTCGCGTGTGAGAACTTTGTTACAGCGACACATGACTACAGCAGTAGCTCCCTTGTCATCTCCATCTTCCTATACGCTTGCGAAACATGGACCCTCACAGCAGATCTACAACGAAGAATACAAAGCATGGAGATGAGGTGCTACAGAAGACTTCTGGCCATTTCCTATACCCAGCACATCACCAACGACGAAGTCCGACAGATCATCATACAAGTCATTGGACAACACGATGACCTGCTCACAGTGGTGAAAAAAACGGAAACTCCGATGGTATGGCCACGTCACCAGATCATCCTATCTTGCAAAGACCATGCTGCAAGGCACAGTGCAAGGAGGTAGAAGAAGAGGGAGACCGAAAAGAGGTGTGATGACAACATTCGAGAATGGACTGGTTTGACACTGAGCGAAACCATCAGGGTTGCTGAGGACAGAGAAAGATGGAGTACGCTGGTTAAACGATCATCTGTGGTGCCCCTGCGACCTCCCAGTTACGAGATAGAATAGGATAGTAGCATGAAGTTCATTCCCTTGTTTCACTGTAATTCACGATATCCAGTAGTAATGGGGTGAAGTTAAGCATTGGGTTATGAGATTTTTCACTGACAGGAATTTTCACGGAAGGCCACACCTTATGAGTTCAGGGGCCACATTTGGCTAAAGTAGTGGCCACATTTGGCTAAAGTAGTGGCCACATTTGGCTTAAGTAATGGCCACATTTGGCTTAAGAAATGGCCACATTTGGCTTAAGTAATGGCCACATTTGGCTTAAGTAGTGGCCACATTTGGCTTAAGTAGTGGCCACATTTGGCTTAAGTAGTGGCCACATTTAAGTAGTGGCCACTTTTGGCTTAAGTAGTGGCCACTTTTGGCTTATGCATTGGGTTATGAGATTTTTCATCGATCGGAATTTTGATAAGTGGCCACACCTTATGAGTTTAGTGGCCACATTTGGCTTACGCTTTTCGGCTTATACATTGGGTCGGAGTAAGTGGCGCCATGTTTATCACGGGCCGGTTCGAATTTATAAACGTGTGTAGCTGTGTAATTTCACGACAACAAGGCACTTTTTTTCCTGACGATGTGATGTACTCTTTCACGATTTGACTATAATATTTAACAAATTTACTAAGATCGACACGCAACAAGTGAATACTACTGCCTTAGCTCGCCAAAGCGTGTGTAGCAGAGAACAGTTGTTGCCTGTAATCATGCGTGTGGGAGGAGTTTAGGGTGACTGTGAGCGTGTATGTTGGTACAGATCGCCGCGCTTTGAACCTGATTGATTTGGGGAAAGGCGCGTACATTGCATCCTGTATTATTATTATTATTATTATTATTATTATTATTATTATTATTATTATTATTATTATTATTATTAGACTGGTGACGTCACACTCTCGCTTCTGATTGGTCTTCGTAAGCCCGGCTTATGTAGTTTTGCAGAAGAAATCAAACATGCACTATCCTTGTGAAATGTTACGTTGGCTAGAACGCCAGGAAATAAATAAGGAATTCATAATCGTACCAAAGTGTGAGCTGGTGCGCAACACAAGTGTGGCTGGGCTTTTACACATGACAGGCGATGAGTTATCCAGCAGACCCCAGCGTGCTGTGTGTTTGTCAGAATGTGCATGTGTTAGTCAGAATGCGCATGTGTTAGCCGGAATGTGCATGTGGACGTAATGTGAAGATCGCTTTTTAATTATGCTTTATATTCAAATACTGCTTTATTTTCCATTTTATATTCAAGTACCGCTTTATATTCCATTTTATATTTGAATACTGCTTTATATTCCATTGTATATTCAAATACAGCTTTATATTCCATTTTATATTCAAATACCGCTTTTCATTCCATTTTATATTCAAGTACCGCTTTATATTCCATTTTATATTCAAATACTGCTTTATATTCCATTGTATATTCAAGAACCGCTTTATATTCCATTTTATATTCAAATACTGCTTTATATTCCATTTTATATTCAAGAACCGCTTTATATTCCATTCGTTTATATTCAAGTCCCCCTTACTTTCCCCTCCCCCTACCCCCTCGTTGGGGTGTCGGAGGTTTCTGAATACATGTAAATAGTATCCCCACTTTATGGAAATTTAGTGCTTTAAATTCCCACTGTCGCTATTTTTCTCCATTGTTCTTTCTCATTCGTACTCTGTTCTATAAATTTACTATATAATTATCTTCTTCTTCGCTATACCCGTATACCCGTACTTTTTTTTTCTTTCTTGAAAATCCTTCCCAAACTCCTCATTTATGTGTGAGGTCTGTCAGCTTGGGAATATTGAATGCCTCCTGTCAAGTGGTCTTTAGGGCTTCCTATCATATGATATTATTAGTTAGCAATGTAGGCATTTTATATGTATGTGTTTTGTTGATATTTTATAATGATATTTATATACGGGGGTTTGATAAATTAGGAATATAGCCTCAGCGTCCCCTGCGTGGGATACCTTTATTGTAAAGTGACCGGCTGGTGGAGTGCCTTCAGTGTTACCACTAAGGTTGTCCTTATACGGATCAGGGGTGAGTCCTCTTTCAACCAAGTTGTGGCCCTGATTCAACCAAGTTGTGGTCCTGATTCAGTAAGCAATGAATAACTAACTATATATTGAAGTACCAATTTTTATTCTGTTTTATATTCGAGTACCGCTTTATATTCAGTTTTATATTCAAATGCATATTTGTCTTCCGATTTATATTCAAATACCGCGTTATATGCCGTTTGACATTTAATTCCATTTTGTATTGGAATACAGCTCTATATTCCACTTTATATTCAAATCCGGCGTTAAATATTCGAATACCGCGTGACATTCTGTTTTATATTCACCGCATTATGTTTATTTTTAAATCTCTGTTTATTCACGCTCTTGTTTAATGGTTTGGGTTTGATTTTGTCTTGCGTTTAGAAAAAAATCGGTTATATTGAAAAGAAAGGATATTATATATTCAATCCGATAATAGGTGTATAGCTTGTGGACATTGTTTAATTGTCTGTCAATGGCATCATGTTAGGATTGTAGTCTGATTATACAGATCTGTACTGGTACTTTGAAGTTCAATAACCAGATCAAAACAAAAAAAAGGTGTTGTGAACCTACCTTATGGAATTACGTATGTTCTCACATACAAACACACACACACGCACACACACACACTCACGCACACACACAAACACTGCTTAATAATAATAGTAATAATAATAATAATGATAATAATAATAATAATAATTATTATTATTATAATTATTATTATTATTATTATTATTATTATTATTATTATTATTATTATTAAAATAATATTAATGATAATAATGATAATGATGATAATAATAATAATAATAATAATAATAATAATAATAATAATAATAATAATAATAATAATAATAATAATAATAATAAAGTGCTTTTTCCTAAGGAACAATATCAGTTCAAAGAGCAGTACTCACGCATTCATTCTAAACGTTAACATCCGACTTCATACAAAATCGATTCAGGCAAAGCTTATATTAATGAAGGTAGTGTGAGCAACACATCCATGTTTAGTAATATTAATAATAACACGGGATGCTATACGCGCCTTAATCCTAAATCAGACTGAACGCTCGGCGACCGGTAAAAAACATATTAGCTCACATTTCGCAGACAACTTGTACAAATACAACAAACACACGTTCGTCACGCTAACACGTGTCGCTATTAGAAAGCGGAAAGGAAATCCAATTTTATTTTTCACGTTTTAGACAGACTGCATCATCTACCATTCTTGAAGGTTTGTGTCCAAATGAGATTGCTACATCACACAAAACAGGATGAGACGCAGCTTCAATATGAAGTTTTAATAAATGCGAGGTGTCGGAGTTGCAGACCATTAAGTCGTCAAAACGAAAAGACAGTCAAGTCAAGACGAAGAAAAAACAAACAAAAACAAAAAAACAATCGCTGGACTTTTTGTTTTATCATGAAGCCCATCCGAACTCGGACAGACACATAAAGACGAAAAATGTCAATTTTCTCAAAAATAGCTTCTGTTCTCGTTTTATCATGAAGTTAGAACAGACAGGTGAAGACGCAATATGGCGATTATCTCAAAACTTGCTTCTGTTGGACTGACTTTTATTTTATCGTAAAATCAGAACAGACAAGTAAAGACGCATTATGTCGATTTTCTCAGAAGTTAGCTTCTGTTGGACTTAGGTAGTTTTGTCATCATGCGCTAGGGCGTGTGTGCGAATGACACGAGCGAGGTCACAGATGGTGCCCGGGGCATTACCCATCATAATGGCCTTTCTCTTCTTCTCTTCCGTTCAACAATGCACGAACGCCTTTCGCATAGAAAACTAGTCATTTGTTGTTGGACTTTGTGCATCGCCTACAGTTCACAACCGTGTGTGTAGAGAAATCGATTAACCTCTGTATGTTAACAATAGCCTTCGCTGTAGGTGAACAACAGTCTTTACTGTGATGTTAACGTGAAACTTGCTGTATAGGAAACTCGTCTTGTCGTTCGCAAAGGGGCTAGCAAACTGCAGTGATCCTGCAAACGCCTTGGAAAGGGAAATTACCAGATACCTCGAGTATATATCTTCTGAGGGAGTTATTTTACCTCTGTGTAAGAGCCAAGAAAATAGGTACCTTGGAAAGTAGATAAAACCCAGCCTTCGGGGAAGACCCTTGAAATTGGCGTGTGCCCAGTCCTGTGGACGTAGGAAAGACCATCAGTTTTGTGGAGATCGTGTTACGTTGTTTCATAGTGCCCCAATCCCCTTTCTTAATTAGGGCCAGGCTACTTTCTCCGGAGTGTTTGTTTAATCGTTATTTTAGTGCGCCTTTCCAGCTCAAGAGCTGCTCAAGGCTCTGGCCGATACAAGATCTCAACTCAGCCCGCCCGAGGCTCCAAGTGTCCCTGTTTAGTTGCAGATAATTTTGACGGGGTTTTCTGTGTGAATATGTTGAAGCTAAACCTGTATTTAGTAGTTTTGACAACTGACCGCGTCGTTTACAGACAAAGCACGAGAGTAGCAGTGCGACGCTACGTTAAAAAACGAGGGAAACAATTTCAAGAAGACCCCATTAACCGTAACTCGCGCGACTGAAATCATTTGCCTTTTGTTTGCACTGTTCCAATGTTTCCTTATAACCGCTTGCGCTACGCTTACTAATCATCATGTGAAGTGTTAAAAAGTTCAGTCAAAAATGAAATGTTCACATTTCAGATCAGAACTGAACCAGTGAATAATTTAGCAAGAGACTGTCAGCATTAATGTTGTGAATCACATTCTTGTTTTCAAAAGCACACACACCCGCACTGATTTGTTTCTATTCAGTGTCCTACGTCTTGGAAGCAGAATCCTAGAGTAGGGTTGTTGTGATTGGGTGATATGTGGATCCACCTCTGACTGTGATAGGCCCGTTTGTCTGTATCGCGCAGACAAAGCCACTAGTTGCACACTTGTGTTGTTTGACGTGATGTGTTGTGACGTCAGAACACGGATTACTGTGAAGCACTTGTGACGCGTGGATTTTACATGTACACCATGGTCCGCCAGTGACACTTGGATTTATGTGGATTGGTGTCAACGGCAATGGAGGTGGATTACTGGGTGGCTGGATCGTGTTGTGCCCTTTCTCGTCTGTGTCGTGTGCCTCTCCATCGCTCTTGAGGCGAGATATGTGCCTTGCTGTGGAGTATACATTGTGGGAGTGTTTCTGTGTCGGTGTGTGTGGAGTACCCAGCACTGTCCATGGAGCCCAATAGCAGGTGAGTGACAATACAACACAAAACATAACTATACAGTACCATGCGAAACGAAGTTCAGTATGTTGTGGTAGGTTTTCTAGCAGTGCAGTGCAAACCTACTCAATAACAAACAAATTCCAATACATTATGATAGGATACCAAGCAGTTTAAGTCAGTACACTATTAGTCCAATAGTGCAATCTAATAAACTGTAATGTTATCGGTACAATACAGTATAACGTAATATGATGTACAGTATGGTATTGGCAACTTTTCTGGTGCTTCTCTCTCTCTCTCTCTCTCTCTCTCTCTCTCTCTCTCTCTCTCTCTCTCTCTCTCTCTCTCTCTCTCTCTTTCTTTCTTTCTTTCTCTTTCTCTCTCTTTTTCTTTCTCTTTCTTTCTCTTTCTCTCTCTTTCTCTTTCTCTCTCTTGTCCTCTACTCTCCTATCCTCTCTTCTTCTTCTCTGTTTGTCGTTTCTAGCCTTCTGTGCTTCGATTCCCCCGTACTATAAAGGCTGTTGTAGGCTCTTTCCCTTGTGATGCTAGCTTTTTCAAAAAAAGAAGGCCGAACAGCTTAACGATGTCCTTTCCCTTTCTCAAAAGGAAGGAAGGACCTCCCCTTTCCTCGACTACGCTGGAGAGAAAGACAGAGGCAGATGGAGGGACAAAGACTATACAATGCAGTTCGATTTTCACCAGGCCACAATCCTTTTGTAAAAAAATTGGAATGAAGTTTAATTGACTTTTTATTTTTATACTCAGCCATACTCAGACATTGCCCTATGGCTATCAGTACATTTTAAATTCTCCAGTCACCCTTCATTACTGGCAATGGAGAGAGATACAATAACAATTTTTAAAAAACCACACCAGTCATGTGATCGGAAACAAGAAGGGTTAATGGAGGCTTTGTGTCGTGATTAACCTTTTGTGGACGGAAGTCTTTTCGGGGCACTCGATCGCTGCCTTTTGAACGTTGGTTCCAAAAGGGGGAGAGAATGTGTGTGTATGAGGTGGATGACGGGTTGGGAGTGCTTTGAAAACTCTCTCTCTCTCTCTCTCTCTCCCTCCCTCCCTCCCTCCCTCCCTCCCCTTTCTCCCTCTCACTTTTTGTCTTGCTGCTGCTGATGCTTGATGATGGTTGTGTGTGTTTTTTGATTTTCAATTCAATATGTTAAGAGACAGATTGGAAGATTAGACTTAGCATTTAGTCTAAAATCTGTATCAGTAA
Source organism: Oncomelania hupensis (assembly GCA_036898135.1). Taxonomy (NCBI): domain Eukaryota; kingdom Metazoa; phylum Mollusca; class Gastropoda; order Littorinimorpha; family Pomatiopsidae; genus Oncomelania; species Oncomelania hupensis. The sequence goes on along the minus strand of CM072523.1, from coordinate 7,529,565 downwards.
TAAACAAAAGTTTCAACTAACTCACTCTCTCTCTCTCTCTCTCTCTCTCTCTCTCTCTCTCTCTCTCTCTCTCTCTCTCTTCATCTTCATCCATTAGACGGCCTCAATCATCAGGTTGATTACTCTGCCGTATTGAACTGGGTTTGCGTAGGGGAAAAAAAAAAAAAACTCTGGAAAACTATTTATAGTTGTGGCACTCGTGACTTAAAGGAGTCAAGAGTATCAGCTGTCACTGTTGTTTTGGGCAGCTCGTTCCAGTCCTTGATGGTGTTGGGAAGGAAAGAGAACTGGCGGTATTTGGTTCTACATTGAATTTGGGTGAGCTGTTGGGGGTGGCTTCTTCGCTGACGTGGAGGGGCTGGGACTAATTTGCTGGTATCGACGACTGCCTCGTTGTTGAGTATTTTACGTAGCATGGCAAGTTGTTGAAACTATTCTAAACTCCAATCTAATTTTGCTAAATGATGGACAAGCCACACGTATACCTGACGTTTCATCTCATCGACCTTCAGCTATTGACTTGACGCTTGTTTCATCTACTTTAGCCATTGACTGCGAGTGGGATATTCAGACGGATCCTCTGGGCAGCGATCATTTGCCCATTGTTACAACTATGAATAACACTATTGACACTCAAACAGATGTGGATGTCATTCCAAAGTACATTTATAAGCGTGCGAACTGGGACTTATTTCAAAGTTTGTTAATGTCTTATGATACAGAATTTGTGCATGATGATGATATAAATAATATTTATTCACATTTTATTAAACAAATTCATTTAGCTGCTAGTAATTCTATTCCTCAAAAACGATCAGCTAAGATAAAAAACCGCAATGGAAATATATGGTGGAATGAAGTTTGTGAAGCAGCAGTAAAACAGAAAAAATATGCTTATAAAAATTGGTTAAAATCAAGGTCAGATCAAAATTTTAATGATATGAAAAAAGCGAAAATAACATGTAACAAAATAATAGCTGCTGAAAAAAGGCAGTTTTGGTCAACTTTTTGTTTCAACGAAATATCTAGTTCACAAGATTCTTTAAAGACTTGGAAAAAGGTTGCTGAAATGAGAAATGGATTTAAGTTACCGCAATGTCCTATTAAATTAGTTAATAATAATTTTCCTTCTCCCAAGGAGAAAGCAGAAGAATTTGTAAACGTTTTTTCAAATGAAAGTAATTCTACAAGTCTGTTTGATAATATTTTAAATAATAGAAAAATTCAAGAATGCACGAAACAATATGAAGATCCTAATCCAGACAATTCTTTTTTTATTAATTCAAATATATCTCTAGCAGAACTTAAAGATGCTTTATTTTCCCTAGGTTCAAAAAAGTCTGCTGTAGGACTTGACGGCATGTCATATACGTTATTAAATCATCTTCCTGATCAGTGGATTCGTATTCTGCTTATTATTATTCAAACATGTTGGAAAAGAGGAGTTTTGCCTGATATATGGAAGTCTTCTCTAGTTATACCCATTTTAAAGGCTGGTAAGCCTAGAGATAAAACATCAAGTTACAGACCTATATCCTTAACATCTCATGTAAGTAAATTAATGGAGAAGGTTATATTAGAAAGATTGACATATTTTTGTTGTAAACATAATGTCATCCCAAATAACCAAGCAGGATTTTAAAAAGGCAGATCGACAGTAGATCATTTAGTTAAATTAAGCACTCACATTAAGAGACAATTTGCAAAAAGGAAAAGTATTTTGGCTACTTTTTTTGACATTAAAAAAGCGTACGACAGAGTCTGGCACGCTCGGCTATTGTATAAATTGAAACAGATAGGATTGTCTGGATATATTTATAATTACATTAGAACATTTCTTAAAGGACGTAAAATGAGTGTGAAAGTTGGAAATTCATATTCTACTCATCGCACTATAGATATGGGAATTCCACAAGGTTCAATAATTTCACCTCTTCTCTTTAATATATTTATTTATGATTTACCAAGAGTTGTAAGCAAACGAATTTTTATGGTTCAATACGCTGATGATATTGCCATTTGGATGAATGTATCTTTAAGACGAAAAACGTCTCTATATGAAATTAAACATGTTGCGAAATTATATCAACTAGAAATAAATAATATTACTTACTTTATGAATCAAAATGGATTGGAACTGTCTAAAGAAAAAACTAGTATGATTTTATTTAATAATGGTCATGATCCCAGACAAATGCCTAAAGTGTACATCGAAAATGAGGAATTAAAATATGTCAAAGAAGTTAAATTTCTAGGTGTATATTTTACACCTAAATTACATTGGAAAAAACATATTGAATATGTAATTCAAAAAGCTGTAAAAAGTTATAATTTATTAAAAATTATTAGCAAGCAGCCTTGGGGACAGGACCCTAAAACTTTAGTACATTTAGCATGTGCACTCGTTAGATCTAAATTAACATATGGCCAAGAGGCTTATTTCTCTGCCCCTACATGCTATATTAAAAAGTTACAGAGTTTAGATAGTAAGGCTATAAAATTGGCTCTTGGAATTCCTATACACACTAACACAATACGTGCTTATGAAACAGCGGGAGTTATGCCTTTAGACGTTTGGAGAAAATTATTGTGTGCAAAATATGTTATAAGAGCAACTGCAGTAGATAACAGTACGAATGAGGAACTATATTTCAAATCAGATATATCTTATCCTAAACATTCACAAAAAATTAAATGTTTTGAAACAATAGCAACTTACACAAATGACATAGTTCCAAAACATTTTGAAAATAAACATTTTTGTATGTAACAAGAAGGTAGTGTCTCCAATACCTGTATGGGAACTTGAAAAAGCTAACTATGACATTAATTTTACAAATGAAATGAAGAATAATAACTCAGATTTAATGATAATTGATGTTCGTTATCATTTATATGATAATTATTCGACACAACTTCAGATATACACTGACGGATCGGTCCTTCAAAATGGTAGTGCTGGAGCAGGTTTTGTTATTCCTGAATTTAAAATTACAGAATCATTTTATTTAGGAAAAGGATATTCAATTTTCACTGCAGAATTGATAGCAATACTTATGGCTTTAAATAGAATAATAAATATACCATTAACGTTCTATAGTATAGTTATATGTGTAGACTCAAAATCAGTTTTAGAGGCATTAAATTCTAATAACAGCACAGACAGAAAAGAAATAGTATTTGAAATTAAGTACTTGATTCATAGTATTATAATTAATGGTACACATGTTAACTTTTGTTGGGTTCCTTCTCATTGTGGTTTTCTCTTTAATGACTGGGCTGATCGAGCTGCAAAACATGGTGCTGAAAACAATAATGTAGTAAAGTTAAATATATCATTGTCAGTTAAAGAGATGCAAGCTATAACTGAAAAGGAAGTTAAAAAGAAATGTCATTTTAATCTCTTATTTGAGCAACATAATGGAATCCCCAGGTCTATAGTGACGATGGCTTATAGAATATATCTAAATTCTATAAGAACTAAATATTGTAAAAATATCAAATGTGTATGTAATGAAATGTTTTCTTTGAAACATGTTTTATTTCAATGTAATCAATTGCGTGGTAGTCTACCTAACAATATGTCAGCTTTGGACAATATTAGTTTTGATGTTTGCATTAGTCTAGCGAAAACGTTTATTGGTTCTCCAATTGGTCAGTACCTATGATAACTTGATGTTAAACTACAATTCATAACTTTTTTTTTTGTTTTTTTGTTTTATCATTTTGGTGAAAAAGACATTAAAATCAAACAAAGCCCAATGATTGTTGGCCTATCTTTGGTGTCAATTAGCGACTCTAGATTATCTGCTTTCAATGTTATGCTTATAAGTGGTCCATTTTAACAAGATGTGATTGTCTTTTTCTGCTTCCTCAAGATCATTTTCATCCTCCTCCACAGATCAGCTTCTTCTTCCGTCAAGCCTTCCATCCTTCGTTCTTTCTTCCTGTTTTATTTTCTTTTTTTTACGAAGAGATAAAACCAACACACACCTGTGTTAAGAGCTACACATTTTCGATTTCTTCATTCTTTTTTTTTTTTTTTCTTTAATTTCTTTTCTTTTCTTTTCTTTCTTTTGACTGTTGTCTTTGACTTGTGTGTTTCTCCACCTAACCTTTTTGACTTCCTATTTGTACTTACCTGGAAATACTTTGAAATAGTCGGAGGGGATCCGAACGAGCCAAATTTCCATCGGTCGGTACGTCGGTCGCCATGTCTCAAGAACCGCTGACTGGATTGTGACCAAACGTCATAGGAGTCAGGGCTTCCTATAGCTTTCTAACATAGAGGGTCTCAGGGACCCCCTCTTGAGAATTTTAGGGGGTCCCCAAGTGATGACAGAGGGTCCCACTAGAGAAAGAGTGAGGGGTATAAAAGTTTGCAGTCTAAGGAAGGAAGAAGAACTAATCGTCCCCTATACGCTTAATGTGTCCGGGGACGTAAATTTTACTCCAAAAAAAAAGGAAGAAGAAAGAGCTGAACAATGGCCTGTCATAACTTCTTTTCAAGGGAGATAAGGTTGGAGGCGAAAATGAACTAGCAGACGACAAGATGTGGCTGGCACTGGCTGCTCGCGAGGCTATAGTCTGATTTTGATCGGCGTGGGTTAGTGCGTCCCACGGACTTCCAGTTAGAAGTTTCAGTGCGTCCTGTAAGGCTTTAAAGGGTCAGGGACGCACATATGTGTGTTATCGGAAGCCCTGGGAGTGTTGCCTAGGTTTGTGGCCTGGCTCCCGCGCCATCGTGTTGGCTCTCCCGCAAAGGTCGAGGTCACTTGAGTCATTTTGTTGGCTAATCAGGTTTTGCTCAATAATGTAAACACTGCTAAAAGCGATTTTGTTCAGTTTGGGAATACAGGGACTTCAAACCGTGGCCCATCCTTCAGTTTCAGTCAGGCGGTTGTCAGTTTGTTACGTTGAAACGCGAAGGATAGTATGTCTGAAACGCGCACGATAGATCTAATCTTTCGCTTTGCAAAGTATTCAATAATAGAGTTTATTTACCTTTGATTTGTGTTTGCATTGTGGTTAGAGGAAGCTTTGTATAACGTTGATGATTTTCGTTAGTCGATATTATTGGAGAATTCTCTAGATTTGCCTGTTTACTGTCAATAGAAGCTTCGCGAGAAGGCGTAGAAATTTTGAGAACATGCTTGGACAGAAAGGAAAGATGTATGACGTAAGACAGTGATGACGAAGTTAGAAGCGATTGGTTAAATTGCGTCATACTCGATTGATCCAGGGTGTTCGGGAGAAGAGAGAGGCCATATATGTGCCGCACTGTTTTGAGAGAGGGTTGATAGTGAGTTGGAAAGTAAAAAGTTGAGAGTGAAAAGGTGATTGTATGCAGTTGTTGATGAACGCTGAATAAAAGTGGAAAACTTCATACGACGACTCCAGACTTGTTGATGAGTGAGCAGGCTGCGTGGATAAACGAATCGAGTTACACCTATCAGGATTTCAAGCATCGGGGCTGAATCAAATACTGATAAAAAAACACCAACATCGAATGAGTGTAACACAGTTAGGCGGTTGATGCGTCACTCCGAAATTAACTTTTTTGGTTCAAAACATACCTGTTGACTTATGTCAAGAAAAACTGAACCAAATGTCTCTTTTTTTTTTTTTTTTTTTTTTTTTTGCGGATACTGTCGTTACTGCTAAGTATGTTAGACGATTCGTGTTTTTACTTGTCAAAGGTCAATGTCATTGTGCTTCGTCATTTTCTCAACAGGTTTTGCGCCTTCTCTAAGAAATGTGGCTCATCCGATTTGGGTCATTTTGAGGTTGTAGACAGTTGAGATAGTGGCGTGTCATTCCCTGTTGACCTTCTGCTTCCTTTAAGGTAAAGCCCAGTCATGATACCGCCAATAAAAGTAACTCTTCAAAATGCGTATTTTTCGGGTATGGGTGTGTGTGGGTGGGTGGGTGGGTGTGGGTGGGTGGGTGTTTGTGTATGTGTGTGCGCGTGTTCGCATGTTTACACGGCGTTCTTTGGACAAACTAGTGCACATCTACATACGTTCTTTGGACAGACCTCCTTGTTGGGACGTCCATTTAATGATCCGTTAGGGTTAGGGTTAAAACACTTAAAAGTACTTAAAAAGGGGGTCGTAGAACGACCCATTGTCCACACAACGTATGTGGCGTTTGAGGAAAGTCCAAATAACGGTGTCTGTGCAAGTATGTGTGTGTGTGTGTGTGGAAATACAGTTGAATGGCTTGCCATCTTGTTTCGCTTTCTTGGCTTACGCCACCCTTGCCCTCTCCTCCTTCTACCCTCCTCTGCCCCATCACCCTACCCTCCCTCCCCAAAAATAAATAAATAAATAAATAAATGTTATGTTTCCATCTGTTCTCGCTCTCATACACCACCTTCTTCTTCTTCTTCTTCTTCTTCTTCTTCTTCTTCTTCTTCTTCTTCTTCTTCTTCCTCTTCCTCTTCCTCTTCCTCTTCTTCTTTCTCTTCCTCTTCCTCTTCCTCTTCTTCTTCTTCTTCTTCTTCTTCTTCTTCTTCTTCTTCTTCTTCTTCTTCTTCTTCTTGTCATCGACGGCTTCGGTGTCGCTGCAGCTAGTATTATGATTGGAATAAACTGCTGTTCACCTATGCAAATCTCCCAATCGCATTAAACATTCTCAGAAAAGCGCATTACAAGCGCACTAAAATTGTCCCAATGAAATTTTACACGGAAGCCGGCAAATTAAACATGAAGATCCGTGGACTTTGAAACGTCTTGGGAAAACACAATGCAAAAAAGAGATTGAAAACAGGCGGGCAACCAGGAAGAACAAGTTGATTATTTAGTATCGATTATTGATGATGGGTTGGCAGCAGCAGCAGAAGAAGAAGAGGAGGAATCCGGCACATACAACGAAAAAGAAGAAGTATCCTGCAGACAATACGAAAAAGAAGAAGAAGAAGAAGAAGAATCCGGCAGACCACCCGATACACTTTGGTCGAAGACTACTAGAAGCATGCTGTAGTAGTCGCCTCAACAGGCCATAAAACATGCTCTCATGCTTCAGAGCACTGCTTCTTATACGCTTCAAGCCCTAGGAGCATTGACCAATGAACTCATGAAAATAGAAAATGTAAGTTTCATCTCCTCTAGGGGACAAATTAGGTCACACTGTATTTGTTTCTAGGTCAACTGTCTTTTACGAACCGTTTGAGAACGTTTTTGAACCGTTTGTTGACGCTGGATAGTGTCCTCACTTGGTTTCATACAATTTAAGAATCCAACAAGGCAAATGGGTTTTTGAGACGAAAAGAGCGGAATGTTGTAGAGCAACATTCTGTATATATTTACAGTATGAAATTGCGCTTTTTCCGTCACTATAGAGCTTGAAGCGTATAGGAAGCAGTGCTCTAAAGCATGAGAGCATGCTTTATCGCCTGTTGAGGCGACTACTACAGCATGCTTTTGGCAGCCTTCGACCAATGTGTACCGGGTGGGCAGACAGAACGAAGACAAGTACAAATCCGGCAGACAGAACGAAGAGAAAAGAATCCGGCAGACAGAACGAAGAAGAAGAATCCGGCAGCCCCAGAACGAAGAGAAGAAGTATCCGGCAGACAGAATGAAGAAGAAGAATCCGGAGAACAGAACGAAGAAGAAGAAGAAGACATGAATGAATATTGACTTTTAACCACCACACCCCGTCATTGGCGATTCGGGAGACTGAATGACAACGAAGACGAAGATACTTGCCTAGAAGAAATTTTACTTGGCTTGGAGAAAGGGAAGGAGACGAAGAAAAAAAAAAGAAGAGGAATGAAGGAGAAAAGGAAAGAAGGGAAAAAACGAAGAAAGTTCGGGAAATCAGAAAAATACATTAGTAAACAGAGAGAGAGAGAGAGAGAGAGAGAGAGAGAGAGAGAGAGAGAGAGAGAGAGAGAGAGAGAGAGAGAGAGAAAAAGAGAGAGAGAGGAGGGAGAAAGAGAGAGAGAGAGAGAGAGAGAGAGAGAGAGAGAGAGAGAGAATCCTAGACGTTTAAAAATTAATTATTGTCAAGTGCAGGTATACTCAAACATGTATGTATCCTCACGACAGAGGCTTCCGAAATTGATCGTCCGTAATATACAGTCACAATGCTTTGTTATACAATTAATTTCCAAATCCAAATATACATCCATACAGTGAGATTTTTACAGGTTTCTTGATGGTCTTCATAAATATGTGCAAAGGATTTTTAAGCAGTGAACTTTTTTTGTACAGCGCAGTCAATATGGCTGCTGCATGATGAAGGCAGGTTTGCTGCAGCAACGATTTCCAGCCAGAGCGGTATCGATCCGATTGATTGTTCTACAGTTGATGGATTAGACCCTGTGACTGGTAAGGGGGAGATATCGATTAGCACTCAGTCGCTTGAAGTGAACGTAACCTCCTCCTCCCCCTCCAGCAACCCTCAAACCCCACTCTCTCTATCGCCTACATTCCCACCCACCTCGGTTCAGCCTCTTGAAGAGGTCATGACCTGCAGCACCTCTCTCACTCCCCTTCTGTGCAGGGTTTTGATGTAATTGGTGTACGCCACGCACACACGCAAATCTTAAAAAGCCCAAGGTCGAAGGCTTTGTTAACTTTTTGGCGAGAAAAGGTTTACCCTAAAATTCGCCTTGTTATATCGCATAACACGGCGATCAAGTGGGCTTTCGTTGCTCAGACCAAACGCTAAATTTAGGGTCTGACAAGGAGTGCTTTCCCGTGACTAAGGGCACATGGAATACCTTAGCCGAGTGACCTTTGACCCTATTGGTGAGTGAACAACGAAACTGAACAAGCAACTGCTGGCCTGACAAGGTTGAAGCCCATGTGCAAAGACAGGACCATCAGTTTACATTCTAAGGTAAGGTTGCTGCGCTCCTTGTCGTCTCCATCTTCCTATAGGCTTGCGAAACATGGACCATCACAGCTGATCTACAACGAAGAATACAAAGCAAAAGTGCTACAGAAGACTCCTGGTCATTTCATATACCCAGCACATCACCAACGACGAAGTCCGACAGACCATCACACAAGCCATTGGACAACACGATGACATGTTAATAGTGGTGAAGAAACGGAAACTCCGATGGCATGGCCACGTCACCAGAGCATCAGGCCTTAAAAAGACCATCCTGAAAGAACGGGGCAAGGAGGCAGAAGATGATGATGAAAGAAAAAGAGGTTGGAAGACAGCATTCGTGAATGGATTGTTATGGCACTAAGCGAAGCCATGGGGGTTACTGAGGACAGAGAAAGATGGAGTACGCTGGTTAAACGATCATTCTGTGGTGCCTGTCACGAATATAGGGGGTTGTGGGGGTGTGGGTTAGCAATTACTCCCCCGCGCTGTATCGCCTCCCTTGTACTAGGCCGATTTGCGGTGACGTTCAGGGGAATAATGCTTGGGAGTGCTAAAGAATTATAGACAGTTGTAAGGACAGACGAGAGGTATGCAGAATAGAATAATGGAAAACTTGAACAAGGGAAGTAGGGTGGTATAGTACAATATAGAACAATTTATTATCTGGGTGGAGGTCAAATATGGTGAGTCGGTTTACAACTGAATCACGAGTGCTGGCTAAATAGGTACAGAGTATCTTGGCGTTATTCGGGTTTATATATATAGAGTCAATAGGGGCGAATATGGACTGATTTCATCATGTGGCACGGGGTATCTGGCTGGTTTAGCGTGGGTAGCCAGAAAGGTACAGAGTTTCTGCAGAGTTGTGGTTTGCGCAGAGGACAAACTTAACTCAAGTTAAGTCGGCGGTGGTTGCCTCTGGAATCTGGATGGCTGTGATGCAATGGTCAGCGTGGCTTCAGTGACCAGTCTGGGTCACTGGGTCGAGATGTTAGGCAATAGTTGGCGTGGGGTGAAAACGGTCATCTGCCCTTAGCAGGTAAGGGCGAAGGTCTTGCTTCACGCGTCTCAGTGGCAGCCAGGGTGTTTGGATGACACGCAGCGTGGTTGAGTCTCGCAGAGGCCCTTATAAGAACCCGTTCTGCAATGAATATTTCTCAGCATCAGAGGGGCACCCACACTCTGGATGCCGCGCCGTTCAGCGCACATGCCAGTCAGATTTGAATTTGGAAGCCCCGGTCAGGAAGACCGGTGCCTTCCAATTGTCCATAAATAACGACAATGGCTACTAGGGGTTGGGGGAATTTAACGGCGGCCGATAATGTCTGAGAGTTTCAGCGCCTAAGAGGGGTTATTAACAGCGAGGGTGGATATTTATACATTCGGATAAGGGGTGAAGCAAAAGGGATAAATACAGGCAATGGCTATTATATGCAATGGGGATTAACTGGGGTACTCTAATCTAAGCAACAGGGCAATCATGGCATGGGGGATTTATACAGGAATCTAGATAGGGGGAAATACATGTATAAATAAAAGCATGACATGGATATGAACAACAATCAAACTTCAGATAGAGAGTACATAAAGCAAAAGGATATATCACAAGCAGTTCATCACGACGATACACAGACACGGACGTACATATCTACAAGACATACGAACATGTGGGGAAATCAACGGGTGATGGGTGGCTAAATGATATTGGAATAAGTCACCACTCTTACCTGGACCAGAGAACGGGGTTGAACACAAGAATATTAGCTGAGCTCAGAGGTCGCAACGTGGATGCGGACGTGTCTACAGCAGGCAGTGTGTAGTCGTGGGCGTGCAGAAAGAGACTGACGAACGTATATCTTAATTCATCCAAGGTCCAGTCCCCGGGTCACGTGAGACGGTACTGGCGGGGCGGGGCTTGGATCGTGTGGTCAGCCGGCGAGTGGGGGAATTGCCGCGAGCAGAGCCAGAGCTGAGAAGTCCGCTTGTGACAGTGCCCCAACGACCTTCGAGTTACTGGATAGGATAGGATAGGAACGAAGCTGAATGGCGTAACTTTGGTGTCTGGGGTAGGAAAAGGTCTGTTTTATCAACCTAAAACGAAAAACTTTAAGAGCAATTATTTTTATTGGTTTCGTCTCTTAACGTTTTTTGATAGCTGCTATTTTTTAGCTCCATAATGTTGCCTGGGTAGCGAACGGCTGCTGCTATTTTTTTAGCTCCATAATGTTGCCTGGGTAGCGAACGGCTGCTGCTATTTTTTAGCTCCATAATATTGCCTGGCTAGCGAACGGCAGCTGCTATTAAAAGGTACAAAAATTATGGAATTTATTATCCTTTTTATTTTAACTTTAAAAACAACAAAACAATTACTATCACAACAGTTACTTGTTGTTGTAAGCTTATTCTTTTTAGTGGGGGCAACACTTATTGTGAATGTTTACAGGATTATGTGGAGGGGTCGTGGTCAAAGTGTGTTCTTTTTAAAACAATGGTGTTTGGGTTATGTTTGGACTCCATTGGGCGAGCAGTCTCGTTGGGCCTCCGTGTCAGGAAAAGAGGAACTGAATAGTGTAGAGGCCTAGATTGTTCAGGTATAGGCCGAGTAGGACGTTGGCGGACTAACAGCTCTACCAGTTGGCTGTTTCCCAGGATCACTGGCCCACAGGAAGTGACCAAAGCCTTTGCCCTGTACAGACAACATGGGTTTTGTTGGGTAAATATTATTGATGCAGGCGAAATAAAATGGCGGTGACGGTGGTTGGTGGGATGGGTAAGGTCCAGAATAAAGTGTTATTTATTGGCTAAAGAGTTTTGTGCGGGCAATAGAAAAGGCAGGCTTGGTGACGTCACTAAGCTTTGGTTGATTTGATTGGGGGAGTGTGGAAGGGGGAGAGGGAGGGAGAGAGAGAAAGAGAGAGAGGAATGATTTAGGCTGCGGAATATAGGGTGTGGTTGAAGCTGTGCTACTTGTGGGTTGGATTATTCCAAGAGTATTTTGCTGTGCGGATTGGCTTGAAGCTGCGTGAAAGAGCAACGACTTATTGAATGTAATAATTCACTGGGCTGGGGGGGAAGGGGTGGGGGGGCGCAGTTAGCTCAGATGGGGCAAGCGGCGGCAAAACAGTTGAAGCGGTAACATTGCAAGCCGTGGTTCCAAGCTAGCTGACGACCTGCAGTGCCCGACAAACAACTAACATCACACCCTCGTCACGGGCCAGCGGTCGCTATGCTCCTTGGGTTGAAAGTACAAACAACTAACATCACACCCTCATCACGGGCCAGCGTTCGCTATGCTCCTTGGGTTGAAAGTACAAACCGAGATGTAGTCTGTACACTCTCGCAATCCATCCCTCGGACTTTAAAAATCCTGACGCTCGTGTCCTATGCGGGTGGATTGCCAGATCTGCGTAAATCCACCCAGCGTGCATTGTAGGGCCCTTTGTCCGCCATTCCCGGTGGTTCAGGATTGTGCTCCGTTGTAGTGTGGGGTATCAGACGATACGCCCGAGACAGCAAGTGCGCGCCTCCAGCGGCTTGAGTTACATTGTGTATCGGTCAGCAGCTCCTGTTATAAGATACATATAAATGCAAACCCACCCAGACGTCTTATCTTCGATACTCCTATTGTTTTTCCATGGAGTCCGACCCTTGCGAGGAAAATGGGACGTGAATCCGGGTTCAAGATACCTCAATGGCCATCTGCTGATCGGGAAGACTGTGACGGTATGTAATTATCGTGACAGCCTGCTTTGGAACCAGCTAACCTAACAAGCGAGAAGGGAGGAAAAGACAGCGAGAAGCGTAGTCAGTCAGTTGCTATTATGTGTGTGGCTGTGAGGTTTGTTTGGTGGTATATAGTGTGGCCAGCAGCTGCTGTTGCTGTATAGAGAAGGTTCAAAGGTAAAACTTCACTGTCATTGTCTTTTTCTCTACTAACCAATGCCTCTTGCTATCTGCCGATATAAACTAAACGCGTGGGTCTGGTGTGACGTTTTCAGTGGGCAGGTGTCATCTTATCCGCTGTGAAGGAAATAAACCGAACGTCTAGTGTTTGACTTCACGGTATTTTTAGATCCCGTTTCATTATTTTAAAAAAAATTCAAATGCAGGTTTTTACTAAGTTACAAAAAACAGTGTCGAGGCGAGACTTTTTGTTCAAAAGTGTTAAGGCAGTCCTTGACAAAAACTGGATTTCACTTTGAAAGGATTGGTGCTCGGCTGTACGGATAATTCACGATAGAAGGGTTAAACAGTATGTATAACACACCGTTAGTAGTTGCCTCTCTTCAACTAATGGGATTGGAGTTAAATGACGGCATTTTGGATATAATTCTTCTTCTATGCCGTCCTCTGGGATTCTTTCATGATTTCGCCATACACGCTGAATACCTTAATCCAGGGTGTTGCCGGCATTGATCGGGCGGATTTTACTGGGGATTCCAAGATCAGCCGTGTAAAAGACACTACGTTGAATTAGCTGTGCGAGTCTGATGATTAACCGAAGCTTCGTGCGATGACTCCTGCCTGTTAACGGCGAAACGATGTTTGAAAACCCTACTGTGCAAACACGAGGGTCATAATCCAAACACAATCCTAAGCCCTACAAAGAACGTACCTACTTGTTAAGCATTAAACAGTTAGTGGGATGGTGACCATACTAGGATACACACACACACACACACACGCACACACACACACACACCCACGCGCACACACACACACACACAAACACACAGCATACAACAGACCCCAGCTTGCTGGGACTCAAATGCATTGTGCTAATGCAGCAGCAGCTACCCATACAGCGATGCCAGCACTATCTAGGTCGTTCCCTTTCAAGACTGCACCATGTTTATCACAACCTATGAATATCAGTACTAACGGTCAATACCTTGATATTAATGGCACAAGGTGACGAGTCATCGCCCTCATTAAACTCTCTCTCTCTCTCTCTCTCTCTCTCTCTATCTCTCTCTCTCTCTCTCGCACACGCACATATCGAATGATAATAATTATAAATAAAAAAAAGGATGCTATATAGGCGCCTTTCCCCAAATCACCAATCAGGTTCAAAGCGCGACGATCTGTACTAACATAAACGCTCATATATGTTTCACGCAGTCCACCTTCCTCCCCCCCCCCCCACACACACAAGAAACATATCTATCGTTCAAACATATGGCGTAAAGGCAGGGAGACCGCTGTTAAAAGACGGAAAGGAGTTCTTTTTTCTTTTTTTTAAATTTTAGATTGACTGCATCCAAACCCCCGTTGGGGTTCCGGGGGTTTCAGTATAAATAGTATCCCCACTTTCTGGAAACTTTGTGCTTTAAATTCCCACTGTCGCTGTCTTTCTCATTTGTTCTTTCTCATTCCTGCTCTGTTTTATCAATCTGCTATACTATCTTCTTCTTCGCTAGACCAGTCAACTACCTGTCACAATGTTTCAGTGCTTCTGATGCCGTGGATGGGATGATAGCTGTCGCATTCTCAGCAGCACTTCGCCATTTGCAAACCCACCTTTGGTATTCTGCATCAAGGGTAGCATTGTCTGGTAGATCAGACTCCCACAACATTGCCAGTGTCTTCACCCTTTCTGGAACCTGCATGAAACCATCCTGGTTGTCTATTAAAGTGCTTGGCACCAGACAGAGACCATCAACTGCTAGGTCAGCATTTTTGAACCTCGAGTCCAATTCGATTGACAGGTGTTCCAAGAAAGGAATGGCAATGCTAATCTTGAAATATTCTTCTGGAGTGGCCGCAGGTTGGTTGTCACGGAGAGTCTGTCGGGATGCTTGACGAGGAACAATAACATCAGTTGTCAAAGCATTCGCCATTTTGCTGACTTCACCGAACCAGGCAACGAACACTGTGTCGACATCTCTTCTAATAGAAGACATGCAGTTACTGACCGCTTTGATTTCCCTGTAGGCATCGACAACATCTTTTGTCCTTTTCTGCAGCTTCACTGTCAAGGGTTTTAAGTAACGCAAACAATTGCGGACGACAACGAATGCAACGAGGAAAGCACTGCTGCTCAAGGTGTGGAGAAAGCCAGTTGCCTTGGTCAGTGTCTCACTGTCCCAATTGTCACTGTATTTACACATTTGTCCCAAACAGTCGTGAACAACCAGAAAGAGAGATGTATAAACCTCCAGTGCTTCATGTTTTTCTACCCATCTTGTTCTGCACAGATCAACAAGCTTTGTTTTTGTCGTGTCAGGCTGAGATGATTCGATGGTATCTTTAAGTTTTCTTTGTCTCTTTGGAGAGTTTGAGAAAAACAGTGACAGTTCCCTCAGTGCTCCCATCATGTTCTTCACTGCAGGCAAGCCGCATGCTTTTACAATGCAGAGACTCAAGCTATGGGAAGCACAGTGTCTCAGGTAACAGAATGTAGTTACTTGTGATAAAAGAATCAGTGGTTGAAATTGAGTAGAGTGGAAGAGGATTTATTTTTTTATAGTGCCTAGGGGAGAGGGTTGAAATTTCTCCCCGGATTTACTTATGATTGTAACGTACCCCCCCTCCCCCCCCCCTCCCAAAAAAAAAAGGAAAAAAGAAAAAAGAAAAAAGAAAAAAAAAGAGGTACATAGTCAGGCCAGGGGGGGGGGGTGTTACGTAACCCCTGTAACCCCCCCCCCCCCCCTAGTCCGGGCCTGGTGTGTTAGACGATTCGTATTTTTACTTGTCAAAGGTCAATGTCATTGTGCTTCGTCATTTTCTCAACAGGTTTTGCGCCTTCTCTAAAAATGTGGCTCATCCGATTTGGGTCATTTTGAGCTTGTAGACAGTTGAGATAGTGGCGTGTCATTCCCTGTTGACCTTCTGCTTCCTTTAAGGTAAAGGCCTGTCATAATACCGCCAATGAAAGTAACTCTTGAAAATGCGTATTTTTCGGGTATGGGTGTGTGTGGGTGGGTGTGGGTGGGTGGGTGGGTGTTTGTGTATGTGTGTGTGTGTGTGCGCGTGTGCGCATGTTTACACGGCGTTCTTTGGGCAAACTAGTGCACATCTACATACGTTCTTTGGAACTCCTTGTTGGGACGTCCATTTAATGATCCGTTAGGGTTAGGGTTTGGGTTAGGGTTATGGTTAGGGTTAAACCACTTAAAAGTACTTACCATTGTCCACACAACGTATGTGGAGTTTGAGGAAAGTCCAAATAACGGTGTCTGTGCAAGTGTGTGTGTGTGTGTGGAAATACAGTTGAATGGCTTGACATCTTGTTTCGCTTTCTTGGCTTACGCCACCCTTGCCCTCTCCTCCTTCTACCCTCCTCTGCCCCATCACCCTACCCTCCCTCCCAAAAAAATAATAAAAAAAAATAAATAAATAAATGTTATGTTTCCATCTGTTCTCGCTCTCATACACCTTCTACTTCTTTCTCTTCTTCTTCTTCTTCTTCTTCTTCTTCTTCTTCTTCTTCTTCTTCTTCTTCTTCTTCTTCTTCCTCTTCTTCTTCTTCTTCTTCTTCTTCTTCTTCTTCTTCTTCTTCTTCTTCTTCTTCTTCTTGTCATCTTGTCATCGACGGCTTCGGTGTCGATGCAGATAGTATTATGATTGGAATAAACTGCTGTTCACCTATGCAAATCTCCCAATCGCATTAAACATTCTCAGAAAAGCGCATTACAAGCGCACTAAAATTGTCCCAATGAAATTTCACACGGAAGCCGGCAAATTAAAAATGAAGATCCGTGGACTTGGGAACGTCTTGGGAAAACACAATGCAAAAAAGAGATTGAAAACAGGAAGAACAAGTTGATTATTTAGTATTGATTATTGATGATGGGTTGGCAGCAGCAGCAGAAGAAGAATCCGGCAGACAGAATGAAGAAGAAGAGGAAGAATCCGGCACATACGACGAAAAAGAAGTATCCTGCAGACAGTACGAAAAAGAATTATCCTGCAGACAGTACGAAAAAGAAAGAAGTATCCTGCAGACAATACGAAAAAGAAGAACACTGCAGACCGAAGAAGAAGAAGAATCCGGCAGACAGAACGAAGAATAATAATAATTCGGCAGACAGAAGGAAGAGGAAGAAGAAGAATCCGGCAGACAGAACGAAGAGAAGAAAAATCCGGCAGACAGAACGAAGAGAAGAAGAATCCGGCAGACAGAACGAAGAAGAAGAAGAATCCGGCAGACAGAACGAAGAAGAAGAAGAAGAAGAAGAAGAAGAAGAAGAAGAAGAAGAAGAAGAAGAAGAAGATCCGGCAGACAGAACGAAGAGAAGAAAAATCCGGCAGACAGAGCGAAGAAGAATCCGGCGGGCAGAACGAATGAAGAAGAATCCGGCAGACAGAACAAAGAAGAAGAAGAATGAATGAATGAACATTGACTTTTAACCACCACACCCCGTCATTGGCGATGCGGGAGACTGAATGACAACGAAGACGAAGATACTTGCCTAGAAGAAATTTCACTTGGCTTGGAGATAGAGAAGGTGAGGACCAAAAAAAAAAGAAGAGAAAGGAAGGAAGGAAAAAAACCGAAGAAAGTTCAGGAAATCAGAAAAATACATTAGGAGAGAGAGAGCGAGAGAGAGAGAGAGTCCTAGACGTTTATAAATGAATTATTGTCAAGTGCAGGTATCCTCAGAAATGTATGTATTCTCACCACAGAGGCTCCCGAAATTGATCGTCCGTAATATACAGTCACAATGCTTTGTTATACAATTAATTTCCCCATCCAAATATACATCCATATAGTGAGATTTTTACAGGTTTCTTGATGGTCTTAAAAAATATGTGCAAAGGATTTTTAAGCAGTGAACTTTTTTTGTACAGCGCAGTCAATATGGCTGCTGCATGATGAAGGCAGGTTTGCTGCAGCAACGATTTCCAGCCAGAGCGGTATCGATCCGATTGATTGTCCTACAGTTGATGGATTAGACCCTGTGACTGGTAAGGGGGAGATATCGATTAGCACTCAGTCGCTTGAAGTGATCGTAACCTCCTCCTCCTCCAGCAACCCTCAAACCCCACTCTCTCTATCGCCTACCTTCCCACCCACCTCGGTTCAGCCTCTTGAAGAGGTCATGACCTGCAGCACCTCTCTCACTCCTCTTCTGTGCAGGGTTTTGATGTAATTGGTGTACGCCACGCACACACGCAAATCTTAAAAAGCCCAAGGTCGAAGGCTTTGTTAACTTTTTGGCGAGAAAAGGTTTACCCTAAAATTCGCTTTGTTATATTGCATAACACGGTGATCAAGTGGGCTTTCGTTGCTCAGACCAAACGCTAAATTTAGGGGCTGACAAGGAGTGCTTTCCCCTGACTAAGGGCACATGGAATACCTTAGCCGAGTGACCTTTGACCCTATTGGTGAGTGAACAACGAAGCTGAACAAGTAACTGCTGCCATGACAAGGTTGAAGCCCATGTGGAAAGACAGGACCATCAGTTTATATTCTAAGGTAAGGTTGCTGCGCTCCTTGTCGTCTCCATCTTCCTATAGGCTTGCGAAACATGGACCCTCACAACTGATCTACAACGAAGAATACAAAGCAAAGGTGCTACAGAAGACCCCTGGTCATTTCCTATACCCAGCACATCACCAACGACGAAGTCAAGTCCGACAGACCATCACACAAGCCATTGGACAACACGATGACATGTTCATAGTGGTGAAGAAACGGAAACTCCGATGGCATGGCCACGTCACCAGAGCATCAGGCCTTGAAAAGACCATCCTGCAAGAACGGGGCAAGGAGGCAGAAGAAGGTGATGAAAGAAAAAGAGGTTGGAAGACAACATTCGTGAATGGATTGGCATGGCACTAAGCGAAGCCATGGGGGTTACTGAGGACAGAGAAAAATGGAGTACGCTGGTTAAACGATCATTCTGTGGTGCCCCAACGACCTTCGAGTTACTGGATAGGATAGGATAGGAACGAAGCTGATTGGCGTTACTTTGGTGTCTGGGGTAGGAAAAGGTCTGTTTCATCAACCTAAAACGAAAAACTTTACGAGCAATTATTGTATTGGTTTCGTCTCTTAACGTTTTTTGGTAGCTGCTATTTTTTAGCTCCATAATGTTGCCTGGCTAGCGAACGGCTGCTGCTATTTTTTTTAGCTCCATAATGTTGCCTGGCTAGCGAACGGCTGCTGCTATTTTTTAGCTCCGTAATGTTGCCTAGCTAGCGAACGACTGCTGCTATTAAAAGGTACGAACATTATGGAATTTATTATCCTTTTTATTTTAACTTAAAAAACAACAAAACAATTACTATCACAACAGTTACTTGTTGTAGTAAGCTTTTTTTTTTAGTGGGGGCAACACTTACTGTGAATGTTTAAAGGATTATGTGGAGGGGTCGTGGTCAAAGTGTGTTCCTTTTAAAACAATGGTGTTTGGGTTATGTTTGGACTCCATTGGGCGAGCAGTCTCGTTGGGCCTCCGTGTCAGGAAAAGAGGAACTGAATAGTGTAGAGGCCTAGACTGTTCAGGTATAGGCCGAGTAGGACGTTGGCGGACTAACAGCTCTACCAGTTGGCCGTTTCCCAGGATCACTGGCCCACAGGAAGTGACCAAAGCCTTTGCCCTGTACAGACAACATGGGTTTTGTTGGGTAAATATTGATGCAGGCGAAATAAAATGGCGGTGACGGTGGTTGGTGGGATGGGTAAGGTCCAGAATAAAGTGTTATTTATTGGCTAAAGAGTTTTGTGCGGGCAATAAAAAGGCAGGCTTGGTGACCTCACTAAGCTTTGGTTGATTTGATTGGGGGAGTGGGGAGAGAGAGAGAGAGGGGGAGGGAGGGAGGGAGGGGAGTGATTTAGGCTGCGGAATATAGGGTGTGGTTGAAGCTGTGCTATTTGTGGGTTGGATTATTGGAAGAGTGTTTTGCTGTGCGGATTGGCTTGAAGCTGCGTGAAAGAGCAATGACTTATTGAATCTAATAATTGACTGGGCTGGGGGGCGCAGTTGGCGGTAACATTGCAAGCCGTGGTTCCAAGCTAGCTGACGACCTGCAGTGCCCGACAAACAAATAACATCACACCCTCGTCACGGGCCAGCGTTCCCTATGCTCCTTGGGTTGAAAGTACAAACAACTAACATCACACCCTTATCCCGGGCCAGTGTTCCCTATGCTCCTTGGGTTGAAAGTACAAACAACTAACATCACACCCTTATCCCGGGCCAGGGTTCCATACGCTTCTTGGGTTGAAAGTACAAACCGAGGTGTAATCTGTACACGCTCGCAATCCATCCCTCGGACTTTAAAAATCCTGACGCTCGTGTCCTATGCGGGTGGATTGCCAGATCTGCGTAAATCCACCCAGCGTGCATTGTAGGGCACTTTGTCCGCCATTCCCGGTGGTTCAGGATTGTGCTCCGTTGTAGTGTGGGGTATCAGACGATACGCCTAAGACTGCAAGTGCGCGCCTCCAGCGGCTTGAGTTACATTGTGTATCGGTCAGCAGCTCCTGTTATAAGATACATATAAATGCAAACCCACCCAGACGTCTTATCTTCGATACTCCTATTGTTTTTTTTCATGGAGTCCGACCCTGCCAGGAAAATGGTACGTGAATCCGGGTTCAAGATAGCTCAATGGCCATCTGCTGATCGGGAAGACTGTGACGGTATGTAATTATCGTGACAGCCTGCTTTGGAACCAGCTAACCTAACAAGCGAGAAGGGAGGAAAAGACAGCGAGAGGCGTAGTCAGTCAGTGGCTATTATGTGTGTGTGACTGTGAGGTTTGTTTGGCAGTGTGGCCAGCTGTTGCTGTATAGAGGAGGTTCAAAAGTAAAACTTCACTGTCATTGTCTTTTTCTCTACTAAGCAATGCCTCTTGCTATCTGCCGATATACCCGTGGGTCTGGTGTGACGTTTTCAGTGGGCAGGTGTCATCTTATCCGCTGTGAAGGAAATAAACCGAACGTCTAGTGTTTGACTTCACGGTATTTTTAGTTCCCGTTTCAGTATTTAAAAAAAAAAATTCAAATGCAGGTTTTTACTAAGTTACAAAAAACAGTGCCGAGGCGAGATTTTTTTGTTCAAAAGTGTTAAGGCAGTCCTTGACAAAAAACTGGATTTCACTTTGAAAGGATTGGTGCTCGGCTGTACGGATAATTCACGATAGAAGGGTTAAACAGTATGTATAACACACAGGTAGTAGTTGCCTCTCTTCAACTAATGGGATTGGAGTTACATGACGGCATTTTGGATATAATTCTTCTTATATGCCGTCCTCTGGGATTCTTTCACGATTTCGCCATACACGCTGAACACCTTAATCCAGGGTGTTGCCGGCATTGGTCGGGCGGATTTTACTGGGGATTCCAAGATCAACCGTGTAAAAGACACTACGTTGAGTTAGCTGTGCGAGTCTGATGATTAACCGAAGCTTCGTGCGATGGCTCCTGCCTGTTAACGGCGAAACGATGTAGGTTTGAAAACCCTACTGTGCAAACACGTGGGTCATCATCCAAACACAGACATAATAAGCCCTACAAAGAACGTACCTACTTGTTAAGCATTAAACAGTTAGTGGGATGGTGACCATACTAGGATACACACACACACACACACAGAGGCGTGTACGAGGTAAAAATGGGGTAATTTGACCTACTTCGCCCTCCTTAGGCGGCGAATTAGGTCAAGTTTGTTAAAAAACACCGTTAGGATAAGGAATTTTACTCGACGATTAGGGTAAGGCACCCGCCTCGACGGGTAGGGTAAGGCACCCCTTCAAGAAAAGGGTTAGGGTCAGGGCTAGTTGCAGCGCTGCAACTAGCCCTGACCCTAACCCTTTTCTGAAACAGGTGCCTTAACCTACCCGTCGAGGCGGGTGCCTTACCCTAATCGTCGAGGAAAGTTCCTTATCCTACCCGTCTGGAAGATGCACTACAAGTACACTTGGTCAAGTGTACTTGTAGTGCACATGCACTACAACTACACTTCGTGAAGTGTAGTTGTAGTGCACATGCACTTAAAGTACATTGCCAGCAGTGTAGTTGTAGTGCACATGCACTACAACTACACTGCCATGTACTTAAAACAAATGAGGAACGGCAGACAAACGGGGAACGACAAAATTACCTCATTTTGTACTAAAAAAAGCAAATTCCGTTCCTCAATCGTGCCGTTTTACAAGTACACACACACACACACACACACACACACACACACACACACACACCCACACACACAGCATACAACAGACTAGCTTGCTGGGGCTCAAATGCATTGTGCTAATGCAGCAGCAGCTACACCTACAGCGATGCCAGCACTATCTAGGTCGTTCCCTTTCAAGACTGCACCATGTTTATCACAACCTATGAATATCAGTAACGGTCAATACCTTGATATTAATGGCACAAGGTGATGAGTCATCGCCCTCATTAAACTCTCTCTCTCTCTCTCTCTCTCTCTCTCTCTCTCTCTCTCTCTCTCTCTCTCTCTCTCTCTCTCTCTTTCGCACACGCACATATCCAATGATTTTTTTTTTAAAATACTGGATGCTATATAGGCGCCTTTCCCCAAATCACCAATCGGGTTCAAAGCGCGACGATCTGTACCAACATAAACGCTCATATGTTTAACGCAGTCCACCTTCCTCCCCCCCCCCCCACACACACACAAGAAACATATCTATAGTTCAAACATATGGCGTAAAGGCAGGGAGACCGCTGTTAAAGACGGAAAGGAGTTCTTTTTTCTTTCTTTTTTTACATTTTAGATTGACTGAATCCAAACCCCCGTTGGGGTGCCGGGGGTTTCAGTATAAATAGTATCCACACTTTCTGGAAACTTTGTGCTTTAAATTCCCACTGTCGCTGTCTTTCTCATTTGTTCTTTCTCATTCCTGCTCTGTTCTATCAATCTGCTATACTATCTTCTTCTTCGCTAGACCAGTCAACTACCTTTTTTCTTGAAAACTCTTCCGGGACAAGACTCCTTATTTGTGTGTGAGATCTGTTGGATCAGCTTGGGAATATTGGACACTTTCTGCCCGGTGGTCGCTAGGGCTTCCTATGATGTTATTATTTAGCAATGTAGGCATTTTGTATGTATGTGTTTTGTTGATAATTTATAATGATGTTTATATTCTATTTTGTTTTTGTAAACGGGGGTTCGATGAGTACAGCTTCAGCGTCCCCTGCGTGGGATGTCTTTATTTTAAAGTGACTGGCTGGTGGAGAGCCTTCAGTGTTACCACTATGGTTGTTTCGGCAGATCTTTTATGCGGATTGGGGGTTGTCCGGTCCTGATTTGGCTCGTAAGAGTCCGCTGGACCTAAAGCAATAATCATGTAATGTAAGGTAATGACTGCTTCCAATACCATTAGTGAAAGACTGGAGAAAACCTTCAGCGACCTCACTCTCGTAACTAAGTCATATACTTTCGTCCTCTGAGGGGTTCGAGCCCGCAATCTTCGGCATAGGAAACCTGTTCCCTAACAACTGAGCCACCAGACCAGGCCACTCCACGTAGGCTAACCTGTTCCCTAACAACTGAGCTATACCAGGCCACTCCACGTGGGTTAACCTTTTCCCTAACAACTGAGCTATACCAAGCCATTCCACGTAGGTTAACCTGCTCTCTAACAACTGAGCTATACCAGGCCGCTCCACGTGGGTTAACATGCTCTATAACGACTGAGCTATACCAGGCCACTCCACGTAGGTTAACATGCTCTATAACGACTGAGCTATACCAGGCCACTCCACGTAGGCTAACCTGCTCTCTAACAACTGAGCTATACCAGGCCGCTCCACGTGGGTTAACCTGTTCCCTAACAACTGAGCTATACCAGGCCACTCCACGTAGGTTAACCTGCTCTCTAACAACTGAGCTATACCAGGCCACTCCACGTAGGTTAACATGCTCTATAACAACTGAGCTATACCAGGCCGCTCCACGTGGGTTAACATGCTCTATAACAACTGAGCTATACCAGGCCACTCCACGTAGGTTAACATGCTCTATAACAACTGAGCTATACCAGGCCACTCCACGTAGGCTAACCTGCTCTCTAACAACTGAGCTATACCAGGCCACTCCACGTAGGCTAACCCGTTCCCTAACAACTGAGCTATACCGTGCCACTCCACGTAGGCTAACCTGTTCCCTAACAACTGAGACATACCAGGCCACTCCACGTAGGTTAACCTGCTCTCTAACAACTGAGCTATACCAGGCCACTCCACCTAGGCTAACTCACACACTGTCTACTAATTCAGCCAGAAGGTCAACGCTAACACAGCCTCACTAGTAGGCGCATAATAGCATCAATAAATGACAGTTGCATCAGGGACCAGCATTAACGTCTGCTGTTTTACCGGCCGTTAAATGACGATTTTATAGCTTTGGTCGTGAAACTTGCATGCAATTCATTCTCTCTCTCTATCTCTCTCTCTCTCTCTCTCTCTCTCTCTCTCTCTCTCTCTCTCTCTCTCTCCCTCCCTCCCCACTCTCTCTCTCTCTCTCTCTCTCTCTCCATTTCCATCATAACAATATTATACAATGCCGTCTAGACCACCCGGCTGGCTACTCCTAATATAATTTAGTTTTGTACAAGGAGAGAGCGTGTGGTTGTTAACCGTTGAGCTATCGTCGATGCCACTTTCATTCACGCGGTACCGCCGAGACAACGGGGATCCAGGCGGCATACTGAAACTCGCTTTCAAATAAAATTCAGTTGTGTGAAAAATATTATACAAGCGATCGATGATCATGACGACGACGACGACGACGATGATCATGACTTTTTGTTGTTGTTGTTATTATTATTATTATTATTATTATTATTAGTAGTAGTAGTAGTAGTAGTAGTAGTAGTAGTAGTAGTATAAGTATTATTATTATTAGTATTATTGGGGCAAGGAGGGAGGGGGGTTGGGGTGGGGGGCGAGAGGAAGAGATAGTAAAAATAGTTTTCTGGTTAGCTGTTGATGGATTTGCTTTTGTTGTTATTTTAATAAGCAGACGAATTGTTTCCTTCATTTAACAATGTTACCATGCGCTGTTTTAGCTCAAGACCTGATAAAGGCGCTGACCAATGCAAGCCGCGTCTTCTCCTCCTGCCTCTCTTCCTCGTTCTCCTCCACCTCTTCTTTTTCTTCTTCTTTTTCTTCTTCTTCTTCTTCTTCTTCTTCTTCTTCTTCTTCTTCTTCTTCTTCTTCTTCTTCTTCTTCTTCTTCTTCTTCGAGAGAGAGAGAGAGAGAGAGAGAGAGAGCACCCGGTACACATTGGTCGAAGGTTGCCAGAAGCACGTTTTACTAGTCGCCTCAACAGGCGATAAAGCATGCTCTCATGCTTCAGAGCACTGCTTCCTACACGCTTCAAGCGCTATAGTGACGGAAAAAGCGCAATTTCACTGTAAATATATACAGAATGTTGCTCTACAACATGCCGCTCTTTCCGTCTCAAAAACCCAATTGCCTTGTTGGATTCTTAAATTGCATGAAACCAAGTGAGGACACTATCCGGCGTCAACAAACGGTTCAAAAACATTGTCAAACGGTTCGTAAAAGACAGTTGACCTAGAAACTAATACAGTTTGACCTAATTCGTCCCCTAGAGGAGACGAAACTTACATTTTTCTATTTTCGTGAGTTCACTGCAGTAAAATTGCGCTTTTTCCGTGATTATAGAGCTTAAAGCGTATAGAAAGCAGTGCTCTGAAGCATGGGACCATGCTTTTTAGCCTGTTGAGGCGACTAAAAACGCATGCTTCTGGTAGCGTTCGACCAATGTGTATCGGTTGTCTTCTTCTTCTTCTTCTTCTTCTTCTTCTTCTTCTTCTTCTTCTTCTTCTTCTTCTTCTTCTTCTTCTTTTTCTTCTTCTTCTTCTGAGTCGTCTCGAATGACCTTTGGTTTTAGCAGACGTTAATAAAATATACTACTACTATTACTACTACTACTACTTCTTCTTCTTCTTCTTCTTCTTCTTCTTCTTCTTCTTCTTCTTCTTCTTCTTCCCCCCGTGCAGGTGCCGGGGGTTTCAGTATAAATAGTATCCCCACTTTCTGGAAATTTAGTGCTTTAAATTTCCACGGTCGCTTTTTCCTTTGTTATTTCTCATTCCTACTCTGTTCTATCAATCTACTATACTATCTTCTTCTTCGCTAGACCAGTCACCTACCTTTTTTCTTGAAAACCCTTCCGGGACAATACTTCTTATTTGTGTGTGAGGTCTGTTAGACCAGCTTGGGAATATTGGACGCTTTCTACCAAATGGTCACTGGGGCTTCTTATTGATGTTATTATTTGGCAATGTAGGCATTTTATATGTACGTGTTTTGTTGATACTTTATATAGATGTTTATATTCTATTTGGTTTTTGTAAATGGGTGTTCGATAAATTAGAGTATAGCCTCAGCGTACCCTGTGTGGTCTTTATTGTGTGGTCCTGATTCGGCTCTTTGCAGTCCGCTGGACGCCGTAAGTAATGAATAACTAACTAAACTCCTTCTTCTTCTTCTTCTTCTTCTTCTTCTTCTTCTTCTTCTTCTTCTTCTTCTTCTTCTTCTTCTTCTTCTTCTTCTTCTTCTTCTTCGTCGTCGTCGTCGTCGTCGTCGTCCTCCTCCTCGTCCTCCTCCTCCTCCTCCTTCTTGTTGCTCATCCTCCTCTTTCGTCTTTTCTTTTTCTTTCCCTTGTTCTCCCCCTCGTCATCTGCCTTCATCTTCTTGTTGCTCATCCTCATCCTCATATCCTTCATCTTGTCCTTGTTGTTGTTGTTGTGGCCGATGCGTGTTAATGCATGATGCATCATGTGGCAGTATGGGAGTTGCGTGTAACGTTGCAATTAGCCCTGCTTGCTTCCTTCGTCACGGTCACACACACGCACGCACCCACACAATCATCCACAAACTCTCTCTCTCTCTCTCTCTCTCTATCACATGCACACAGACATACACACGCACTCATACGCGCACACGCATACACACATCGAGAACATAAAAAGGGATAGAAAGGCAGATAGAGTTCATATTTAGATAAAAAGGATGTTCTGTCTATTTTGAGTGTGAGTGGGTTGGTGAGTCTGTGTGATTCTCAGAGAGGAGGGAGAGAGATATTCTGAAGAGGAGAGAGAGCGAGAGAGTGTATGAAGGTGCGCGCATGATTGGCAGTTGTAATAACTGGGGTGAATTGTGTTCCACAAGATTGCGTTTGATAATTCTTTCAGTATTTCTTCTTGGAGATGTAGAGATTGAATCCCTTATTAACTCTTTCTACCTTCTCCCCCCACCCCCCACCCCAAACCCCTTTTCTTTCCATTTCTCTCTTCCTCTCTCTCTCCTCTTCCTCTCTCTCCTCCTCCTCCTTTCTCCTTCTCTCTCTTCTCCTCTCTCTCCTCTCTCTCTCCTCCTCCTCTCTCCTCCTCCTTTCTCTCTCCTCCTCTCCCTCTTCCTCCTCTCTCTCCTCTTCCTCTCTCCTCCTCTATTCCTCCTCCTCTCTCTCCTCCTATCTCTCTCCTCCTCCTCCTCTCTCTCTCCTCATCCTCCTCTCTCCTTCTCTCTCATCCTCTCTCATCCTCCTCCTCTCTCCTTCTCCTCCTCTCTCCTCTCTCTCTCCTCATCCTCTCTCCTCCTCCTAATCTCTCCTTCTCTCTCCTCCTCCTCCTCTCTCTCTCCTCATCCTCTCTCCTCTCTCCACCTCTCTCTCTCATCCTCCTCTCTCATCCTCCTCCTCCCTCTCCTCCTCTCTCATCCTCCTCCTCTCTCTCCTCCTCTCTCTCTCCTCCTCTGTTGCTCTCTTTCCTCTCCCCTACCTCTCCCCTACCTCTCCCACCCCCTTCTTCTTTTCCCCGCACTGCCTCTCCCCCCTCCCTCCCTCTCTCTCTCTCTCTCTCTCTCTCTCTGTTCGGTGGCTGTCTGCTCATTGAGGTGACCCACGCCCTAAAGCAGTCCCGTGCTCATCAACGTGCGATATAGCTGGTCCTAGCCTCGCCATAGGCTACCTCTCTGTTCCTGGGCTTTTGATATTACGGGCTTGCCCGTTTGCCTGTCTGTCCATTCCGACCGTCCGTCTATCCATCTGGCCGTCGTTTTTATCCCTCTCGGCACGCATTACTGGCTCGGCTTTGAACTCTGAATGTAAAAATGGGCTTGCAGTCCGTCATGATGCCGGCAGCGGAGGCGCAGATAACGTCGCTGTCATCGTCATAACTCAAAGAGAGCAACGAGGAATTGAAAGGAACTTTGTTGCAGGTTTAAGCCTCCTGTGAGTGCAGGAGGTTTTCCTTTTCCTAAATTTTTATTAGAACTTGTTTCCTTTGGTGGATATTGAATGATATCCTTTAGGCACTGCACAGTAGGAATTATCCATCACAAAATAGACCGACGGTCACTGTCACGCCTACGTCACGCTGCCCAAGAGATGCCGCCAGAACATTACATTACATGATTATTGCTTTAGGTCCAGCGGACTCTTCCGAACCAAATCAGGACCGGACAACCCATGATCCGCATAAAAGATCTGCTGAAACAACCCTAGTGGTAAAACTGAAAGCTCCCCACCAGCCAGTCACTTTACAATAAAGACTTCCCACGCAGGGGACGCTAAGGCTGTACTGTAATTTATCGAACCCCCGTTTACAAAAACAAGATAGAATACAAACATCATTATAAATTATCAACAAAACACATACATATAAAATGCCTACATTGCTAAATAATAACATCATAGGAAGCCCTAGTGACCACCTGGCAGAAAGCGTCCAATATTCCCAAGCTGATCCAACAGACCTCATACACAAATAAGGAGTCTTGTCCTGGAAGAGTTTTCAAGAAAATAGGTAGATGACTGGTCTAGCGAAGAAGAAGATAGTATAGCAGATTGATAGAACAGAGCAGGAATGAGAAAGAACAAATGAGAAAGACAGCGACAGTGGGAATTTAAAGCACTAAATTTCCAGAAAGTGGGGATACTATTTATACTGAAACCCCCGGCACCCCAAAGGGGGTTGATGCGGCCAGAATGGAATGAAGAGTGGGAAGATTTAGGGGGAGGAAGGGGGGAAAAGAGAAAGAGAAAAAGCAGCAACGTCATCAACAACAAGGGGAGAAAATGAGATATTACCTTTGGCACCCCCACCACTAATGATAATGTTACACAATACCCCCTGAAAATGCACAGCAAATACAAAAAATTTTTGCATCAAATTTTGCCTCGCATCCATAGAAATGTGAGTCTATGTATGTACACATACAAAAGTATATTTATATATAAATAAATTTGTAAAATCCAGATTTACGCAAATCCGTGCGAGATGAGTATTAAATAGTCCAAAAATGAAATCCAAAAAGAATGTCCGTCCGTCTGTCTGTCCCCCGTCCGCCTGCGCAAGAACTTTAAAGTAACTAAGTAGTCGGAGCCTATTTCAACTATCACAACCAAACTTGGTTAGACGATGTATACCCATGAGACCTCTAAACTGATCAGTGTATAATCAGTACAACTTATGTTAATCTGATGAATAAAATTTGATACATCAACAACGACTTCACTTGAAGGCCAAGATCACAGGGTCATAAAATATTCGTGTTTTTCTTTTCTTTTTTATAAAAAAATTATATTTTTTCACAAAATTTCACTTATTGCTTTCTAGGTTATTAACATTGAACTTATGATTCTTTGATGCATGATAAGATATCAGTGAGACACACATACTATGCACATTTGGTCAACCTCCAAGGTCAAGATCATTGGAGCTGTCCAAAGTCGGTTTGTGTTGAAGTG